>OY987312.1:40059020-40431344 GCA_963920655.1 Geranium rotundifolium
TGTGATGCTGAAGGAATTGTTCATGAATTCTCTGCTCCTATTACCCCTCAACAGAATGGGATTGTTGAAAGGAAGAACCGAACTCTTTAACAAATGGCTAGAGTCATGATGTTAACCAAAGACATCCCTACACGTTTTTGGGTAGAGGCACTCAACACGGCTAGCCGTATTCACAATCGTGTCACCCTTCGTCCAGGTACTTCGGTAACACTTTATGAAATATGGAGGGGGAGAAAGCCTAATGTCAAGTACTTTCATATCTTTGGATATGTATGTTATATCCTGGCTGATAGAGATCCCCGACAAAAACTTGACCCTAAAAGCGATGAGAGAATATTTCTTGGATTTTCTAGAAACAGCCGTGCTTATTGGGTCTTCAACAAACGAACTAGAACCATGATGGAGTCTATAAATGTGGTTGTTGACGACAACATCCCTGAGTTTCCTAACGACGATCAAGAGGATATCCCTAACACTATAGATGTCAGACCAAATGTCAGTGACAAAGTAGGCGACACAGAACCAGAAGATGAAGCAAACATCAGACCTGACAAAGTAGATCTCTCCACGACAAAACAAAGAATTCCATCTAGAAAAGTCCAAAAGAATCACCCAGCTTAGGACATAATCGGTGATGTTAATGAAGGTGTACACACTCGACAAAAGGCTCTTGTAAACTACAAGGAGATGATAGGTAACATTTGTTTTGTTTCAAAGATTGAACCTTAGAATGTGCAAGAAGCCATCAACGATGAATACTAGGTATGTGCCATGCAAGAAGAATTGGTTCAATTCGAAAGTAACGATGTGTGGGAATTGGTACTCAAGCCTAACAATGTTAATGTCATCGGGACAAAATGGATCTTCAAAAATAAATCTGATGAACACAGAAATATCACTCGAAATAAAGCTATACTTGTAGCACAAGGATACACACAAGTAGAAGGAGTGGATTTCGACGAAACATTTGCTCCTGTAGCCAGACTTAAGGCTATCAGACTTCTTCTCAGCATTGCCTGCCATCTACAAATCAAACTCTATCAGATGGACGTGAAGAGTGCCTTCCTGAACGGATATCTAAACGAAGAAGTCTATGTTGCTCAACCAAAGGGGTTTGAAGACCACAACTTACCACATCATGTCTACAAGCTTAAGAAAGCCATGTACGGTCTCAAACAAGCACTTCAAGCCTGGTATGAACGTCTAACACAATTTCTAATTTAGAATGGATATACTTGATGGGGAGTTGACAGAACTTTATTCGTGAAGAAAGAAGGAAGCAACATTATGATTGCCCAAATTTATGTTGATGACATTGTGTTTGGAGGAATGTCAGACAAGATGGTGGAAGGTTTTGTTCAACATATGCAGTATGAATTGAAGATGGGCATGGTCGGTGAGCTAACCAACTTCTAGGCTTCCAAATCAAACAAATGGATAATGACATCTTTATCTCCCAAAGCAAGTATGCCAAGAAAATTATAAAGAAGTTCGGCTTGGAAAAGGTTTCACATAAGGGAACTTCAATCGCCACCCATGTAAAGTTTACCAAGGATGATCAAGGCGAACATGTAGATCAGAGTCTCTATCGAAACATCATTGGAAGCCTATTATATCTTACAGCAAGTCATCCTGACATTACTTTCTTAGTAGGAGTTTGTGCTCGCTACCAAGCAAACCCAAAGACGAGTCATCTAGCTCAAGCCAAGAGGATAATCTGATATATATCAAGTACATTTGAGTTAGACTTATTATACCCTTTCGACATATCTTCTACATTAGTAAAATATTGTGATGCTGATTGGGCAGGAAGTACTCCTGATCGAAAAAGTATATCTGGTAGATGTTTTTATCTTGAAATAATTTAACCGAAGAAGTCTCGTAAGGTGCACATTATAATAAGAAATTTATGGATAGAATAGAAGAAAAAACAGTACATACTAAATTAAATAAAGATTTTACAGAACGTGAATTCAACATTTTATTGAATTGTAAGTCTTTGCACCTTCTATAGAATCTGAATTCATGTATGGTCTCAATTGGAAGTGTCAATGCAATTAATGACTATTGTGTTGAATACATTGTTTTACGTTTAATGTACAGATTAAAATGCCACGTGGGTACATATATACCCAAAAGTGTACTCTAATCTCCTCTTTAAATAGAGCAGATCCAATGAAAACTACTACAAACACAAGATCGAGTGAGTAAGAGAGTGATTAAAGAAATTAAAGAGAAATTAAAATCAATGGAGATGAAAAAAGTGGTGATGGTTATGATGATTGTGGGTACCTTTATTAGTAGTAGCTATGGACAAGCCGCAATAACTTGTCAAGACGCCATATTCGGCTTGGCGCCGTGCTTGCCCTACTTGACGGGTCCTACGCCCCAACCGGCTGCTTCATGCTGCTTGGCCGTTGCTCAGCTCAACGACAAGGCCAACTCCACTCTGATACGGAGGTCTCTTTGTGAATGCTTCCAGAGCACTCTTAAGGCCCTTAATGTTAATGCTCAAAAGGCCAAGCAACTTCCCGATCTTTGTCATGTCCAAACTCTTGCACCCATCGACGCCAGTGTTGATTGCAACAAATTTAAACATTTGTATCATCATTTAACACTTTCTAAGTCAATGTCTTTTTTATGTTCTTTTGGGATTGCAGCATTCAGTAGGTGTTCGAACAAATCAAATGCCGGATGAAAATAATTCTTCAAGATATTAAGGAATAATGTTTACCGGCTATTGTAGATGCTATTCATTAGCTATATATCACACCAGTTGTTTCATGTTTAAATCGTTGAGGACTTCTGTTATTTCTGGAACTTCGATAAACTCTTTTAAATCATACATTTAGTCTTCCTGGTTCAATGTATTTTAGTCTGTTTTTTTAAAATCTTATATTTGTTGTGTTATGGTAAGCATAAGAAAGATACAAAACCCGTTCAAGATACAAGTGAATAATTAAAAGCTTAATTCTGAATTAGTTCATCTTTTATTGTTAGACGCGACTTGGTCCATAAGCATAAATATGAAAAACCAAACAAGCATGTAATTAAGAATATAATAATAGTAACAAATCGGGCTGAACAAACAGAGTCTAAATTCAATTTTATTGTATAAAAACTTGATGGACTCGTAGACAGTTGTCTACAAGCATTTGATAACGCGCAAGTGCACGCGGTCGTTACAAGTAATAAATCATGGTAAGCACAGGGTTGAATCCACAAGATCCAATAAGGGTTAATTCAATTTAATTTATACTATCAAATGTAACTTAAATTACTCGATTTATAAATCGGTTTTGAGGTATGTAAAGTAAAAACGCTTGGGAGAGACTATTCAGTAGATAAAACCATGGATGCTAGGCTATTTATTTAAATTATAATGAAATAAATGAATAAGTTCTCATAAATTATGCAAGTAATTGAACCCTAAGTAACAATCATATTAACACCTCCTCTCGGTTTGGTGTTAGCCTAGACACAAAGTGTTCATTATCCCTCTCGGGTAAATAACAACCATGAGTCTGCAATAAGTACAACAATAATGGGGTACTGGTTCCGAAGAGTTGAACCCCTTTGAATCTAAATTTGTCCGTCACCCACCGGCCCTCTCAGACACGTCAACGCGACTCTCACAAATAATATTTATTCGTCAACAAATATTAGAAGCCTTAAGCACTCAGAATCAATCACATATGCATAAAATAATTAAGTTCATACTCATAAATTCATCATAATAAAAAGTTACGACCTAGCATCCATGATCAAGGGTATTTAGCCCATGATCATGGTGCTCGAACCAAAATCCATAAAGATAAATAAACAATTCGAGTTTAAGGAAAAAGAACGAAGAACCCTAAAGCCGAAAGGGTTGAAGAACATGAATCGTTGAATCCGTCTCGATTGTTGCTGTGTAGCTTGCTTGATCTTAGCACTTGAATCGCCCTTGAATCGGATTCGAGCTCCTCTCGAAGTCCCCAATCCTCTCTTTGGTTGATATGGTGCTCTACTCTCTGCTCTCCCAAACCGTGGTAGCTGAATCAGTTCAATTGTGGCCTGAAGACTCAAAATTTCGGCCCCCAAAACTCAGAATTTGTGTTTGGCTTATATATTTTTTTCTGCATCTGGGAGTTGTAACGATCGTTACAGCTCCGTTGCATCATCATTACAACTTCCTGTCTTCAAATTCCCTTCGAATTGATATGGGCCCAAAAGTATCAGACAATTTTTGCCCTCTTCTAGACCTCTAATGAAAAAACTTCCTTCATGAGAATTGTAGCTCTTTTCGTCCTCTTCAATTTAGATATAACATTTTCTCGATTTGGATTTCGGATGTGGAAGTTATAGCACTTTCAAGTCAGATGGTCTGTAATCTCGATATCTGTTTTAGTGCTGCCTTCTGGTGCTGTTTTGAGCATCTTACTATGAAATTTAGAGAAAACTTCCTTCAAGAGAGTTGTAGATCGCCGAGTTATCTTCGAGTTGATCTAATTTTGGGTCACCTCGGATTAAATATGAGAAAGTTGTGCTCTCTGAAAGATTTTGCTGCAATTTTGGTTCGGTTTTGACCCTTTTCACATGTTAACTGCACATTCACACCAAACATACCCGAAGGCGTAAAAGTGGCACAAAGATTAATAATTTAACATATGGAGGGTGAAATAACTCCTAGAAGATAATAGATATCATAAACGTACATTTGATGCGACCGCATCAATGTCCATACGAACAACTTGAACAAGAATACATTGCCAATATAGTATAAAACAATATAACCAAAACAAATCGGATTGAACCAGATTCGTGAATTCAACCAGGATTGATTGCAGGAAATACCATACTTTTTTTTAAGTTAATGATAGTGAGTTTATGTGTTCAAGTAGAGTTATGACATCCGCACATAATAGTAGAAACAATTTTTTTTATTGGGATTTCCTATAACAAAATCAATTTATTTTTTTATTTTCCCGACCTTAGGTGATTTTTTGTAATCTTCAATTTGATACGGAAAATGACAACAGGGCGATGTATACTATCATGATTTTGCAAGAGGTCGATATATTGTGAACTTTTATTTTTTGTGCAAAGCGTATATATTTGTACAAAAATGATGAACTTGCACTTCAAATTAAGAATTTAAATTGGCAAAAAATAATTTTTAAATTTAAATTCACTGAACTAAAAATAAAATTACAAAACTAGATTATTTCAAATTTTATTTAAAAATATATTGAGAATTTATTTTATAATGTTTAATTTATAAAACATAATACATGATTTTGAAAACAAATTCATCATTTCTATATAAATACATTTTGCACAAAATAAATAAAAGTTCATATCATATTTTTGTCGTTAATAATGTACACGATGTTTGAAATTCTGGTTAAACGCAAGATGTCTCTCACAATGTCGAGACTAAGTGAGCGACATCTTGCTGACGCACAGATTATGGATAATAAATCAAACACAGAGCAGAGTTAAAATACACACGGGATGATTACCCAATTCGGTGCAACATCACCTACATTTGGGGGCCCTCGGCCAGTGGAAAGATACTTTACTATATAGTAGTTAAAGGTACAACTCAGGTTACAACTAGTTATCACACAAACTATTGTCCTAGCTACCCTTAACTACCAGCTCTCATACCTCGACCAGGGTCCTTCTCCCCCTTTCTTCGAGTCCTCCTTGATTCCACCCTTCAAGAACGCTTCAATTGCTCAGATCAGTTCTCTGTTCTTTAGAGGATGCACGAATCTCCATTCGCGCGTACACATTCTTGTACTCAAGCTCTCATTCTCCTCTAATATTGCTTGATTAAAAGTATGTCGGCTTGTCAACACATTCAGCCTCCCAACACACTAGTCCAACAAGCTTGGGAGCTCTAAATAGTTTTCCAAGAACGAACTACAAGATAACACTGGAGGCGCACACTACTATGGCGACGCTTCTCGCTTTTATAGCAGCTCGCACTTCTCTTTCAGCCGCTTCTAGGGTTTCCTTAACTCTCGTGGACTGATCACAACAAATCACAGTTAATCGGAAGTTTCCATAAGCTCCAACACGTCTGAATCATATAGAATCGCACTTAGTATAGGAGATTTTTAAAAATGGAAACTTACCAAAAGTGTCGGCTCGAAAGATGTGTTCCCAAGATGTCACAACATAAGAACATACATCTCTTTGTTTACTAAAACTATAGCCAACAAACATTAGAACAGACATTTTTCTGTTCTACTAAAAATGTAGCCTATCTACACGTAACAACAATGTCCTTTGCAAACGATAGGATAGTATACATCAATTTTTTTTTTCATTTTGCCTTAATAAAATTATATCATGGCCTTAATTTGGGTATTAAAACTTTTCTTACCCCACAACATGGATCTTATTTGACTCTTCAATCTTTCAACCTTATCTTTCAACCTTATCTTTCCATCCCATCATGATTGATTTTAGATTTTTGTTTAAAATTCGTGTTCTAGTTCTTAATCAATATCTTGATGACTGGCTTGGCGGGCAGAGATCTGCGTTGTTTCAAATAAAGAAAAAAATTCCAGAGCTAAATGATTTGAGCATCAAGCTTGAGGCCTTCATCAAAACTCTTTTGGAGACAATTGGATCATCATGGGGTACACCAGAACAAATTTCACATGCACATTGGAGTTCATTTTTGACTCAAAAAACAACCTATTGTGCATTGGTCGAATGTGTATGTACACTGTAGAATCCAAACAATCTCCTTATCTACATAAGCCTTATTACATTAAGTTGCTCACACTCCTCGCCTTACACCCTCACTTACTAACCCATCTGAATATTTGGACTTGACAATCATGATTATATCTTACTAGTACATCTAGCTCAATCTACCGTTGAATCTACTGACCTGTCAACCCGATGAGATCGCTGCACAACAAGGCTCTAATAAAAGTTCTAGGAAGAACTCGGTCTTACAAAGGAGGACCAAACAACAATAATTCTCACACATATTAGAGCTCACTCGTTAACCCAAAACTAGCTTACTAGATATTGAGCCCAATGTGTATATAACCTCTCATTTTACTCCATAATTTTTCAACTTAAGGTTTGGACTCACATGTACTAGCAAACCAATCATCATCATTGTATATCAGTAGATTATGAAGATAACAAAAATTAATTCCTTAACATGACGAGCTGATCACGATGACTAATTAAGCATCAACGTCGGGTCGAGACCAAGGGTTGAGAGAGTCGAGTTGCTCGACTGTTGGTCTGGAGTTGACATTGACACTTGATCTCTACTTGAGCGATGAGTATCAAATATTATGAACAAACTTCACGACAGTGTAAAATATTTCACACACACATGCACACACGCACATATATAAATATATATATACATATACATATATAAATATACACACACATATAAATATATATAAACACAAACACACAAATACACACACGTGTGTGTGTATATATATATATAAGAGGTTTGTAGCTAATACCTTCCCAACATATATATACACACACACACACACACACGTTGGGAAGGTATTAGGCTATTAGCTACAAACCTCTCATTTGGTGTCAAGACGTCCAAACCATCTCTCAGCCGTCTGATTTGCGCGGAGCGAAGAAGATGATGACACGTGTAACCATGCGGATTGGGAGGGAGATAACGGGCTCTGGCGGAGCCGTTAGAGTGTTGGTGTGTAACATACTTATTCCGCGTGTGTAACCATTGTGTGTGTGTAACTGACCAGTTGTTACTGTGTAACACCTTCAAATAGTGCGTACATGTGTTCGGTTTTATGAACGTGTAACCGGTACCTTGGTAGTGTATAACACTTACAATATAATTGTATAACCATTTATGTATATCGTAAAATCATAATTGATATGTGTAAGTGCTGAATTGTATAACAATAGTTATACACGCGAAACAAGTATGTTACACACCAACACCCTAATGGCTCCGTCAGCGACCGTTATATCCCTCCTAATCCGCATGGTTATATGTGTCATCATCCCTTTCGCTCCAAGCAAATCAGACGGCTGGAAGATGATTTGGACGTTTGGAAGATGAAACATGGTTTATAGAGTGGAGAGCGTCCCTATACATGTTAAAGATAAACTAATTTGTTTCATACAAATTAAAAAATAGAAAAATAGAAATCTGCTTAGACCCCAAAAACATTGTTACCCTAATTTATATGTAATCATCCTAACATTTAATTATAAAGATTTTTGTGTACATGTGTCTATATAATAAATATGGGAGGAGTTTGTGCTCCCAAATCTTAATAACGTTGTTGCTCTTGATTTTTCTTAACAATTACGTATATTTCAAAAAAAAAAAACATTTCAATGGTTTTATGCTCACACTCAAATGAAATGTTGTGGAACCGAATTTCATTAAAGAGGTACACATGATGATGAACAATTGATAGATCGAGTAGAAAAAAAACTGTAATTATTAAAAAGAATACTAAAATGACTGTTGTATACATTGTTTCGAGTAGAATGTGAATTCAAGTATGGTCTTAATTGGAATCGTCAATATTGCAATGACTGTTGCTTTGAATACATTGTTTTTACGTTTAATGTACAGTTTAAGATGCCACGTGGGTACATATATAATCTCTTCTATAAATAAAGCAGGCGTACTCAGTGAAAACCACTACAAACACAAGATCGAGTGAGTAATTAAAAAAATTAAATAGAAATTAAGATCGATGGAGATGAAAAAGGTGGTGTTGGTAATGGTGATAATAATTGTGATTACATTTATAAGTAGTAGCTATGGACAAGCCACGATAACTTGTCAATATACCATATTCAGCTTGGCGCCGTGCTTGCCCTACTTGTCGGGTCCAACGCCCCAGCTGGCTGCTTCATGTTGCTTGGCCGTGGCTCAGCTCAACGACAAGGCCAACTCCACTCTGATACGGAGGTCTCTTTGCGAGTGCTTCAAAATCACTCTTCAGTCCCTTAATGTTAATGTTCAAAAGGCAAAGCAGCTTCCCGATCGTTGTCATGTGCAAACTCCTGCTCCCATCGACGCTAGTGTAGATTGCTGAAAGGGATCACCATGGGTTCCAAACCTTAATTTCATGCAGCGAAACTTTATGTAACCATGGTGATCGAAATAGATGAAGATCTTAATGAAAATTCAGCATGTTATAAACCTTTTCAATCTGAAAATTTACCTTTGTCAATCGATTAAAACACAACGTAGTATTTCTCTATTGAGTCCACACAAGCACAACAACCACGAATCGGTTCTCTCTCACACACTTGCTAATGAATATTTTGAGAATTATTTTGACAAAAAACTATGGAGGAATGAGTTATGGGAGGAGTCGGCAAAGTGGAGAGGGAATAGGGGGAGGTTGCCGAAAATTAGAGAGAAAATTAGGGAGAAGATATTTTGTAATTAATTTGAAATTAAAACAAAAAAAGTTTATTTGAATTTTAAAATCAAATAATTACATATCTTGCCCTCTTAAACTGTTAATTGCACTTTTCCCCATTCATCACTTAAAACCCTAAATGGGCTTTAAGCCCGTTTAACTAAAACCAAATTAAACCCATTAAATTGAGTTCTAATTTCGGTTTAGATAAATCGATTTAATTTCATCAACTTGATTTCTTCAACCATCTGGTTAAAACCCTAGGCCAGAAATCAACCGAATCGTTTTCAATTTGACTAGATTGAAAACCTGATTCTCTCAATTTCCATCCATGCTTATTTGTCATGTATCGTGCTTAATGCGTGTGACCCTCTAGGCTCACGAACAGTTGGCAGACTGGTAAAATTACTATTTTACCCTTTCCATCATAAGTGGTCTCTAGCAAGACATTATGATTACCCAACGTTCGTGATTATCGATTATTCGACTTAACCTGTTATCGTACATGTCACTGTCCTTTTATCAAACCGATATCCAGATTGATCAATAGGCATAGAATTGTCATCCTAATTTATCAATCACTGTTTCTTGATATCTGAGATGACTGAAAACTGATACTAAGGTATCAGCTGCACGCCGTGCTATTCCTTCAGTCATACTCATCAAGTGGCCTAAACGGATATCTTTCTCATACCGAAGTATGAGTGATAAATCCCTCAGACGCCTTTCGAGTTCACTAATGCAATAAATATCCAAACCAATCGAAGCCGTTATAGCTACCTTTTTACAGATAACGCTAGACTAGGTCAAACTTAGGTATTCGTTACATAGTGTACACAAAGACTCCTTGGTCTTAAGATATAATGACAACCTACGATCTGTGAGTATCTCATGACTGGATCTATGCAGCATACTCACAATCGGGTTGTCCGATATCATCGACCTGATGCTATCTATGATATAACTCCGGCACGCACTTTACCATGATCAGTAGAGCATGATCACAAGGAGTTAATCTCATACTGATCACTTCAGAAGAAGCTTAGCTGATAAGGGAATTTATCGAATGCAATTCTTCATGATCTATAGTTTTACTATAAGTGGTTACACACATTATGACATAAATCAAATCACATTAGATATATTACTACAACACATTAATAATATTGTGCCTTTTATTATGTAGAAGAATGATGTCCGTTACAATACATATTAAGAAATTACATTGGACTAGAGCATAATCCTAACAATTGCGACAGATTATTTTTCTTATCAATCTCTCAAAGTATTTGAACTTTTGTATTATCATTTAACACTTTCTAATTCAATGTTATTTTTATATACTTTTGTGATTACAGCATTGAGTAGGTGTTCTGACAAATCGGTGCATGGAGGATTTTGAATATCTTTTCAACATAATAGAGAATAATGTGTACTATTTATATACTAGATGCTTTCTTATTGCAGTGTATCACGTAATAAGTTTATTTTCAATTTTTGAGGACTTTTGGTATTTTTGAAACTACCATAAACTCTTAAATCATATATTCGTCCTTCATAGTTCAATTATATTATTATTTATTATGATTGTAATAGATTTCTCTTCATGGGAAATTAATAATAATTCAAATTTCCTGGACAAAATAAAAATGTAACTAAAATTTATAAGTTTACCAAAAAAAGTGCATTGGGGTAAGAAGATTCTCAAATATTGGGTTTTTTGGGACGCCCGTAAGGACAAGAAGCCTCAATCGGATGAGCGTTCTCGACGAAGGAGTTTACGACCTGGCTTGGGGGATGACAATCCCAGGACATGAAAATCTAACAGAAAATTAAGGGTGATATGTTGCATTTGAATACAAGCAATTTCAGAAAATTAAGGGTAAATTTTGATGAATCAGTGTAGCTGATAGCATACATAAGTACAGTTTGTAATAAATATTTAAGGAAACAATTGATGGCGATACACGTGGGAAAAGTACGAATTAAATTGAGGATGTTGGTTTTAAAAGTTCTGAACTACGTAACCAAAAACAACTGTAATTAAATGATTGGTTTTTAATTTACTAGAAAGTGGGTTTGTATTTGGTTTAAACCGAATTATTTATATTTTACAGGTCTACTATTTGGGCTGATTTTAGGTTTTAATTTTTTCTCGATCATGTCTTACTTTACAATTTATACTCTACTTTATCAATTATCGTTCTATATACATGAACTCAAGCCAGATATTGAGGAGGGTTTTGAAGTCAAAATATCTTTATTTGTCGAATACATATTCATCAAGAAAATGAAGGCGGTATGAAGGATAGAATGAGTTAGAGATGAAGTTTGTAAATTGTGATGAGATTCATTGAAACAATTTGGAGAGGCTTAATGCATTGATAATATATAGTGCGAAGACGATTCTAGAAAGAAGAAAAAAAAACTCTTTCTTAGTTGTGAATTGGTACAATTCCTAACATGAACTGTATTAAGGATTTAAATTATGAAATTGAAATAGGTAGATGGAGGCGTAAAGCTTTTGTCTAGTGTTGGAATAATGTCGTATATGAGAATGAACAATAATAAGTGAATGGTAGTGAGCGCGACATGTGACAAGTTGAATTTTGGTTCGGTTTATCCGGTTATCTACTAATTTTTCATAATATGAACTATATTCTAATCAAAATTGACCGGTTCGCTTAAAAGCAAAACTATAATCTAACCATAATTCATGGTTTTCAATACTTCAAATTTAATTTGGTTCAATTATCGGTTTTTCGTTAAAATAGACACCCCATTTGTTCTGCTAAACAATGTCATTTAAAGTTTGGTTCTTTTTTTAGTATTTGGTTTTCTTCTCTATAAGTTGAGAAATATCAACAAATAGCAATTATATGATTGAACTATGAAGAGCAAATGTAGGACTTAAAATACTAAAAGTCTTCAACACAATTTAAAATTAAAACTGATGTGATACACATATAGCTATAACGAAAAGCATTTAGTAGCTCCTAAACATAATATTTTTCCCTTATTAATTGATGCAGCGTACGTGGCTAGAAAGAACTCTTTATCAAATTCGTTGATTCTTGCGAATACCGAATGTGATAGATTTGAGGGAAACCTCGATTTTTTTATTAAACTTCAAAAACTAATAACAATAAACTTATAAGAGTGTTTAAATAGGCAAAATATAGTCAAACCCTAATTGTAGAAAAGGAAATCCTAAACTTATTTGAAAAGGAAACAAATTATTAAAATTGCAAAAACTGTCTGAAACTTAAAAACTGCTATTTTGACCCTAAGATGACCTCGGATGGGCGAAATTTAACGTACTTCATGGTACAACCATGAGTTGTGCTCAGAACGCCGTTTCTGCCCAGAAAACACTAGTTTTTTGTCGAAATTCGACACTTTCACGATAACTTCAGGTGTTCTACATTCTGCATACCGACTTCTTCGACCGCACTGCATCATTCTCTCCTGGATGGAGAAGATTCGACCTCGAATCTGGATCCGCAACATCCTCCTCAGATGAAAAATCACCCCGGGATCCCATATCGTTGTAGCACCTCCTACCGAATTTTCAGATGTACTAAATACTCTCATCTTGTTCGCAAGCTGGATCGTAAATGTGTAACACTTAATCTCGGGTTCCATGTTGAATTTCTAGACTTTTCTTATCAAAGTACACGCCCATTGATCGATTACCCAACCTTGGAATTTGAGCCTTTTATCGTTGATACATGATGCTGGTATCAGGTTCTCGTTGTTGATTAAGGCAACTATATACACGTAAGGCTCCCAATAATTTTCGGCTAATCTTGGAAAAATTTTAGTCATGCCTTCATCATAAAAGCTCTCGATGCCCTCCAAAAACTGTTCGTAACCATTGTTGTATGAATCAGCTAAGAACAAGTATTTGACGCAACATAAAGTTTCATCACTTGCTAATAAAGCATCTCTTCCTCGAATATTTTGCTCATGTTGACTCAATTGTGCTTCTACAATTTCGACTTCTGCATCTGCATCTGGTTCAACATAATCATCATAAATCGGGGGTGATAGCCAATCTATAAACTCCTCTGGTTTAAGATTGCTATTGAATTGTAGAATTTCCTCCTTGAAACCCTGTTCCCACCGTTGGTTAGGGCGTTCGGGTGAACGATTCCGATAACCGGCGAAAGGACGCAATTCATCAATTCGTCGTGTCAATAATTCAACCTGCCACCACAAATCGTCATTCTCACGTCGAAATTCAGCGTTTTCACGTCGTAACTCAGCTTGATCATCATCATCACCTTGGGGAGCGGCTCGCTGTTGTCTACAGGGCGGCATACCTCAGGATCGACTAACCTCTGATACCAACTGATGCAACGTACGTGGCTAGGAAGAACTCCTTATCAAGTTCGTTGATTCTTGCGAATACCGAATGTGATAGATTTGAGGGAAACCTCGATTTTTTTATTAAACTTCAAAAGCTAATAACAATAAACTTATAAGAGTGCTTAAATAGGAAAAATATAGTCAAACCCTAATTGTAGAAAAGGAAATCCTAAACTTATTTGAAAAGAAAACAAATTATTAAAATTGCAAAAACTGCCTGAAACTTAAAAACTGCTATTTTG
Source organism: Geranium rotundifolium (assembly GCA_963920655.1). Classification (NCBI taxonomy): domain Eukaryota; kingdom Viridiplantae; phylum Streptophyta; class Magnoliopsida; order Geraniales; family Geraniaceae; genus Geranium; species Geranium rotundifolium. The sequence continues at coordinate 40,073,038 of OY987312.1, forward strand.
ACCCCAAGATGACCTTGGATGGCCGAAATTTAACGTACTTCATGGTACAACCATGAGTTGTGCTCAGAACGCCGTTTTCGCCCAAAAAACACTAGTCTTTTGTCGAAATCCGACACTTTCACGATAACTCCAGGTGTTCTACATTCTGCATACCGACTTCTTCGACCGCACTGCATCATTAATTATGTTGAAGAATGATTTCCCATTTGTCGAAACACCTAGTTAATGGTGTTGCAGTCAACATTGGGGTCGATGGGAACATGATTTATGATGCCACAGAGATGGGGAAGCTGCTTGGCCCTTGCAGCATTAGGTCCAAGGGACTTAGCAGTGCTCTTGAAGCAATCGCAAAGAAACCTGCGGCTGGTAGTGGTGTCGTGATCATGGTTGAGCCGAGCCACGGACAAGCAGCAAGCGTTGCTTTGATGCACCGCTTGACCCGTCCAGTAGGGCGAGCATGGCTCCAAAAGATACTGTTGAGAATATGAATAGGAAAATTGAAAAAGAGTGAGTAATTAAAGACCATTGAGAACAAAAGTAGATAGAAACTAATTAAATTATAATTAACGAGTTGGCAGAGCCACATACAACGAAAAAGTTAAACCAAGATTTATCGTAAACCTCTAATACCTCGTAGAAGATCAAGAGATCTCCTTCGCATTTTTCTTGAGCATTAATGCAATGGCTACTCATTGCTGCACTCACAATGAGTATAGCCATCACCATTGCCTTTGTCATCTCCATCGATCTTAGCTTTAGTTTGCTTTATCACTCTCTCACTCTATCTTGTTATTTTCAAGTACGAACTTACTTGGATTGGTTCCTCTTTATTTATAGAGGAGATTGTCAGTGTAAATTTAAAAGAGCCAGACTGTATCTATATGGGTGGATTAGTGCCAGTGTTACATTCCATTTCAAGCCGTACATGAATCCACATTGACTACCTTTTAATAATTATTTATTCTTTAATAAAAAGTGCTATATTTCAAATGAATGCAGCACCTATGAATGTAGTCAATGTGGATTCATGTACGGCTTGAATAAATAGATACAGCAAAGTGCTATAAAAAGTGCTCCATTCCATTTTATTAAGTGTGATAACCAGTTGATGCTTGAGTTGTACTATTGACTACCGTATATGAAAAACCTTTTCACTGGCAGAGTGCCTCCAGATATAGGAGATGTTGCACCGAACTGAGTAAACATATCGTGTGTCTTTTGTTTATTATTTATTTACTTACTGTCCATTATCTGTGATAAGCCAAGTTGTCGAACCAATTGTTACAACATTGTGTTCGACATCTTGTCACTGTTACTAATAAGAATTTCAATTGGTATCAAATGAGGCACCTTGAATTTTAGGTGATTTCCTGCGAAGTTTATTCTGTATAGCAAATATGGATAGCTCAAGAGAAAGAGGATCTGTCAATCGTCCTCCAGTCCTTGACGGAACCAACTATGGATATTGGAAACCTTGAATGTGTGCCTTCATGAAATCTCTCGACAGCAAAACCTGGAAGGCTGTAATCAAAGGGTGGTTAGAGCCACTGTTTGCTGATGCCCAAGGCAATTTAACTGGTCTCAAACCTGAAAAAGACTAGAGTCCCACAGAAGATAAGGAAGCCCTAGGTAACTCATGTGCACTTAACGCAATATTCAACGAGGTTCATAAAAATGTTTTCAGGCTTGTTAACACATGCACAAGTGCTAAAGAAGCCTGAGATATTCTTGTTGTTGCCTATGAGGGAACCTCTAAAATTCGAGAGCAAAAACTTCAGTATCTCACCACAAATTTTCAAGCACTCTCCGTAAATGAATACTAGACCATTACTGAATTCAATGTTCGGATTAATGATCTTGCCAATGAGTCATATTCCCTTGGTAAATCCATGACCGATGAAGATCTAGTCAGGAAGACACTGAGAGCATTAAACCCAAAGTTCAAGATGAAAATCACTGCAATAGAAGAAGTTCACGATCTAAATACTTAAAAGTTGGATGAAGTTATGGGATCCCTCATGACTTTACTGCAATAGAAGAAGTTCACGATCTAAATATCTAAAAGTTGGATGAAGTTATGGGATCCCTCATAACTTTCGAGTTCTCTCTTCCAACTTGGAGAAGAAACACAAAGGAATAGCTCTCAAAAGCTCTACCTATGGTGAGAAAGAACAAATACTCTGATTCAGACAATGAAATTGATGATACAATTGCTATGCTAGTTAAGAACTATAACAAGGTCATGAACTATATTCAAAACAAAATTGGCCAGTTCACTTTAAAGTAACACCATAACCTAATCATAATTTATGGTTTTTGATATTTCAAATTTGGTTGTTCCAATTCTTAGTTCAACTATCGGGTTTTGGTTAAAATAGACACCCCATTTCTTCTACTAAACAATGTCTGTCTTGTCCTTTAGAATTTGAAGTGCCCTAGAATTCTTTATTTTTGGATTTGGTTTTCTTTTCTTTATAAATTGAAAAATATCCACTGCAGCCAAAATTACAAGGCATGCACAGAGTACGATTCTCTGCAATCAATCCTTGTTGTTCAGGCCTATCTGTCTTTTGTTTATGCTGTAATTATTGAAAAATATAATAATATTGTATGATATCTAAGAGTAATCATATTAATAAAATTGAATTTTTTAATCTATTTGTTGAATCTGATTTGTTTTCATTATATTGATGTTGCATCCTAATTCGATTTGTTCTTATTTACACTTATGAACTAACCCACGTCTAAAAGGTGAAGTAATCAATCACTTGTATGCTTACCATAGCATAATAAATATATATGATTTAAAAACAAACACAATAATATGATTCAACTATGAAGAGCAAATATGTATGACATAAAATACTAAAAGTCCTCAACACAATTTTAAATTTAAACTAATGTTATTCCCTTATCATGTTGAAAAGCTCCTAATGTGATACATAGCTATAACGAAAAGCTCCTAAACATAACATTATTCCCTTATCATGTTGAAGAATCATTTCCCGTGCACCGATTTGTCGGAACACCTAGTTAATGGTGTTGCAATCAAAATTGAGGTCGATGGGAGCAAGAGGTTGGACGTGACAGAGACTGAGAAGCTGCTTGGCCTTTGCAACATTAGCTCCAAGTTCCTTAACAGTGCTCTTGAAGCATTCGCAAAGAGACCTGCGTTTGAGAATGGAGTCGTCGTACTCGTTGAGCCGAGCCACGACAGAGCAGCAAGCGCTGCTTGGTTGCCCCGCTGGACCCGTCCAGTAGGGCAAGCATGGCGTCAACATGATCTGTTGAGAATATGAATAGGGAGAGAAAAACTAAAATTGATTTAGAACTTGAACAATATAATTGAAAAAGAGGAATTAAATTGCCTTGCCTACCCGTTAAACTATAATTAATGAGTGAGTAAAGCCACGTACAACAAAAAAGTTAAACCAAGATTTCACCTAAGTCTCTGATACCTTGTAGGCCACAACTTCTGGGCATGTTTCTTCTTGAGCATTAATGCAATGGCTACTCATTGCTGCACTCACAATGAGAATCGCCATCACCATCGCCTTTGTCATCTCCATCAATCATAGCTTTAGTTTGCTTTATCACTCTCTCACTCGATCTTGTTATTTTCAAGTATGAACTTACTTGGATTGGTTCCTCTTTATTTATAGAGGAGATTGTCAGTGTAAATTTATAAGAGCCAGAGTGTATCTATGGGTGGATTAGAGCCAGTGTTACATTCCATTTCAAGCCGTACATGAATCCACATTATACTTTTGGGTTTACGTGGAGCCACATGTCATCTTCATTTGTACATTTATGAAATGTAACATAATGTATTCAACACATTCACTACGTGGACATTTTCAATGAAGACCATACATGAATTCACATTCTTTGGAAGGTGCAAGTAATTACACTTATATGAAATGTTTTTTCAAGGACTTAGATGAAATGCTGAATTCACTTTATGTGGACATTAGCATATATTTATTCTTTATAATAATTATTAAAAGGTTCCACAACTTTTCATTTGAGGGTGTATGAATGTGAAACCGTTTGAGATGTCTTCTTACATACTCATTTATAACTTTAATAGAATCGTCATCATTAAGAAAAATTATAAGCAACAACGTTACTATTGATAGATCGGGGAGCACAAAGTCCTCCCATTTTTATAGAGAGAAAATTACTGATCCTAATCTCTATTTAGGGGTGTCAATGAATAGGATATAGACTGAGTATGGTTTTATCCGTACTCGTATCAGCTCACTTGAGTGTGTATTTATATTCGTTCAATTATCTGTTCGTTTATCGGGTATCCGATCCGTTTAATATTTAATGAATATAGATAAATTTTCATGTTAAGAAACACAATAAAATTAAACTTGAGGTTACGATTGAATTTTAAAAAAATTGATTGGATTGAGAACCTAAAAATAAAGAAACGAAAGTATATGTCAGTTTATACTTGAGACTATTGATAAAAATTACGTTTACCTCTTATTGGCGAGGACCAAAATAAACAATAAAGAAAGTAGTAGATATAGAAATGACTAGGTTTTGCAATATCAATTGTTATTTTCCTTTTCAATTCTGAAATGTACGTATATGGGATTATTGGTGGGTACGTACGAAATTGTTATTTTTATTTTAAATACTACAGATATAGATACGATACGGGTAGGATATAGGTATATCCGTACCAGATCCATATCCAATGAAATATCCGTGAAAATATCCGTATTACGGGTCCATATCCGTTCGTCTTCGGATATAACCCTTCTGATCGGATCGGGTACATGGATATCCATTGGATATGGATTCTTTTGTCATCCTTACCTCTACTATGCAACTTTTGCATGTCAGTACCCTCAATTATGCAACTTTTGCATGTCACCACCCTCTACTTTTCTTAGTTACACGTCAGCACTGTAAGGTTTATTTAGTTGTACCGCCCATCACAAAGTTAAGTTTGATGTAAAATGTCCATAATACCTCTCTATTAAAAATTCAAAAATTATAAAAATATCTTCTGAACTTTTTAAAACTTTTTTATCACATAAACAATAAAAAAAATCATTTCAAAATAATTTTTTTCTATACAAAATGGGTTTTCAAAAAAATATTAAAAATAAAAAACCACTTTTAACAACGTTTTTTTGTTTTTAATATTTAAAAAATAATAATACTCAGAATAGTTTTCATGGGAAGAGATCAAATAAAAACCATCTCTTAGACGAGAATATAAGAACTATTCTCATCTATAAGATGATAATAATCAATGGTTTTGATTATTTCATTATTTCATTGATAAATAAATGAAATAAGGATAAAACGGGTATACATGTCATGTAATTCATTCCAAAAATAAAACTTTACCTCATTCTCTCATATTTCATAAAATCAGCGTATCCATTTCAATCTACAACTTAATTATCTTTAGATTGATTTCATCGGTTTCATGTGTTTTCTCATTTTCATTGGTATCATTTTCATGACATCGGTTTCATGTGCAAAAAGGGAAACATGATCGATGAAATGAAACGTATAATTGAATAAAATAATAAATTGTGTAATGAAATAATAAATCATGAAATTGTGTTCTTAAAAAAAGGTCATAAATTGTGCAAATCATGTAATCATACAAGTAAATCATGAAATAAAAATATATAAATCATGAAATAATAATTTTTGTGTGTAAATCGTGCAATTATAAAATTAAATTTATGAAATGAAAAAATCATGAAACAGAAAAAAATTGTGCAATTGTAGTAATCTAAAAATGAAATCGTTTCTTTCTAAAAAACAATGAAATTGTTTCATTAAAAAAATCAATGAAATCATCAATAAGAAAATAAGAAATAAATTAATACATAATTAATTTGATTAAATGTCATAACTTATAAAAGGAAATACTTGAATGATTTAATCATATAAAAATACGAATATGCCCTTATATTTGTGTTAAAAGACTAAAATAAATAGTAACTTGAGAATAATTACGTTGAGCTACCATTATTGAGTTAACAAAAATTTAAGTGATTCAATTTTTCATCTGACAGTCACAATTAGTTCTTATTTTCTCATGTGAAGAGTGAGTTCTCACTTGATTATGAGCCTAGTTTTTATATTATTTATTCCATAAAATTTTTTAAAAAATAACTAAGTTACATAAATGATTTTTTTTATTTTTTAAATACAAGGGTATTTTAGTCATTTAAATATTTCTCTTTCAAATTTTGTTAAATGACTAAAATACCCTTGTATTTAAAAAATGAAAAAAATCATTTGTTTAACTTGTTTTTTTTAATTTATGGTATAATAAAAAACTGATTTGAATATTAATTTTTTTCAAAAATATAATTTTTAAAATATATATTAAAAATAAAAAAACTTTGTTAAAAATGGTTTTTTTATTTTTAATATTTTTTTTGAAAACCCAATTTTTTTTAAAAAAATAATTTTTAAATCAGTGTTTTATTATTTACCAAAAAATATTATTTTTTTAGAACAAAAGTTCAAAAGACATTTATTTTTTATTTTTGAAAATTTTTAATACATGAGTATTATGAATATTTTACATCAAACTTAACTATGCGATGGACCAAATGAGACCTTACAGTGCTGACGTGCAACTAAAAAAAAGTAGAGGGCAGTGATCAGCAAATTTTTCTTTTATAAATGTTAAAGAAGTTTATAATTATTTGAGTTTTACTTTATTCTTGTACTAGACTAGAAAGAGTGTTTTGGTATCAATATGTGTAAATATATATTGACAGTGTTGTAGAAATCGCTAGGTTAGTTAGTCAGTAAAAACCTTAAGAGTCTAGCTAGACAAAGGACTAGGAAGATTTATATTTTTAGATTTACATTAATTAAATTATATACTTCTTTAATTAAAATATAAATTTTACTATATAAAAATAATAGAAAAGAAGATTTAAGATATAAAAATATTTCAACTACTGAAACTCATAATCAATTATAAAAATTTATATTTCAAAATCCTTATAACAAAAGTCTTGAATCATATAAAAGCTCTCCAAATTGATTAAATGAATCCCATCATGATTCACAACTTTCGTCCCTATCTCATTTTTTTCAATCAGGTTACCTCCATATCCTTGATGAATATGTATTCAATGAAGAAAGTGATTATGATTTATGACTTCGAACCCTTCTCGGTAGCTGGTTTGAGTTCATTTTTACGATCTCAAATTGAACCAGAAAAAGTAAAATAAAATATGAACATACAAAAAATTGAACCTAAAATCAACCCAAATTTCATGCCCATAAAATATGATGGTTCGGTTTAAAAATGTGTGAATTGTTGTGGGTGCGACATGTGAAAAATATGCTAGTGTTTTTTAATAATCTGAACCATATCCAAACCAAAATAGACCGGTTTATTTAAAATTAAAATCATAACTTAATTATAATTCATGGTTTTCGATAATTCAAATTTTGTTTTATCCCATTCTTGATTCAATTATCAATTTTTGGTTAAAATGGACTACCATTTTTTATCTTTCAGAACTTGTAGTGCTCTAGGACTTTTTTTTTAGTATTTGGTTTTCTTTTCTATATAATTAGTTGAAAAATATCCACTAGAGCCAAAAGAGGGTAAAACCCTATCCGTCTAATAAAGATAAGGAAAAAATATTACGAGGCATAGAAAGAATATGATCTTTGATGATCAATCCTTGTTGTTAAGGTTTATCTATCTTTTGTTTTTTAAGGTGAAAGTGAATTTTATTAATTAAATAGCAACTAACTAAATATTAAGTCGGACAGCTGAAACTACTGTTGGTGGGACATACCACTCACCATAGTCCCAGCTACTGTTAGTTAAAGCAAATATGACCAATTCGTGAGCCATTTGATTTCAAGTAAAACAAAGAACACATGTTCCGATAGTGAATAGTACGCAACACCGTTCGCTAATGATTCCTCCAAAGTTGTTCAGCTCGACCCGTTTAGTATCATGTAGAGCCACGACCTCCAACTCATACGGGTGGAGAAACCCCATGATCTTGCTGTAGAGTGCTTTACACAGGCATCCATGATAACCCCGGAGATCAATCGACTCGAACTAGTTAGCTTCATGCAGAGGCACGACCTCCAACTCATACGGATGGAGAAACCCCGTGATCTTGCTGCAGACCGCCTTAAATCAGCTTCCTCGATCAACTCTGCGATCAGTATGGGTATCGCGAAATTCTAATTCTCCCAGCTCATTGGGTTTAACCGGATCAACCCATCGACACCAAGGACCCCCCGTTTCCTTCCAGTACCAATCCCAATAGGACACCCAAGTAACGTATTAAATCTTAAGCAAGCTAAAGCCTCCTAGTTCGGTATGCTTGCATGAGTCTACCCATTGGCACCAGATAACTCTGGTTCTCTCCCAGTATCGACCTACCAACCAACCAAAACTGCCGATTCCCACGTATTGAAGCTTAAGCAAGCCGATACCCCCTAATTTGGTATGGTTGCATGAGTTTTCCCACCGACGCCAGATAACCCCAGTTCCCTCCCAGAACCGATTTACCGTTGCAACCGAAGCTCGCCCCACCTGCAATTCCGTCCTCAACTCCAACCTCAACCCCACTATCCTCAACCTCGTTCCTGCCCTTCCCTTAGATTTGCCTCATTCACCGTCAACTGTCGTCGCAGCTACCACCGCAAGACCCAGAACCGTTGCCGTACTAGAAACCCTCACAGGCAAAGCCGTGCCGCCGTGAGACATCGTCAATTTTTGAAGAACAACTCAAATCAGCATGGGCGGAGGGGACAGACCACAACCAAGCCAATCAAACTTGATTAAAGATAATTATCTATCTAATGGGACCAATGCAAGTCAAGAGCCTCGGAGGAAAAAAATATGTCTTTGTGTGTGTCGATGACTTCTCCAGGTATATTTGTGTTGATTTTATTCGTGAAAAGTCTGACACATTTTCTGTCTTTAAAGCCTTGTGCCATAAAGTTTAGAGGGAAAAAGGAGAAAGTATTGGTAAAGTGGTCAGACTAAGAAGTAACCATGGAAGAGAATTTGAAAACATAAGTTTTGCCAACTTTTGTCATGCTGAAGGAATAGCTCACGAATTCTCTGCTCCCATCACATCTCAACCGAATGGGATTGTGGAAAGAAAGAATCAAACTCTTCAAGAAATGGCTAGGGTGATGATGCTAGCCAAAAGACATTCCTCTCCACTTTTGTGCAGAGGCACTTCACACGGCTTTCCATATTCATAATAGAGTCCCTATTCGTCCAGGTACTTCTATCACTCTTTATGAAATATGGAGAGGGAGAAAGCCAAATGTCAAGTACTTTAATGTCTTTGGTGCAGTATGCTACATACTTGATGATAGGGATCCTATACGCAAATATGATCCCAAAAGCGATGAAGGTATCTTCCGTGGGTACTCTAGGAACAGACGTGCCTTTCGTGTTTTTAATAAGCGTACTAGGTCCATGATGGAATCCATAAATGTGATCGTTAATGATGATGATTTTGAACGATCCAATGAGGAAGAGGAAGTAATTCCAAGTATTCCATATGTTAGGATAGATGCTAGCAACGAAGCTCATGACTTAGAACCTAACGAAGGGCGTGACATTGTTCCTGACCAAGAGCCTTCTCCCTCGGCAGAACAAAGAATCCCTTCCAGAAGAGTTCACAAGGAAGATGGAGTTCGAAAATGGAGATTCGTATGCCAGCCATCTATCTAGAGAAAGAGCTTTATGAAGAAGCCCAGAAGTTTGAAACCATCATGGAGTTGCTCAGAGATGAAGAAATTCTCAAAACAGTCACCGACCTTGGTACTTTTTATCCCGGACTGGTCAAGGAGTTTATTGTCAACCTGTCTTCATCCTTTGACGATCCTGAAAATCCAGAGCAGGGTCGGCCTAAGGATTTCTGGGGGCCTAAGGCGAGATTTCAAACGGAGGCCTCTTTTAATAATCGCTTATGGTTTATTTAAAAATGTAAATTTAAATATTATTAATTATTTTTAACACTTTTGTCAACTTTCTAGTATATACTATTTTAACTATCATCAATTTTATTTAGTTTTTGAATTTAAAATGTGAGTTTAATTTCATTTTAACATTTTTAAAACTAGATACATATCCTCAATTTTTTTTAAATTTAAAATGAATGCGTAAAAATTTTAAAAGAGTTTTAAACTTTACATGCTAATATCATTTAAATTTGGGTTTAGAGTACTTTAATACTAAATATAGTATAATTTCATTTAAATTTGACCTTATGAGTACTTCAATACTAAATATAGGCCCAAAATATTTTAAACTTGAAAAGTTTATGTATAAGCTTTATTTTAAAATTAAATTAGTCCTAATATGAATAACTTTATAATTTTTTAATGACCCAAAACAATTTTGGGGCTTCGTTAACTTGGGGGACTAAGACAAATGTCTCATTTGTCTTTCCATTGGATCAAGCCTTCTTGGTATGTATGTAAATAATAATTTAAAATTTTTGGAACTCTTTTGATATTTGGCTGGCCTGAGGATTATTTTGGGGCCTCTCCAGGGTTGGGGCCTAAGGCGAAAGTCTTTCTTGCCTTATGGGCGGGCCGATCTTGATCCAGAGTTCATGAAGGTTTTTGTCTGGGGACACTATTTTGATATCTCTGCTGATACAATATGTACCTACCTGGGAGTAGAGAGAGTGACCTCTATTGATCACATTCCTTCAATGCACACTATAGAAAAGGAAATCTCTGGGAATGTAAGGATGGAGTGGCCCTCAAAAGGTAAGATGGCATCATCGGATTTCTCTGCCAAGTACTCAGTGTTATACAGGATCGGAATTGCCAACTAGGCTCCCTTTACACATGGTTCTAGCATCACATCAGACTTGGCTCGTCTCATCTACCTAACAGGTACACATTCCACTGTTGACTTTGCTACATTTATTCTTGATCACTTGGCGCGACATGCAAAATCCTATGTCGTGAAGTTGCCTATTGGCTTTCCCTTGCTCATAACCAAGATTCTCCTCCACTAAAATCCCAACATTCTGCGAAGTTCAGATGTGGAAGGGAAGCGTCTCTGAGTGCTTAATATAAGACATAAGTTGTTCGAAGAGAAACATGTTCGAGACCTTGTTAGGCCTTCTGCTAGAACATAATCTTATTTTCCAGGAGTTTGGACGTGACAAAGATCAGGAAGCTGCTTTGCCTTTTGAGCATTAAGATTAAGAGATTTAAGAGTGCTTTTGAAGTATTCACAAAGAGACCTCCGTATCGGAATGGAGTTGGCCTTGTCGTTGAGCTGAGTCACGGCCAAGCAGCATGAAGCAGCCGGCTGGGGTGTGGGTCCCGCCAAATAGGGCAAGCATGGCGCCAAGCCGAATATGATACTTGACAAGTTATCGTGGCTTGTCCATAGCTACTGCTTATAAATGCACTCACAATCATCATCACTATCATAACGTTTTTCATCTCCTAAAAGTACACATTCCTTTGTTGACTTTGCTACATTTGTTCCTGATTACTTGGCCAGACATGCAAAAACCTATGCTATGAAGTTACCTATTGGCTTTTCCTTGCTCCTAACCGGGATTCTCCTCCACTAAAATCCCAACATTCTGCGAAGTTCAGATGTGGAAGGGAAGCGTCTCTGAGTGCTTAATATAAGACATAAGATGTTCGAAGGGAAACATGTTCGAGACCTTGTTAGGCCTTCTGCTAGAACAACTAGTGCCCTAGGCAGTTCCAGGAGTGGAAAGACAATTCAAGAGAATGTCCTAAAGGAACTCCAAGAGGAAATTTCCTGTCATGGCAAAACCATAGAGGTCCTCTCATCAGGAAGATGACATGTGAAGGACTTGTTCGTGACTTGACCTCTATCCTTGAGCATGAGGAAGAAGAAGGGGCCACAACTCTAAAGATGAAGAAGAAGCTGACTCTGCCTCGTTTTAAGTAACTTTTATGGTTCTATTTCAATGACTTATTTTATTTGCTTCACACTTTAAAACCTCAGGTTTTGTCAGAGTCATTTGCTTGATACTTTGTCTTGCACAACTAATGTTGCTCTGGAATAGAGCTGGTTTGCTTTATTTCCCATGCATGATCATTACTGTGAGTTTCTGTTTGCCTTTGGTCCATTTTTGAGGCGATTAGAGGGAGATAATGTTGAGACATGTTGTAAAACATGTTTCGGTGATTGATGAGATTGACATCGCTGTTTGAATGATCATGGCATTGATCATGATGATGTTTCTTGTCGCCTTTGGAGTGCTGCTCCTTGAAGACATCGGAGATGCTCACCAGCCTTGGAGACACTAGGAGATGCTCGCCTGAAGTTGCTGGAAGTTTTTATGCCTAAAAAATAGCCAAAGGGGGGATATTGTTGGTATGTTTAGTGTTGACATTATTTTTAGTGCAAGAAAAGATGTCGGACAACATATTGCAGACTTTTGGAACGACACCGTGTGCTCAGTATTTAGGAAATTATTCGATCTTTCCTGTTTGTTGCTCAGAAACGTGTCTGAAAGGAATTCGAGTATGTATGGATAAAAGAAACCTCCAGCAATGTCGAAAAACTGTCTACAAGATTTATTTATTGTGGCGGCAATATTTTCTTTCCAAGATCCGTGGCGGCATATGAATTCTTTCCTATATGGAGTCCATCTCCTTGAGGGTTATGAAACCCTTAATTCTTGTGTAGCTGCTATAAAAGCAGAGACTTCCCCCATAGCAGGTTGGACGTTCTTCTATGCAGAATATTCAGAGCTGCTAAGCGTGTAGGACTAGCGTATTGGGAGGCAGTATGTCTTGTTAAAAACAGTGTGCTTCGACAAATATCATTCGAGGAGATTGATTGTTTGATCGATTAGGGTGTTGTGCTTTGCGTTGTTACTACGTTTATTACTGGCATATTTTTTAGTACGAAGTCAAGAAAACTGTTACTGAACGATAAACCAAGCATAGGCATTTGCTCGAAGAGTGGAATTGAGGCGTTCTCAAATTCAGGGAGAGTCTCTGGTCTAGGTGTTTCATGTGTAGTAATAGTACCCAGAACAATGATTTGTGTGATAACCAGTTGATGCTTGAGTCGTACTATTGACTACCGTATAGTGAAAACCTTTCCATAGCAGAGTGCCCACAGACGTAGGTGATGTTGCACCGAATTGGGTAAATATATCGTGTGTCTTTTTTTATTGTGTATTTACTTACTTTCCATTAGTTGTGATCAGCCCAGTTGTCGAACAAATAGTTACAACATTATGTTCGACATCTTATCACTGATACTAATCGGAATTTCAATCACGAATAAGAGGAAGAAGCTAGAGTAGGACTTTTCCTTTAGAAATGATGCACTTGAAAGGTGATTGAAAGAAAAATAAGAGGTGGGTCGGTAGGCAAGACCGGCAACAAAAATCCTTTACCGAGCAGTTTTGAAGGTATTGCATCAACAAATGAAAGTGAGTATGAATGAGAGGATGTTAAAGATAATGAAGAATTGATTTCCCGTCGATAGATCATAAAGGGTGTGAACTAGGTAGGTATCACATTCATATTGAGCCCCATCACATCGGGTTGCACCCCCTGAGCCCAAATCACCTTGCACTCTCACCGACTGGCCCATCTAGTAATCGTGACTTAATCAAATCACGATTCTTTGGATCCTACTAGCTTACCTGGCTTCATCCACCATGAGATCCACTGGTTTCTCGACGCGATAAGATATTTGAAAACCTGACTCTAATACCACATGCTGGGGAGAACCATGTATTATCAAGGAAGGGCACAGAACAAGGAAGTCCGCATACACATTGGAGCCCACATTTGACTTAAAAGACTAGATTAGTGGGTATTAGGTCTAATGTGTTTATAAACTCTTTTAATATTCCGTATAATTCACATTTAAGATTTACACACACATATGGAATCCTAACAAATACTTGTTGTTTCAAGTTTATCCATTTTTTTATGTCGGTATTCAATTGGTATATCTTATTAGTAATATTGAAGTTTGGAATATGTTTGTTCAACCCGGTTTCTGTCCATTACATTATCATTACATGACTGTCTGATTGTTCCTATCTGTGTTTATGAACTAAGTTACATTTAATAATAAAACTAATTTTGATTTAAACTTTTAATTAATCACTTGTATGCTGGCCGGGTTTTTGCAGCTTTATGCTTAATAGATTCTGTTCATCGCTCAAATCAAAACAAATAGAACAGTATAATTTAGCTATAAAGAGCAACTATATGATTTAAGAGTTTAAGGTACTTTCATAAATACCAAAAGTCCTAAACAATTTAGAAATCAAACTGATGTGATACATATATAGCTAAGGAAAATCATTGTCCTTTATTATCTACTAAAAATTATTCTCTATTATATTGAAGAGGTATTAAAAATCTCCCATGCACCGATTTGTTCGAATACTTACTGAATGCTGCAATCACAAGAGCACATAAAAATGACATTCAATTAGAAAGTGTTAAATGATGATAAAAAAGTTTAAATACTTTGAGAGATTGAGGAAAAAAATAACCTGTTGCAATCAACACTAGCGTCGATGGGAGCAGGAGTTTAAACGTGACAAAGATCGGGAAGTTGCTTCGCCTTTTGAGCATTAACATTAAGGGCCTTAAGAGTTTTCTTGAAGCATTCACAAAGAGACCTCCGTATCGGAGTGGAATTGGCCTTGTCTTTGAGCTGAGCAACGGCCAAGCAGCATGAAGCAGTCGGTTGGGGCGTAGGACCCGTCAAGTAGGGCAAGCACGGCGCCAAGCCAAATATGGCATCTTGACAAGTTATTGTGGCTTGTCCATAGCTACTACTTATAAACGTACTCACAATCACCATCACCATCACAATCTTTTTCATCTCCATCGATTTTAATTTTTATTTAATTTCTATTTAATTTCTTTAGTCACTCTCTTACTCACTCGATCTTGTGTTTGTTGTAGTTTTCGTTTAGTCTGCTTTATTTATAGAGCCAGTTCTTCAGTGGTGTGTCTCCAGAGGAATTCGAAGATATGCAGACTAGGCTCAGCCAGGCGGCGAAGCAGATTGCCGCATAAAATGAGAGGTTCGAAGCTCAAAAAAAAAACATGGAAGCTCAACGAAGAAGCTTTCAATGGATGTACGAGCAGATGCGAGCAGCCAATCCTTGTCTGAGCCCTTACGACCCGAACATGTTTTCCAACTTTCGTCCTCCACCGTCGTAGTTTAATTCATGTAATTTTTATTTAAACAATTGTAATTTTAATTCATTTGGATTTTAATTTGAATTTCTATTTTAATTTGAATTTCTATTTCAATTTGAATTTTAATATGCAAAAAATAAAAACCGAATAAAAATTATATATTAAATATATAACTTTTATTCGGTTTTTATTTTTTAATAAAAAGATAATTGTAACGGCGTATTCTAAAGAGTACGTCGTTACAAAGTGGACTTTAAAATAATGTTTTAATACTTAGTAACGGCGTATTATTTGACAAAATACGTCGTTACTAAGTTGACGGTGTCAAGCCGTGTAAACGGCACCGTCAAATTAGTAACGGCGTATTTTGTCAAATAATATGCCGTTATTAAATTATCGGCGTCAACGACAATTACACCGTTAACGGATCGCCAAAACGACGTCGTGTTGGGGTAGCTGCGTCATGTGTACGCCGTTACAAATTGTAACGGCGCTTTTGTAACGGCGTATCGTCTAATGGCAAATTGTACGCCGTTACAATTTGTAACAACGTATATTTGGTCTGTGACGGCGTACTTGCATACGCCGTTACTAAATGAGGCGTTTTCAAATTCAGGTGGTGTCCCTCGTCTAGGTGTTTTATGTGTAGTAATAGTAGATAGGACAATGATTTGTGTGATAACCAGTAGATGCTTAAGTTGTACTATTGACTACCGTATACTGAAAACATTTCCACTGGCAGAGTGCCCCCAGACGTAGGTGATGTTACACAGAACTCGGTAAACATATCGTGTCTTTTTTTATTGTTTATTTACTTACTTTCCATTAGATGTGATCAGTCAAGTTGTCGAACCAATTGTTACAATATTGTATTTGACATCTTGTCACTTCTACTAATCAGAATTTCAGTCATGAATAAGAGGAATGAGCTAGAGTAGGACTTTTCCTTTAGAAGTAATGCACTTGAAAGGTGATTGGAAGAAAAATAAGAGGTGGGTCGGTAGACAAGAGCGGCAACAAAAATCCTTAACCGAGCAGTTTTGAAGGTATTGCATCAACAAATGAAAATGAGTATGAATGAGAGGATGTTAAAGATAATGAAGAATTGATTTCCCGTCGATAGATCATAAAGGGTGTGAACTTGGTAGGTATCACATTCATATTGAGCCCCATTACATTGGGTTGCGCCCCCTAAGCCCTAATCACCTTGCACTCTCACCCGCTGGCCCATATAGCAATCGTGATTTAATCAAATCACGATTCTTTGGATCTACTGGCCTACCTGACTTGATCCACCAGGAGATCCATTGGTTTATCGGCGCGATAAGATATCCGAAAACCTAACTCTAATACCACATGCTTTGGAGAACCAAGTATTATCAAGGAGGAGCACACAACAAGGAACCCTGCATACACATTAGAGTCCACATTTGACTCAAAAGACTAGATTAGTGGGTCTTAAGTCTCATGTTTTTATAAACTCTTCTTATATTTCGTATAATTCAGATGTAAGATCTGCACTGACATATGAAATCCTAACAAATCTTTGTTGTTTCAAGTTTATCTATTTTTCTATGTTGTTATTCAAATGATATATCTTATTAGCAAGATTGAAGTTTGGAATATGTTTGTTCAACCCGGTTTCTGTCCATTACATTATCATTACATGACTGTCCGACTGTTCTTATTTGTGTTTATGAACTAAATTACATTTAATAATAAAAGATCAAAGTAATTTTTATTTAAACTTTTAATTAATCACTTGTATGCTGGACGGGTTTTTGCAGCTTTATGCTTAACCGAGTCTGTTCATCGCTCAAATAAAAACAAATAGAATAGTATAATTGAGCTATAAAGAGCAACTATGAGATTTTAGAGATTATGGTACTTTCATAAATACCAAAAGTCCTGCACAATTTAGAAATCAAAGTGATGCGATACATATATAGCTAAGGAAAATCATTGTCCTTTATTATCTGCTAAAAATTATTCTCTATTATATTGAAGAGGTATTAAAAATCTCCCATGCACCGATTTGTCCGAATAACTACTGAATGCTGCAATCACAAGAGCACATAAAAATGACATTCAATTAGAAAGTGTTAAATGATGATACTAAAGTTTAAATACTTTGAGAGATTAATGAAAAAAATAACCTGTTGCAATCAACACTAGCGTCGACGGGAGCAGGAGTTTAAACGTGACAAAGATCGGGAAGCTGCTTAGCTTTTTGAGCATTAAAATTAAGGGCTTTAAGAGTTTTCTTGAAGCATTCACAAAGAGATCTCCGTATCGGAGTGGAATTGGCCTTGTCGTTGAGCTGAGCAACGGCCAAGCAGCATGAAGCAGCCGGTTGGGGCGTAGGACCCGTCAAGTAGGGCAAGCACGGCGCCAAGCCAAATATGGCATCTTGACAAGTGATTGTGGCTTGTCCATAGCTACTAATTATAAACGTACTCACAATCACCATCACCATCACAACCTTTTTCATCTCCATCGATTTTAATTTCTATTTAATTTCTTTAATCACTCTCTTATTCACTCGATAATGTATTTGTTGTAGTTCTCGTTGGGTCTGCTTTATTTATAGAACAGATTAGAGTACACTTTTGGGTAGCACGTCGCATCTTAATCTGTACATTAAACGTAAAACAATGTATTCAACAGTCATTAATTGCATTGACAATTCCAATTGAGACCATTCATGAATTCAGATTCTATAGAAGGTGCAAAGACTTACGCTTCAAAATAAATGTTGAATTCACTTTGTCTGTAAAATCTTTATTTAATATTCTTTTTTAATAATTACAGACTTTATAATGTTCACAGTTTTTGTCTTCTATTCTACCCATAAATTTTTTATCATCGTGTGCACCTTACTTAAAACATAAAGCCTTTGAAATATCCTCTTAAAGAATTATTTATCATCATATTTTCGAAAGAGACATCGTCGATAAAAAAATCAAAAGAAATAACAACGTTACTATTAAGGTTGGAGCACAAATTAATTCCCCCCGTACTTTTTTATCCAGATACATATGTATACACAACATTTTATAAATGTTAATGATGTTTATAGTTTGGGTTGATTTTATTCTAGTAGTAGACTAGAAGCAGATACATTATAATAAAATAATAAATGTGTTAATTTATATTGACGGTATTTGACAACGTGTTTTAAAAATTGCTAAGAGTCAATCACTCTGACAAGACTTTTAGGTGTTAGACAGAGATTAGGTTGATTTCTGTTTTATTAGTTCATATTAAATAAATTAATATACGTCTTTAATAAAAATTAATATGCTATATAAAAATAATAAAAATATTTCAAATTTCTATTACAAACACATATTTTAAAGTCGTTATGACATATTCTAATAGAATAATTTCAAATGACTACACCTGAATATGTCACATTATCACATGACTACACCTAAAAATTTTCGTGTCATGGTGAATACCCAAGAATTTCATTTTTGTCACTGTTACCCATTCTGTCAATTTCCGTTAGTTTTTAACATTTTTTACGTGTGAAATGACTAAAATACCCTTCAGAGATAAATAAATTGTTTTTAAATTGAATGAAATGACACAAATACCCTTCACTATTAATTTAATTTTCAAAACATTACCCCCTCTCTCTCTCTAAAACCTCCATTGGAGCCTCCGCGGAAGCTTTGTCTCCGACCTCGGCTCCATCGACGGTCGATGGTTGGAAATCGAGTTGTCTCTGAGACCCAGCAAGGAATTGATGGAAGCCGAATCCACATACCCCCTCCATCTCTGGTCACCTGAAAATCTCATTCCGACCCATCTACGATCAAATTGGTCTTCTTATTTAATGTTCTTTCTAATTATTATGCGAATCTTGAATTCAAAACCTCTGTTTGGGTGGGAAGAAAGATCAGTTTGGCGTTCCTCTTTATTCTCCTCCCCACCTTATACACAAAAACAATCAAAACACACCTTTACAAAATATGGGTTTTATTAGATGGTTGATTCAAAGAAGCCCACCAAACTCAGTGTGAGCTTCTTTAAATGCACACCTTTTAATCAACATATAAACACCAAAATTACACCCAGAATTGAAGTTCTTCAGATTCAATGCAAGAACCCAATAAAGGAGCTCACTTTAATAAAACTGGATCAAATATAGAAAAAACCCAAAAATTAGGAGCTTCAATGATGAAGATAAGTGTAATGGGTAGTTTAAATCAGATATGGGTCTTTGCAACTTGAAAGAAAAATAAAATAAACAAATAATAAAATAAAATGTCTAGATACAAATTAAATGGAGAGAGAGAAGGGTAATGTTTTGAAAATTAAATGAATAGTGAATGGTATCTATGTCATTTCATTCAATTTAAAACAATTTATTTATCTTTGAAGGGTATTTTAGTCATTTCACATGTTAAAAATGTTAAAAACTAACGGAAATGGACGAAATGAGTAACGGTGACAAAAATGAAATCTTTAGGTATTCACTCTGACACGAAAAATTCTAGGTGTAGTCATGTGATAATGTGACATATTCAGGTGTAGTCATCTAGAATTATCCCTATTCTAATTACCAAAATTCATAATAATCAATTAATTTCTCTTATTTCAATATCTTTACGATAAAATTCATGATAACTCATTATTCATAATTCAAGGGTAATTGAAAGTCGGTGGCTCATAATAATTCAATAATCCTTACAACAAAAAATATATATACTCAATTAAAAAGTATGCCCAAAAATACACCGGAGTAACGATGTTGCAACGATGATGCAACGATGTTAATGATGATGCAACGATCATTACACTTAAGAACCTAGAACATAAACTTGTAACGATGATGCAACGATGACGTAATGCTGATGTAACGAAGATGTGACGATCACCACATAACATGTAACGATCGTCACATTGCCCAAATGCAGAAAACTTGTAAAGGGCAGCTTCGAATTCACAGCAAGGTTTCCAAATTTTGACGAGCTGCCAGCCCCTTTTTGAGTTATCAGAGCAGTTCAAGAGCCCTAATCCGCCACCCATCACCTGAGATCTTTGAAGACTAGCACGGATGCGTGATTTGGAAGAAAAGACTGAAGACTCAAGTATTGGATCAGGGCCTTAGTGCCTAGATTTTTCCCGTTTCTTTCTCCTACTCTTTACTTTCAGATCATGCTTTGTGTATATTGCACTATGATAAGGGGGTAAAACCCTAAATCATCGGTGCTAGACAGTAAAAATCATTTCTTGAACTCATTTAGACGAATATTTGATTGCATTAATGTTGAGTTTTGATTTTACCTTGTGCACATGGATAAATACGAAATTAGCTAATTTGTGTTCATGATTTAAATTTTAGACTAAACCCGAGCGGGGTAGTTGAGAACCGAACTAGGTAAGTTTGGGGGTCGGTCTCCTGGAGTTGACCGCTTGGTTCAAAAATTGTTTCTCGTAAAGCTGTAGAGGGCCGATTGTAAAATCCCGAGAGGATTATCGGCCTAATATTATGTGATATCCAGTGTCGAGAGACGGATAGCATATCTTCAACATAGATCATTACTCATTTGATATGACTGAATGTTTGTATGAATATGGGTTGCCATTGAATGTTCGTATAACTTTCCATTACCCATTAGTATTGTTTCGTGATTGCTTTTGATTTCTTGAGTGACATCTACGCACATATTCACACTATTGGATTTTGTCCCTATTTAAATTTCTATAACTCGAATCCAAATTACTTGGGTACGAACCCTCATTTGATCTCTATGTGTTAGATTATATTTAGTTTCCTATATTTATGTTTCCTTTCTCGCGTATATTAGGGTTTTCTATTCTATTCCTATTACCTCTATAAATAGAGGTCTCTTGTAATTCACAATTCACACATCAATAATAAATCTCTCATTATTTCTATTATGGTATCAAAGGTATAATCGATTCTTGGTCAAATCTCTACGCATATTTCGCTTTGCCCACTCGTCGATGATTCGTGATTCTGACGGGTGGGCGAGGCAATTCCAATCTCAATCTCTAGCCTCTCGCTTCCGCAAACAATCAACTCGACAATCGTCTCTACTGTTTTTTTTGTCTTTTCCCTTATTATGTTATTCTCTTTCTCAAACCAATCAGTTCTTCTTTTACTCTTTACCTTATTAATTTTTCTCGCACAATCTCGTTTCTTCGCCATCAGTTGATCTTGATTCCACCACTTCGATCTCGTAACACAATCAAACTCAATCTCTCAATCCCTACTCTTTCTCTACCCGATCTTCTCTCACGAAGCAATTCTATCAACTCATCAATCAAAAATCTCGTAATTCGGAAAGTTATCCCGTAATCCGGAAACCGACACGTGTACATCCCGTAATTCGGAAAATTATCCCGTAATCCAGAAACCGACACGTGCACATCCCCGTAATTCGGACATCGCACGTGAGAGGAGAGCATCTGACATCAGGCATCAGGCATCAGACATCATCTATATGCTATCAGCCGTTGTCATCTCGCCATCAGCCAGCAGGCATCAGGCATCATGCATCATCTATATGCCATCAGCCGTTGTCATCTCGCCATCAGCCAGCAGGCATCAGGCATCATTGGGCATCAGGCATCAGGCATCATCTATATGCCATCAGCCGTTGTCATCTCGCCATCAGCCAGCAGGCATCAGGCATCATCTATATGACATCAGCCGTTGTCATCTCGTCATCAGCCAACATGCATCAGGCATCATCAAACATCAGGCATCAGACATCAAATAGCGGCGCGCATCCTCTATCCTCAATCATCGTCGCATCATCTCGACATCATCCTCAGCAGCCGCATCCCTCGCTGCAACTCAATATTATCTAGCTTCAAACTCAATTCTTATTTCACCGCGTTGAGTTTGAGGGGGGCTGTTAGATTATATTTAGTTTCCTTTCTCGCGTATATTAGGGTTTTCTATTCTATTCCTATTACCTCTATAAATAGAGGTCTCTTGTAATTCACAACACACATCAATAATACGAATCTCTCTCTTATTTCTATCACTATGGAATCGACCCGGATATTAACCAGTTATAAGGCCTTCGTTATAAGGCTCGCTTGTGGACACCAATTGAGTCACGGGTGTCAGTGATACATAGCTAACGAAAAGCATACAGTAGCTCGCAAATATATTATTCCTTTATTATCTTGAAGAATCATTTCCCATGCACCGATTTATCCGAACACCTAGTTAATGCTACAATCACACGAGCACATAGAATTAGTATTCAATTAGAAAGTGTGAAATGATCGTACAAAATTTGAAATACTTTGAGAGATTAATAATAAAAATACATGTTGCAATCAACATTAAAGTGGACGGGAGCAGGAGTTTGGACATGACAGAAATCAGGAAGTTGCTTGGCTTTTGCAACATTAGTTCCAAGGGAATAACGTTAAAGGGCGGAGTAAACCTCTAGTGTGATCACACTAGATTGTGATATGTAGTATTGATGCAACCGTATCACTATACCTAGTCGAGTAGACAGTTGGGTATTCCCATAAAACCTCGGAAGTAGACAGTTGGGTACCACCTCGAGCTTTGACTCTCCGCTTATTAGGTTTTATGAATTGTTGTTGCGGATTTATAATTTAATACTATTGAATGAAAATTCTAATCTTGGATTTATTGGATATTTTTAGAATTTGCTGATCTTTAAATAGATCAGAACATAATTCATTTAAAAAAAATTATGTTTGACCATGCCGGACTACACATTACCCTATATCAAGTTGGGTATGGTCACATGTATACCTTACTAATGTGGCATGACTTTGGACGTCAGATAGAGGTGACCATACTCGACTAAACGTACATTATCTAATCGGATACGATCACATATACGCGACGTGCAGTGTATAGCGAAAATCACGGTAGTCTGATATATGTGACCGCATCCGAAGTGCAAAAAGGAGCCACATTCATATACGACTAGTCATTACTCTATCTCTAGTCAAGTATGGTTAAATATCTAAAGGAAACCATAGTATCATATCTCCGCATAATCTTATTTTCCACAACCAATCATTGTTGTTTCAGATTTATTTATGTGATTGTTGGTATCGATACATCGTGTTAATAAATTTGAATTTAGGAATTTTTTTATTCAACTCCATATGTTTCCATTATGCTGTTAATACATGCTTGTTCGATTTGTTCATATTTCTGCTTATGGACTAAGTCACATCTAACTATAAAAGATAAATTAATTTGGATGGCTTCATAACCCTCTCAGTATTTCTGCTTATGGGATAAGTCACATCTAACTATAAAAGATTAATTAATTAATTTGGACTAAGTCACATTTAACGACTTCATAACCCTCTTCTGTAGCTGGCTTGAGTCATGTTCACATATCAAATTTAACGAGAAAGGGTAAACTAGAATATGAATGGCAAAATAATATGCAAACAAGAAAAAATTTGAACCTAAAATCAGCCCAAATTTCATACCCATGAAATATGGATAGTTAGATTTAGTGATACGTGAATGATTGTGGGCCCGAAAAATGGCAAGTTGAATTCTGGTTCGGTTTATATCCGGTTAACTAGTGATTTTTAATAATATGAATCATATCCAAACTAAAGTTGATCGGTTCACTGTTAGATTTTGCATTAGTAATGGCGTATATCTAACGCATACGCCGTTACAAATATATTAGTAACGGCGTACGCAATAGTATACGCAGTGTTATCTAACGCATACGCCGTTACAAATATATTAGTAACTGCGTATGCAATAGTATACGCCGTAACGACGTATACTATTGCGTACGCCGTTACTCTTCCTAATTTGTAACGGCGTATGTAGGTAAATACGCCGTTACCAGATCTTCCCGTTATGTTACCGTTCTGCCGTTGTGTTACCGTTAATTAGTAACGGCGTATTTACCTGCATACGCCGTTACAAAATCAATGTATAAATGTTCACAGAACCTCCTCCCATTCTTCCCACATTTTTCTCCCAATTCTCTCAAACTTTATATTTCCCGACAAGGACATTTCCGTAATATCATTTCCATTTTTCGACAACTCTCTCTCAAAATACTACGGTTCATATCATTATTCTCCATATTAGCAGGTACATACATTTTTTTATTAATAATGCATTATGTAATGTATTTTATTAATTTAAGTTAAATAGTGCACGTAGATTATTGTTTTTGTTGTTATAACGATAATAATTAAATACTTTAATTATTGTTATAGTTGATATATATAGTGAATTAATATTGATTATTAACCATAGTTATTTGTATAATATATGGAATGGATCGTGGGTGGATAACATCCCGTAAGATGAGTGAGGAGTGGATGAACGAATTAAGCAGTTTCGTCAAATTTGCGTGACAGAACGCGCAAACAGATGGCATGGGACGTTTCAAGTGTCCATGCACTAGATATTGTAATTATTCTTGGCAGGATATGGACACCATTTGCGATCATGTATTGAAGAAAGGTTTCCTTACATCGTACAATGTGTGGATTTATCACGGCGAAGCTAGAGGGCCTAGTTCGAGTCGGCCTAGTTCGAGCCGAAATATAGATATGAGTTTCCCGTCAAGTTCGCATAATCCCCCTTGTTCGACGTCGGCGTACACTCCAGAGTACGTCGATCCGGTGCATCAGTTCGTGAATGATGTAGATCCATCTAGAGATGTAAGGATTGGCGAAGATGAAGGAGAGAACGACGAGGATGAGGACAAGGACAAGGACGAGGACAAGGACGAGGACCCACAATTGGAGATAAGTTCGGTGACCGAAGTTGAGGCCAGACTTGCTAAAGCGAAGATAACAGCGTACAACCGGTTGGTGACGGAGTCACAACAACCGTTGTACAAAACCACAAGCGCTGTCACTAGTGAGGATACTTCTTTGGAAGGGATGTTAAGGATGTTGTGTATCAAGCAGAGCACCGGGATGTCAGACAAGGCTTTTACCCAGGTCGCGAAAGAGTAATATCGTATGTTACCACAACCTAATTCGTTTCCATCTAGCTACGCAGCTGCGAAAAAGATAATGAAGGCCATCGAAATGCCACACGTGAAATACGACGCATGTTTGTACGGATGCACTTTGTATTACAAAGAATTATCCGCTCTGGACAAATTTGGAGTTTGTAAAGAACCACGGTTTACTATGGAAGGAAAAAAATTAGTCCCGAAGAAGACGTTGTGGTACTTCCCATTGACTCCTCGACTTCAACGTGATAGCATTTGTGCCCTAGTCCAATTGGTATTAGCCTGTAAACGTCTATGTACAGATATCATCGTTTGTGATGTATAAATAAAAACGGCTTTATATTACTTATGTGTTGAAGTAATATGTTAAGCATGATCTGATTTATGACCACTAAAGTAGTAGAACCATAAATCTGTACGGATCACACTTAACGAGTCCCTGGTCAACCTATGCTTCCTTGAAAGCGACCAGTATGAGGATGGTTCTTAATGACGTAGTTCTACTTGTCATAAGGATGTGAGATCCTGGAACCATATCATAGATATCATGAGGTAATTGATATCGGACGACCCGCATTGAATAGTGTTTTCATAGATTAAGCCATAAACATATTCAGATGCGATAGCTTGTCACGACGTCCTAAGACCAAGGAGTCTTTGTGATCACTATGCAATGAACGTACGGCTTTAACTTGCGCCAAATGCTTTCTGTAAAAGGATTGCTATAAAGGGCATGATTGGGCGGCGGAACGGGTGGCATGAGAGACACGAAAGACGGCTAAGGGATTTATCCCTCATACTACGGTATGGGAAAGATATCCGTTAGAAGGCCTCTTGATGGAGACTGACTGAGAGAAAAAGCATGGCCATGCAAATGATACGGGTTATCATTTCTCAGTCATCTCGCATATCAAGTAACAATGATTGATTAAACAAGGGAGACGACTCTATGCCTTAAGATCAATCGGGATATCTAGAGATAAAAGGATGGTGACTTGTACGCACAAAGGTTAAGTCGAATCATCGATCATCGTGCACCTTGGGTAATCATAATGTTTTGCTAGAGACCACTTATGATGGATCGGGCGAGAGCGAGTCTTGCGCCGATCTGCCAACGGTGGCATGAGCCTAGAGGGTCACACACATACAAGACGGATAACTTGAGACAAAGAAACATGGATGTTTCTTATGGAGAAGTGTATGGACAAAACTGGAGGTTTTGTGCCATAGGTTCGGTTTGAGAGAATAATTAGCGAATCGAGAAAAAATTGAGTTTTTCGTCGATATCGCGTCGGACTTTGTTTGATAAGTAACGACAAAATGGTCAGGCGACTTTTGGACGCGGCATGAGACAACACGGGAAGGCCCATTGGGCTTGGCCCATGAAGCCTCATGGCCGGCCCAATAAGGCCATATGGCCGGCCCACTTGGTGGGGCCAAAGTGGGGGCCACACAATGCCATGCTTAGTTGATGATTGTGGATTAAGAGGTGAGTGATTTAAGGGGTATGGGTTAAAGCTCCTTTAAGCCCATACCAATCACTTTAACCCATACTTGTGAGTTGGATGATGAGTGATATTGCAAGACATTAATTCATTAATTTGATTAAGTCAAAAACTCACAAAAACCTCTCTTTCTCTCTCATTGTGGCCGGCCACCATAGCTCCTCTCCTCCATCTTGCTCTCTTGTTCTTCATTTAATTGTTCTAGTAGGCAATTAAGTGAAGGATCTTGAAGATCATTCTCTTGGTGTGGACTTGCTTTAGAGAAGAAGATCCGAACGTTCTTCTTTATCGATTCAAACAAGACTTAAAGGTAAATATCTTGTGGAATAGATTTTGCTTTGGGATTTAATGGTTTAAATGTTCTTGGACAAGGTTTGGAGTAGATTATCTTTTATTGCTTCCGCTACGTCGATGACAATCTAGAACGCTCCAAATCCCTACACAACGGTTATATCTTGCAGAAGAGACGGCTGAATGGATGCGATGGCACGGTGAGCGGGAGAAGGAGGACGATGACGTATTAGTACATCCATCGGACGGTGCTGATTGGATTCAGTTTGACAAGAAATATCCTCAATTTTCGGAAGAAGTCCGAAACGTGCGGCTGGCCTTGTCATCCGACGGGTTTTCTCCATATGGGCCTAATGCTGCGAGTTACAGTTTGTGGCCTGTAGTTGCTGTCCCGTTGAATTTTCCGCCCTCGATGGCTATGCGAAAGGAGTATAACATCCTCACCATGTTGGTATCAGGTCCAAAATCACCTGGTAAATGTTTGAATAACTTTATGCGTCCATTGATTGATGAGTTGTAACAATTGTGGACGCACGGAGTTGTCACGTGGGATGCTTCCAAGAAAGAGCCGTTCATAATGCGGGCTGCTGTGATTTTCGGGTATGGGAATGTTGGGTGGCATGACCACTAAAGGCTATAAGGCATGTCCCTTATGTTTGGACAATATCGATTCTCCATGCAGTAACTCAAGAATATCTTACCAAGGTGCGCATAGGTGGTTACCTCCGAAGCACCCACTGCGCTTTGTCCCGGAGGCATTTAACGGGCAGATCGAGACTCATACAAGGCCTAAGCGGTATTCAGGGACTGCCATACTGAATTCCATTAGGCCTTATACTTACCTCGAGCCTAGTCTACACTCGAAGCACAATAAACGAACAGGTTTAGCTATCTGTTGGTCTCATGAAAGCATTTTCTGGCAACTGCCCTATTGGCAAACTCACAGAGTGAGACATGCGTTGGATTTAATGCATATAGAGAAGAATGTGTGCGACAACGTCATAGGTACAGTTCTCGGACTAGCGAGGAAGACTAAAGATGACGAGAAAGTGAGGAGAATGTACGAGGAATAGAATGTGCGTCAAGACCAATGGGTGGGCCAGGACGAGGAGCTCCCTGATGCGCCTTATGGGGTCAAGGGTGTACACCGGAAGGCCGTACTTGAGCATATCCGAGCAGTGAAGTTCCTTTTCCGGATATGCGGGAAGTTTGAAGATCAAGGTCAATCATGATGAGAAAAAGTTTCTTGGACTTAAGACCCACGATTTTCACGTGCTTATCCAACGCATCTTCCCCCTTGTCATTCGGAAGTATGTTCCGACTGATGTGGCGGAAGCATTAGCAGACCTCGGCAGGGTGTTCCAGGTGTTGTGCACGAGGGAGCCGACGAAGAAGGCACTAAAAAAATTGCACGAAGATATGGTGGTTTTAGTCTGTAAGTTTGAAACTATCTTCCCTCCATTATTCTGTACCATTATGGGTCACCTACTACTACACCTACCGGATCAAGTTATGCGGACTGGCCCAGTTCATTTCATTTGGATGTTTCCAATTGAACGGTATGATCCTTCACTGCTAAATATCATTTCCAATTACCATTGAAATGTATAATAGAATATCACATTAACATTCATATTTCAAATGTAGGGAACTTGGCCTGTACAAGAAAAGTGTGTGAAACCCTCGATATCCAGAAGGTTGTATAGCCCAACAGTACTCGATGCACGAGTTTGTCACCTTCACTCAGATGTACCTAAACCGCGCCACTTCAGCCAGCGAAACATTTGTTAGTCTAGCTCTAGGTTTCCACTTATCAGTTGTTTCCCCACATGTACAAGTTAAAAGCGTGGTGCGAAACGAGAAATTGAGCGCATCCGAGATGTTCTGGGCGAATTGGACTGTTGCTGAGAATTGTGACAAAGCAGATAAGTACGTAGAATCACATCGAGCAGGATTCGTTCAAAAATTCCCTAAAAAATCTCTAAAGGACCGAGTTATGTCATTCATGTTTGAGTGGGGAAAAGTTGTAAGTACAATATAACTGTTATGTGTAAATTCATGTTAGAGTTATGCCCCAGTCCAATATAAAAGTGATCTACAGATGTAATGTTTTATCATCTTTCCGAATAAATAAATCGGCATATATTACTAATGTGTTGTAGTAATATATCGAATGTAATTTGATCTATGTCATTATGTGTGTAACCACTAATAGTAGAACTATAGATCAGAAAGAATTACATTTGATGAGTCCCTGATCAGCTAAGCTTCTTTATGAAGAGATCAGTATGAGACTAAATCCTTGTGATCATGCTCTACTGATCATGGCAAAGTGCGTGCCGGAGTTATATCATAGATACCATCAAGTCGATGATATCGGACAACCCGATTGTGAGTATGCTGCATAGATCCAGTCATCAGATACTCACATATTGTAGCTTGTCATTATATCCTAAGACCAAGGAGTCTTTGTGTATACTATGTAACGAATACCTAAGTTTAACCTAGTCTAACGTTATTTGTAAAAGGGTAACTATAACGACTTCGATTGGCTTTGATATTGATTGCACTAGTGAACTCTGAAATTCTGATCAGCTAGTCATGCAAGATGCCACACACAATGTTACACAGAATGCTATAACGTTGTGTCTGACTTCTTGCGTAGATAATGCAGGACAGTGAATATAAAGCTGTAAGTAATGACACAGCAGATTGTTTACCCAGTTCGGTGCAACGTCACCTACGTCTGGGGGCTCTCAGCCTAGTGGAAAGATTTCACTTATCAGTAATCCGTCAGAACATACAAGTACCTGTGATCACTCCTAGATCTATACTTTATGCTACGTCTTACAGTGCAATCTATCTCAGGGTCTCCCCCTGAATCCAAGAACGTCTTGATTCCACTCTTCGAGCAATCGCCTTGCTCTGTCGTCTTCAAGTCTTCTTCAAGCTTGGTGGTTGCGTGCAGTCTTCAACTCACGACTTTCAGTAAACCCTCAATCACCTAACTCTCTATAGTTATGTGATACACAATATCCTAAGCTCAATCTGCAATTTCTCAGCCCGCAAACCTTCACGTCTAAGAACCTTGCAAATTGTTGCTAGGAAACAAATAAAGAACCACACAATTGCTAAGGGGGTAGCCTAAGCTTTTATAACAATCGTGGATGAGTACTAACCCTAAAGGGTTTCCTCTTAATCGCCGTCTTTCTCCTTTTCAGTTCCTTAAAAAATCAGCTAATCTCTAAAATCGTCGTAACTACAATCTCCCTCTTTGGCTATTTTTAAGGACAGCATTCTTCGTCGCATTTTGCGTCTCGTCGATCGGTAGTCTTGCGTCGCGCGTATCGTCGAGTCGTCTCTGTGTCGCCGCGTTGTCTCTATCTTTCTTCCTTGTATCATCATGATCGCGCGCGCGTATATATCTAACTTAAACTTACTCCCCCTTGTTGGCTCAAAAAGAGCCAAAACTTAAACAAATATTGCAACAAATCCGGGAAATAAGAAAATAAATCCAAACATAACTCATACTTGCTCTCAATCAGCTGTCGAGAGTAAGCATGATACATTGTTCACCAAATATTACAGACATAAAAGTTGTTCAGTAGTTCAAGAGTCAGAGAATTTCATAGAAATTTTAAATAGAGCTGCTGTTGGAACTTGCAGTCTCTGTTGCTTCTGTGGAGGCTTCTTGGGTAGCTTCTTCTGGATCATTTGTGTTATCATCTTCAGAGCCTGGAGGAGACATGGATTGCAGCAGGTTGGCGTAGTGAGCTCGGCACTGCGAGAGGTGCTTCAGAGCAGTCTTTAAATTTGCAATGTCCTCGTCAAGCACAGCAATTTCTCGTTCGAGCATGACGGCATCCCTGCTGGTGGTCCTGGTGAGAGGGACGGCACTTGTGGCTCTACTGATCTTTGCCTTGTCTTCCGGCCTGACAAGATCAGAAGCATGCTTCCCTTCAAACAACTTGTGGCTCACCACAATCAGTCCTCCTCTTTTTCCCACCTTATTCGATGTTTTCAACACTCCAGGGTGTTGATGTACAAGTAATTCAGAGATAAGGGATGGAAAGGCTATGAGAATTTTCACAGCAAGAGATCTAGCATGGCGAACAAGATGATCAATCACAAATTGTCCAAAGTCAAGTTTAGATCCAGTACCTATTTGGTAGATCAGTATTGCTAGCTCAGGTTTGATAGATGATGTGTGGGTCGAGGGCGCCCAATTTGCCACTCCAATCCGGAAGAGAATGGAGTACTTGGAAGTCAGATCTGATGCTGCCACGGTGCCTTTGGATGGCCATGTTCTGCTTTTATTTCGGGTGATCTCACGGAGGACTTTGCTTAGGTCGGGTGGTGGCACAGATCGAACCCTCTTCCTTCCCAGGAAGTCATTGATAATGTCAGAGGAGATGTCAAAGCGGATTCCTCTGACATATACCTTATCAAACTCTGGAGCATCTGGGGTACCAAACGTGGTAGGCAAATTTGCAATGAATTCCTTAACCAGGAGGGGATAGTGATTACCAATGTTGGAGACGCTTCTCATTAATTCTGCCTTCTCCAGGAGCTGTATAATGGCCTCTAGCCCAAACAGCTCCGACGACAGTGTCTTCTCTGGGTATGCCGTTCTCTGAAACACAAATTCCCACCTCTTTGCACCTTCTGTAGAGTGAAACGACACATTGTCGTAAGTTATACTCACGGAGTTCTTGGCCGTCTTCAGGGCCTTCATCTTCTTTCCTTCCTCAGCAGGGACCTCTTCAACATCATCATCAGTTGTTTCATCCATCAAACTCCTTGCCGCGATCACTTTCTTCCCCTTTTCTTTGACATGTGACTTTTTCCTTTTGTTGCTGGGACCTCCAGCATCCTTAACCTCCTTTCTTTTCCTTGTTTCTTTTAGTTTTCCAACCATAACAGCCAAACTTTCAGTTTCTTCTAGAACCTTTTTCTTCAAGGACGATAGGACTGCGTGTGCCGTCTCAACAGCTTCTTCCATGACATCTTTTCTGGCATCCAAAGGGTTTTCTTCTGTGTTGTTGGTGGTGGCATCCTTGTTCTTCTCAGCTTCTTCCAGATCGGTCTCTCCGTTTCTGGTTTCTTCTTTCTCTTCTTCTTCCTCGGCTTCTTCCGAGTCAGCTATTTCTTCTTCTTCTACAACTTTTTCAGTGGCTTTTGGTATGACATCTGTTCCTTCTTCTTCTCCTCCTTCTCCTTCCGCAATGCGTTCCAACCCATGACTGACCGGAGTCAGATCCTCCTTTTCTCCTTCTGGACGTATCAGTTCTTCTACCACACCTTCTTGAGGTGGGTCCTGGTTTTCCAGCAGTGATTCTAATAAATCACTGTTTCTAGAGGTATCGGCAGAGAAATCGTTACCTGTTGGTGTTGGAACTGCGATGATTTGCATGGAGGCTTCTCGATTTTCCTGGCCAAGATCATTCTCTCTTTCTGGCCCAGTTAGGTCAGTCATTGAGAAAGCAGCGCTTCCGGTCCGGGACTTTTTGGGAACTCGAGTAAAAGCTGGTATTGGGGCATTCTCTGGTGAAGCATCCTTGAGAATTTCTTCTGACTTCTTCAGGGTTTTTGGCCCTTTAATTCGCACTCCATGCTTGTTTTTTTTTCGCTCTACTGCTTCTGGAGCCTTTAGATTCAGCTTTCTTTGAATCGGTGGCTTCCTTTGGGGCTATTGTGCTTCGAGTTTTCACCATTGTTGTTTTGAGAGATTAGCAGAGAGTGAATGGCGAATGAGATGAGAACAAACACAGAAGAGAGAGGCAGACTTGGTTTTGAAAAAAAACGATTCAAATCTTTCTAGCGTCTGAGCGTATCTTTCTTTTCTTTTATATGGGTTTTTGATATGCTTGGCCCAATGACATTTGTTGGATTTTCGACCGGTTCATGAAGAGGCACCAACTAACTCCTCTCAACCGTTTCTACAACTTCTTATTGTTCACTGATCTGAGATCCTCGAATCTGCTTGCATCTAATGCTTTTGTGAAAATATCAGCAAGTTGCTTCTCTGTGGGAATGTGCTCTAGGATGATCTTCTTGTCTTCGACCAATTCTCGAATGAAGTGGTGTCTAATATCAATGTGTTTGGTCTTGCTGTGTTGGACAGGATTTTTGGAGATGTTGATAGCACTGACATTATCACAATATAAAGTCATGGCATCCTGTCTGACATTGTATTCGACTAACATCTGCTTCATCCAAAGTAGTTGTGTACAGCTACTCCCAGCAGCAATATACTCCGATTCGGCAGTGGAAAGAGCAACACAGTTTTGCTTCTTACTAAACCATGATATGAGGTCGTTGCCAAGGAAGAAGCATCCTCCAGATGTGCTTTTCCTATCCGATGTGTTTCCAGCCCAATCGGCATCACAATACCCCACCAAGGTAGAGGATGTGTCGAATGAGTATAATAAACTCAAGTTTGTAGTCCCAGAGATATAACTAATAATTCTTTTGGCTTGGGATAGATGACTAACCTTAGGATTAGCTTGATATCGTGCACATACTCCGACAGAGTAGGCAATATCTGGTCGACTTGCGGTGAGATAGAGAAGACTACCGATGATGCTTCTGTATAGGTGTTGGTCGACAGCTTCTCCTGGATCATCTTTAGTTAGCTTGACATGTGTAGCTGCTGGTGTCCTTTTATGTGAGGCTTTCTCTAGCCCAAACTTCTTGACAATATTCTTCGCATATTTGCTCTAAGATACGAAGATGCTATCCTTTTGTTGTTTAATTTGGAAGCCCAAAAAATAAGTAAGTTCTCCCACCATGCTCATCTCGAATTCTGATTGCATCTGTTGAATAAATATCTCTACCATCTTGCTTGACATCCCTCCAAAAACAATTTCATCGACATAGATTTGAGTTATCATTAGGTTCCCGTCTTCATTCTTCATAAATAGGGTCTTGGTACTCCCCCTCTAGTGTAGCCGCTTTGGATGAGGAATTTTGTGAGCCTTTCATACCAAGCCCTTGGTGCTTGCTTCAACCCATAAAGAGCTTTCTTGAGTTTATACACATGATCAGGATAGTGAGGGTCAACAAATCCTTTGGGTTGTGACACATATACTTCTTCATTGAGATCCCCATTCAGGAACGCACTTTTAACATCCCTCTGGTAGAGCTTTATCTGTAGATGGCATGATATCCCTAGCAGGAGACGGATTGCTTCAAGTCTTGCCACAGGAGCAAAGGTCTCATCGAAGTCGATTGAGCAACTAACCTGGCTTTATTGCGAGTGATGTTGCCAAGCTCATCGGATTTGTTCTTGAAGATCCATTTAGTGCCTATGATGTTTCCTTCACTTGGTTTGGGCACCAGTTCCCATACCTGATTTTTTTTCAAATTGAATCAGCTCTTCTTGCATAGCATTGACCCAATACTCATCATTGATGGCTTCATTGATGTTTTTGGGTTCTGTCTTCGAAACGAAGCAAATATTGCCGATCATCTCGTTGTAGTCTTAGGGAGCTTTTGACCGAGTCCGTATGCCTTCATTCAGGTTTCCAATAACTCCAGAGATAGGATGATTAGTCTGGACTCTTCGTGAATTTCAGGAATTTCTTTGTTACGATCGATATTTGGACCAGCATCATTATTTTCTGGTTTGCTGCTGGCATCTTCTCTGACATCAGTCATGACATTCTTTCTGATATTGTTGGGAGGATAGGCTCTGTCTTCGTCCGTCGCATCTTCTGAGGCATCTTCGCAGTCATCATCAACAACAACATTGATTGATTCCATCATGGTTTTGGTTCGTTTGTTGAAGACTCGGTATGCGCGACTATTCCTTGAATAGCCAAGGAAGATGCCTTCATCGCTTTTTGGGTCAAGCTTTTGACGAGGCTCTCTATCAGCCAGTATATAACAAGTGGAGCTAAAGATATGGAACTACTTAACATTTGGCTTTCTCCCCCTCCATATTTTATAATGAGTTACTAACATACCTGGTCGTAGAGTGACTCGATTGTGGATATGGCAAGCAGTGTTAAGTGCTTTTTCCCAAAAGTGAGTTGGTATGTCTTTAGCTAGCATCATTACTCTCGCCATCTCCTGTAGAGTCCTGTTCTTGCGCTCAACAATGCCATTCTGTTGGGGAGTGATTGGTGCTGAGAATTCATGCGCTATCCCTTCTGAGTTGCAGAAATCTGCAAACTTGTTGTTTTCGAACTCTCGGCCATGATCACTACGAAGGCGAATGATTTTGCCAATTGTCTCTCCTTTTTCTCGTTGAACCTGAATGCACAAATTTTTGAAGATCGAGAAGGTGTCTGATTTGTCACGAGGGATGTCAACCCAAGTGTATCGTGAGTAATCATCTACACACACAAAGACATATCGCTTTCCTCCAAGGCTTTCAACTTGCATTGGTCCCATGAGGTCAACATGTATCAGCTCAAGTACTCGAGAGGTGGTGATATGTTGAAGCTTCTTGTGTGACATCTTGATTTGCTTTCCAATCTGACATTCTCCGCAGATCTTTCCTTCTACTATTTTTAGGTTTGGGATTCCGGTGATAGCCTGCTCTGAGATTGCCTTTTGCATACTTCTAAGGTTTAGATGTCCAAGCTTTTGGTTTCTTCTGCTTTGGAGACAAGGCACTTGGTTGCTTCGATATGTGTCTCGGGAGACCATATATAGCAATTGTCTGTCGAGCGAACTCCTTGTAGAATAGTGACCTGATCGATGTTTTTAACTATACATGCTTCTTTAGTGAATTTCACTACTAAATCCTGATCACAGATCTGACTGATGCTAATCAGGTTTGCCTTAAGTCCTTCTACAAGTAATGCTTCAGTCAGACAGGTGGCTCCTGGATGCTTGAGCACTCCTTTTCCAATGATTCGAGCTCGGATCCCATCTCCAAACGTAACAAAGCAGTTTGTATATAATTTAAGATTGGAGAGAAACTCTGGAGTACCTGTCATGTGTCGAGAGCATCCACTGTCAAGATACCAGTCCTTGTTCGTTGAAGTGCTTAATGATGTATATGCAACATTAGCTCGATAGACCAGGTTCTTAGGTCTCCATTCAAGGCGGGATGTTATCGGAGGAGATGAGAGATGCCTTTGATATTTCTTTTGTTGTAGCTGAGCTTGCTTCCTCTCAAGAAGTTGAAAACAAAAAGGTCTGATGTGACCAGGTTGACCACAGTAATGACATATCCATTGATATTTATAAGCTGGTCTTCTGTAGCTTTGTTGTCTGCGTGGAGGATGTTTTCTGGCAGTTACTTGACAAGAACAGGTTGTAGACGATGTTATGGTTTTCGTTGTAGGTCGTCCTGTAGGATGTGTTGGGGCAGCCATGGCTTGTTGTGGGACAAACTTTGTTCCTGCTGTTGAGGGGACAGCATGTGTGTACCCTAGTCCCGTAGTATCTTTGGACAGTTTTCCCACTGATAAATTCTTGTCAAGGCTTTCTGTGCTCGGATTCATCATCTTTACCGATTTAGTCATGAGACTAATTTCTCCATTAAGTCTGGTGATCTCTCGTTTCAGCTCCACGATCGTCTCTAGAAATCTTGACTTGTCGCTGGTAAGACTTATGATCCTTTCGCCTTGTTGATCAAGTATCAGAGTTTCCTTGATCCATCTGGTATGCAAGCCTTTGTATGCTTCGACTAGTTGCTCTTTAGTCCAATTCTCATTTGGAGTTGGATCATTATTGACGTCGACAGCATTATCAACATTACATGTAGGAGTAGTAGTAGTGAATGCAACAAAGTTGCTTACCTCTTCAGATCCACTATCTTCATTGTCATCATCTGATAGGGTGGTATTGTATCCTCGTTTTTGTTGTTTGAGGAAATTTGGGCATTCTCTACGGAGGTGGCCGAATCCTTCACACTCATGACATTGAAGTCCTTTGTTTTTATTTTCTTCCCCACTCCTGTTTGGTCTGTCAAGACTACCTCCAACTTGAGCTTTTTGTAGAGCTTTGTTTCTGGCATTTGCTGTGACATTCCGTCCGCCCATTCGACTCAATCTTCTCATGGCTTTGTTATAATTTTTTGTGAGAAGGGCCATTGTAGCCTCGATGTCTTCATCAGAATCCGAATCCTCAGGATCTAGTTGCTTGTGTGTTGAGCTTTTGAAAGCGACTCCTTTGTTCCTTTTGTCGATGTTGGGTAGAGACAACTCATAGGTCATTAGAGACCCCATCAGCTCATCAAACTTCAAGACCTTGAGGTCATGGACTTCTTCAATTGCTGTGATCTTCATCTTGAACCTAGGGCTAAGAGCACGTAGGGTTTTTCTTACCAACTTTTCATCAGACATTGGTTCTCCCAGAGAGTAGGATTCATTGGCTAGATCACGAATGCGAACATTGAAATCTGCAATTGATTCGTCTTCTTTCATGATGAGGGCTTCGAAGTTGGTAGTCAGGTATTGCAGTTTTTGTTCTCGAACCTTAGTTGCTCCTTCATATGCTACGGCCAGGATGTCCCATGCTGATTTGGCAGTTGTGCATGTGTTTATTAGTCTGAACACGTTCTTGTCAACACCATTGAAGATAGCATTCAGTGTTTGAGAGTTTCCCAGTGATTCTTCATCTTTATCATCGGTCCAGTCTTTTTCTGGTTTTGGGCCGATAGGATTGCCATCACTGTCACAGAGTTGTGGTGCATTCCAACCATTGAGTACAGCCTTCCATGTCTTGTTGTCTAGTGACTTCATGAATGCACACATTCGAGCCTTCCAATAGCCATAGTTGCTTCCATCTAGAACAGGTGGT
The DNA here is from genome assembly GCA_963920655.1 of Geranium rotundifolium. Classification (NCBI taxonomy): domain Eukaryota; kingdom Viridiplantae; phylum Streptophyta; class Magnoliopsida; order Geraniales; family Geraniaceae; genus Geranium; species Geranium rotundifolium. Next base: position 40,110,767 of record OY987312.1, read on the forward strand.
CGATTTATGGATCCTCCTTCTCTGGTATTGTCCATCTTTGATCAAAATATTTGTTTAGGAACTCACCTAAAGCTATAGGTGCCCCCTCTGATACCAATTGAAATTCTGATCAGCTAGTCGTGCAAGATGCCACACACAATGTTACACAAAATGTTATAACGTTGTGTCTGACTTCTTGCGTAGATAATACAGGACAGTAAATATAAAGCTATAAGTAATGACACAACAGATTGTTTACCCAGTTCGGTGCAACGTCACCTACGTTTGGGGGCTCTCAGCCTAGTGGAAAGATTTCATTTATCAGTAATCCGTCAGAACATACAAGTACCTGTGATCACTCCTAGATCTATACTTTATGCTACGTCTTACAGTGCAATCTATCTCAGGGTCTCCCCCTGAATCCAAGAACGTCTTGATTCCACTCTTCGAGCAATCGCCTTGCTCTGTCTTCTTCAAGCTTGGTGGTTGCGTGCAGTCTTCAACTCACGACTTTCAGTAAACCCTTAATCACCTAACTCTCTATAGTTATGTGATACACAATATCCTAAGCTCAATCTGCAATTTCTCAGCACGCAAACCTTCACGTCTAAGAACCTTGCAAATTGTTGCTAGAAAACAAATAAAGAACCACACAATTACTAAGGGGGTAGCCTAAGCTTTTATAGCAATCGTGGATGAGTACTAACCCTAAAGGGTTTCCTCTTAATCGCCGTCTTTCTCCTTTTCAGATTAGGAGTCGTTCTGCACTTTCCTAATCGTTTTCTTCATTCTCTGCCGAATCTGCACTTTCCTGATTTCTGTCAATCAGGATGTTTGCCGAGACGCCGTCAACAATGTTACACAAGATGTCGTAGAAGATGCTTCGACATTCTTTGTAACATGTTTCTTCAGTTCCTTAAAAAATCAGTCAATCTATAAAACCGTCGTAACTATGTCATTATGTGTGTAACCACTAATAGTAGAACTATAGATCAGAAAGAATTACATTTGATGAGTCCCTGATCAGCTAAGCTTCTTTATGAAGCGATCAGTATGAGACTAAATCCTTGTGATCATGCTCTACTGATCATGGCAAAGTGCGTGCCGGAGTTATATCATAGATACCATCAGGTCGATGATATCGGACAACCCGATTGTGAGTATGCTGCATAGATCCAGTCATCAGATACTCACATATTGTAGCTTGTCATTATATCCTAAGACCAAGGAGTCTTTGTGTACACTATGTAACGAATACCTAAGTTTAACCTAGTCTAACGTTATCTGTAAAAGGGTAACTATAACGGCTTCGATTGGCTTTGATATTGATTGCACTAGTGAACTCGAAAGGCATCTGAGGGATTTATCACTCATACTTCGGTATGAGAAAGATATCCGTTTAGGCCACTTGATGAGTATGACTGAAGAAAGAGCACGACCGTGCAGGTGATACCTTATTATCAGTTTTCAGTCATCTCAGATATCAAGAAACAGTGATTGATAAATTAGGATGACCATTCTATGCCTATTGATCAATCTGGATATCGGTTTGATAAAAGGACAGTGACATGTACGATAACAGGTTAAGTCGAATAATCGATAATCACGAACATTGGATAATCATAATGTCTTGCTAGAGGCCACTTATGATAGAAAGGGTAAAATAGTAATTTTACCAGTCTGCCAATTGTTCGTGAGCCTAGAGGGTCACACGCATTAAGCACGATACATGACAAATAATTATGGATGAGAATTGAGAACGATTCGGTAGATTTCTGGCCTAAGGTTTTAACCAGGCGGTTGAAGAAATCCATTCGAGAAAATTGAACCGTGTTGTCTAAACCGAAATTATAACTCAAGTTAATGGGTTTAATTTGGGTTCTAGCTAAACGGGCTTGAAGCCCATTTAGGGATTCAAATGATGAATAGGGAAGATGTGCAAATAGGAGTTTAAGAAGGGTAGATGTGCAATTATTAATTTGAAATTCAATTTTATTTCAAATTAAAAATTCCAAAATATCTCCCATAATTTTCTCCAACTATTGGTGACTACTTCCCTCTTCTTCCTCATCCCTTTAGGCTGAATTCTCTCTCTCTCTTCATCCTCCATTGTTGTCAAGTTTCTCTAAAAAATTAGTAGCAAAATTATTGAGTGAAAACCTCTTCGGTTGTGGTGCTTGCGTGGACTTGATAGAGAAACACTATACTTGTGTTTTCATCGATTATAAGAGGTAACTTTCAGATTTATATTTATATATATAACATGTTGAAATTGCATTAAGATTAGTGCTTGTTTCGATCACCACGGTTACATAACGTCCGCTGCATGATATTCATCGATTGGAACCCGTGGTGATCTCTTTCAATTCATACAGCTTAATTACTGGAACTAATATTAGGATTTAATATGCAGATTGCCGGTCGAGGGGAACAACAAGAGTTGATACTACTATCTGCAGGTTCTAGTTCTTCGGCCATTTATTCACAGTGTATTGTGAATGGTGTGATGTTCTTAACGTTGGGAATCGACCAAGGCCGGAGAAATCAAAATTCAGGGGTCATGATTGAAGCAAACGGAATATGTTACTACGGTGTTCTTATGGACATCGTTGTCCTTGTCTATTCCGAAAGCATGCCAGTCGTTTTGTTAAAGTGTCGGTGGTACGACGAACGAACCGTGAGGAAGGACGACAATCACTTCATTTCCGTAAGCACTTCCACGGATTGTCATAAACAAAACCTGTTTTGCCTTGCTATACAGGCGAAACAGGTGTACTACATCAACGACCCGGATGTGGTGCACTTTGCGACTTCGTGGAAGGTTGTCAACGTTGTCTCTCATAGGGGTCACTACAAACCGAGCAATTTAGCTTGTGCATGTGATGAAGAGCCGGAGTTCGAAGTAGATGAACCGTACCAAGAAGATCGAATTGACATGGTGCGACCGGGTGGTGTAAAGATCGACTTGAGATACATACACCAAAATCCATGGCCTGTCTCTACAGTTGATTCAGAGGACGAAGACAACGAGTACAGAGACAACGAGGATGAAGACAACGAGGAAGAAGATAATATGGAAGGGCATGAAGATTATGATTCGGTCAACTCAGATAGTTAAGAAAATATGTATTTATCTTTGCAACCTGAAATTCTGAATCGTAGCCGAGTCAGGAAGTCGAACACAAAGTCTTTAACTTGTGTATCGACTTCTTGTGGAAACCGTAAGCAAAGTAATGGACAGATAATAATAACGACACCAGAGATGATTACCCAGTTCAGTGACTCCGCACCTACGTCTGGGGGCACTTTGCCAGTGGATAGGTTTTTCACTATTAGGTAGTCAATAGTACAACTTCAAGCACCAACTAGCTATCACACAAGCTATTGTCCTAAGCTACTATAGATCTCACCGTGAATCACCTCAACCAGGAGCCTCTCCCCTTGTCTTTGAGATTCCCTCAATTCCACCCTTCGAGCAAGCCTATACTCGGTGTCGTTGTCTTCTTGGACAGCGTTGTGAATCTTCAATCACAAACAAAAACCCTAACCGATCCAAAAACTTTAGTCTTTCGCGACTTAATGTTTGATTGGAGCAAAAGATCCGTTCTATAGAATCTTAATCAGCCTCTCAACTCGCCGATGGTGCACGGTTAAGAGCTCTGAGAAATCTTGCAGTGTTAGAACAAGAACGGATAATGTGTTAATGGGAAGCCAAGGGCTTTTTATAGCAGCTCACATTCCTAATCCTTCTCGGATCAGGAACAGGAAAGTCAGGCAAGTTGTTACCGCCTTCCATGACAGCTGGAAGTCGTCTTGCCTGTTTTGAATTCCTGATGAAATCAGGCAAGTCGAGTTGCCGCCTATTGCTGACGTGTAACTGCCAGCTGGAAGTCGTCTGACTTGTCGACGTCACTCTCTTGCGCTCCAAGTCTTCGTGGCGTCTTTCTTCTTTCGCTCTAAGCTTCGTCGAACTAGGAAAGCTTCAGACTTTCCTAATCTTCGGCTCGTAACAAGTCGCTCCACATGTCATGTAACATGTTGCACGACTTCTTACTTTTTTGCTACAAAATCATGCCAACATTTAAACGTAGCAACAATCTCACCCTTTGGCAATTTTTTAGGCAAACATCTTTTTAAGCCCATCGTCATCTTGTGGCAGTTACGCACAGCAAGTGATGTGACTTCTTTACTCCAAGCAGGCACATCGTCGTCACCTTGAGGCAGTTACGCACACAGCAGGTTATGTGACTTCTGATGCGACTTCTTGTGCGGCTTCTGGTTTATCTTCTAGAGCAGCTTCTAGAGCTTTAGCTTCTGGAGTGGCGACTTCTGGAAACTTCAGGTGTAGCTTCTGGCGCGACATCTATGCATAGCTTCTGGCGTAACTTCTGTCGTATCACATTTATCTCCCCCTGTTTGTCTAATAATATTGCCAAAGGTAATCATACAATGAAATTCGACTAAACAGCAGGGTAAAAAGCCAGCTCACACCACGAGCAAAATAAATAGCTCAAACATGAGCAAATATCCAAAAATAAAAAGTCATAGTGTGCGGAAAATTAACTCGGACAGACCCAAGGATTTAAAAGTGTGTTGTGGAAGAAAGTTATCATAGCAAATTCAGAGAAATACTTAAAATGACGTGGAGTCTTCAACATCATCTTCAGCGGCAGGAGTAGAGAGGAGGTCATTGAGCAGAACTTCACAGGCGACTTTGCGGGTTGATAGCATCGCAATTGACTTCTCCAGATCATCGATCATCTCCACCAATTCTTCCTCCATCCTAGTACCAATTGGTCCTGAGGGCCGAGAGCTTGAACCAGCTCCTTATGCTTTGGCCATAGGGAGTCTGAGGTCCTTCAACTGCTTCCCTTCGAAATTCTTGAGGTTGATAGCAAGGGGCAGTGGCTTGTTACCCGGAATATCCGATTCTCGAACAATGTGAGGACATTGTTGGAGAAGGAGACCGGTGATCAGTGAAGGAAACCCGATAGGAAGCTTTGATGACGCATGACTTGGCATGCTTGACTAGATGTTCAATAACATAACCGCCAAAATCAAGAGAAGATTGCGTACCTATTTGGTATATGAGTTTAGCCAGCTCGGTTTTGATGCTTGATCCATGCGTAGAAGGTGCCCCATTAGCCAGACCAATGCGGTAGAGAATTGAATATTTTGCTGTTAGCTCAGTAGCCGCAATGGTGTCTTTGACGGGCCAGACCTTCTTCCGTCCTCCAGTGATCTCGACCTGTCTTTGGCGGGACTTCTGGGTCTTCTCTGCCAAGGTAGGCGTTGATGGTTGAGGCAGAGATTTCGAAGCATTCTCCCCGAACGAACACTTTTCTGTATTCAGCGTCTTCTGGTTCATTAAACTCTCTTGACAGGTTGACAATAAACTCCTTGACCAATGCTGGGTAGAATGGCCCAATATTTATGATGGTGTTGGTCAGGCCTGCTCTTCGGATAAGTTCTACAATCGAGTTTATCCCCTGCGCTTCTGTGGAGAGTTCTCTTTCTGGATAGATCTTGCGTTGGTAGACGTACTGCCACTTAACGACATTGTCTACAGAGTGGAAAGAGACATTGTCTGTAGGCGCTTTAGGCACATACTTGGGGAGTTTCTACCCTCCCATCGCCTTTTTGACTCGTGGTAGCACAATCTGGGTGTCTTCTTCTTCATATTCCTCTTCTTCAAGAGCAGATGTTGCTACAGAAGTTAATGACTTCCTTCTAGACATATTCGGTTGTTTAGAAGCAGATGCTCCTCCTTTCTCCGTGGCTTTCCTCTTTGAGGTCAATCTCCTCGGTAGTTGAGGTTCTTCTTCTTCATCAACCAACCTTCGTGTTGGTAGCTTCCTTCTCTCAGCCCTTTTGGGCACAACTTCTTCCTTTTCCATGGTCTCAGTGTCGATACTTTCTTCGATGTTGACAAGTTCCTCTAAAGGTTGAGTGCCTTCTGGAATGGCTTCCGGATTTTAATTAAGCCCTGAATCACTGTTTGGGGCGACATGGGAACTTCCTTCTTTCTGTAAGTCCTCGTTTAGAGGAGATTTCTCTGGTGCTGGTGTCGACTTACAGGGGCTGTATTGGTCCTTGCTGCTAGTGCCGTAGATTTCAGGAACAAGGGTTTTTAAACCTTCTACAAGCAGGCTTTCATCTTCGGTGTTTTCGTTAGAGAGAATAGCAGATTTACCTTGTGTCGGAGCCGGAGTAGAAAGAGAGGCTTCTTCTACTATGTTCGCAATTTCGGCTAAAGTGTCGTCCTTCTCGACGACGGGAGTTGTGTCTACAGGTGTGATCGTTGGGGGTGAACATGTTACTTCTTGAGGTGCTGCTGAACTTTCTCCTGAGATTTTACCTCCTCGAATCCTTACTCCATGCTTGTTTGTAGTCGATTTGGAGGCCGACAACTTCTTGGCAATTACTTTTGCCCTCATTTTTGCTCGTAGCGCCTTGGAGGCAGATGGTATTCGTCCGCTTCGAGTACCAACCATTTGGCAAAAAGCTAGATAGGATTTGCTCTTGAGAGGAGAGAACAAAATCTTTCAGTTGCAGAAATTTTAATTTGTGGTGCCCTAGCGGTTTCAAAAGGTGGAGGAGGTGCAAAGCCTTTTCTGCGTGGTAGTTGAACAGAACGATTGTTGATTGGTTGATTTTCAGAGTGTAATCATTCTTAAAATTCAAATAAGACTAACGGGCTTCTGATAATAAGATTTGGGCCCGGCTTGATTTTGTGGACCCTGGTTGGTCCTAATCGAGAGAGAGAGTAAAATCAACTAAAAGCTCTCCCTCTTCTTGCTTGACTTCTGGTTACTCCAGACAGCAAAGTCCGAGGGTTGACCTCAGACTTTCAAACCTGTTGGCATCTAACGCCTTTGTAAAGATGTTTGCGATTTGTTTCTCAGTGGGTAAATACTCGAGCTTTATCTTCTTGTCTTCTACAAGCTCTCGAATAAAGTGGTGCCTGATGTCAATATGCTTTGTCTTGCTATGTTGCACTGGGTTCTTCGAGATGTTGATTGCACTGATGTTGTCACAGAATAAAGTCATGACTTCTTGCTTGACTCCATATTCTGCCAACATTTGTTTCATCCAAAGAAGCTGAGTACAGCTACTTCCGGCTGCAATATATTCGAACTCAGCAGTAGATAAAGCAATACAATTTTGCTTTTTGCTGAACCACGATACAAGATTGTTCCCCAGGTAGAAACAACCTCCAGAGGTTCTTCTTCGATCTGGTGTGCTTCACGCCCAGTCAACATCACAGTATCCAACTAGAGTAGGAGAGGTATCAAAGGAATATAGCAAACCCAATTCAGAGGTTCCTGAGATGTACCTTATGATCCTCTTTGCATGGGCCAAGTGACTGACTTTTGGATTGGCTTGGTATCGAGCACAGACTCCCAATGAGTAAGCAATGTCGGGTCGACTTGCGGTTAGATAGAGGAGACTTCCTATTATGCTTCGATAAAGACTTTGATCAACTGATTCTCCCATCTCGTCCTTTGTGCACTTTTCATGTGTGGCAATAGGAGTCCTCTTGTGCGAAGCCTTTTCTAACCCGAACTTCTTGACAATGTTCTTTGCATATTTGCTCTGGGAGATAAATATTCCATCTGACATCTGCTTGATCTAGAAGCCTAGGAAGTATGTGAGCTCACCGACCATACTCATCTCAAATTCAGACTGTATATGTTGGACGAAACATTCCACCATCTTGTCTGACTTCCCTCCAAATACAATGTCGTCGACATATATTTGAGCAATCATGATGTCCCTTCCTTCCTTCTTCACAAAGAGAGTTTTGTCTACTCCCCCTCGAATATAGCCATTCTGTACAAGGAATTGGGTAAGACGTTCATACCATGCTCGTGGAGCTTGTTTGAGTCCGTAGAGAGCTTTCTTTAGCTTGTAGACATGGTGCGGAGAGTCATGGTCTTCGAATCCCTTTGGTTGGGCTACATAGACTTCTTCGTTCAGATTTCCATTGAGAAAGGCACTCTTTACATCCATCTGATAGAGTTTGAAACGCAGATGACATGCGATGCTGAGAAGAAGTCGTATGGCTTCCAGTCTGGCTACCGGAGCAAAGGTTTCTTCAAAGTCGACTCCTTCGACTTGTGTGTACCCTTGAGCCAACAGTCTCGCTTTGTTTCGAGTGATGTTTCCTTGCTCGTCAGACTTGTTTTTGAATATCCATTTTGTCCTGATGACATTGACATTGTCAGGCTTGGGTACAAGTTCCCAGACTTCATTCCTTGCAAACTGAACCAATTCTTCTTGCATCGCGCAGACCCAGTACTCATCATTGATGGCCTCTTGTATATTCTTTGGCTCAGTTTTGGAAATAAAGAAAATGTTACCTATCATTTCTTGGTGGTCAAGAGATGCCTTTTGTCGAGTCCGAACTCCCTCATTAATGTCTCCAATCACATCCTGGGGTGGATGATTCTTCTGAATTCTTCTGGACGGAGCTCTTTGCCTTATAGGGGATGCCTCTTTATTCGGGATGCTTGGGCTTTCGTCTTCAGACTCTATATTGCGCTCATCGTCATTGACTTATGGTCTGACTTCTCCTGAGAGATTTAGGACTTCTTCGTCCTCGTCACTGGGTTGCTCGTTGCTGTCATCGATCACGACATTGATGGATTCCATGATAGTCTGGGTGCGTTTGTTGAATACACGAAAAGCCCGACTATTTCTGGAGTATCCGAGGAAGATGCCTTCGTCGCTTTTAGGATCTAGTTTGCGTCGAGGTTCCCTATCTACAAGTATGTAGCAGATTGATCCAAAGACATGGAAATATTTGACATTCGGCTTTCTCCCCCTCCATATTTCATAAAGAGTGAGCGAAGTTCCAGGGCGAAGAGTCACTCTATTATGAATATGGCATGCCGTATTCAAAGCTTCAGCCTAGAAGTGCTGCAGGATGTCTTTGGCTAACATCAATACTCTTGTCATCTCTTGAAGAGTGCGATTCTTCCTTTCAACGATTCCGTTTTGATGAGGAGTGATGGGAGCAGAAAATTCGTGTGCAATACCTTCAACATCACAAAAGTTTGCGAAGCTGATGTTCTCAAACTCCTTTCCATGATCGCTTTGAAGTCGGACGACTTTCCCAATGACTTCTCCTTTTTCTAGTTGAACTCTCCGACATAAGGCTTCAAAGACTGAGAAGGTATCTGACTTTTCTCGAATAAAGTCTAACCAGGTGTACCTCGAGAAGTCGTCTACACATACAAATATGTACTTCTTCCCTCCTAGACTTTCTACTTCCATGGGTCCCATAAGGTCAACATGAAGAAGTTCTAGAACACGAGAAGTAGTAAGATGTTGTACCTTCTTGTGTGACGTCTTGACATGTTTCCCAATCTGGCATTCTCCACAGATTTTTCCTTCAATGATCTTGAGGTTGGGAACTCCAATGATCGCCTTTTCAGAGAGAATCTTTTGCATGCTCCTCAAATTGATGTGACCAAGTTTTTGATGCCATAGCTTTGTCTCTTGAGCTTTGGACAATAGGCATTTGGTTGGCAAAGTTGTGGCTGTTGGAGACCATAGATAACAGTTGTCAAGGGACCTGTGGCCGGTCATGACTTCCTTCTGTTGTTCGTCTTTGACCGAGAACTTGTCACGTGTGAAATGGACATCCAGATTTAAATCGCATATTTGACTTATGCTGATGAGATTTGCTGTGAGGCCTTCTACTAGTAGAGCTTCTTTCAGACATGGAGAGTTGGGAAGATTGAGTTTTCCTTTCCCGAGTACTCTAGATTTTACTCCATCTCCAAAAGTGACGAAGCTATTTGTGCAAGGTATTAAAGTGACCAAGAAAGAGCTATTACCCGTCATATGTCAAGAGGATCCACTATCAAAGTACCAATCGTTGTTGGTTGAGGCCTTTAGAGCGGTGTACGCGATGTTAGCTCGATAATTGACCTCCTTGACTCGCCATTCCTTCCGTGGTTGGCTTTTCTTGATGGTGGTCCTTTTCTTGACCAAGCTCTTCCAATATAGCTGATAGCAGAAGGGTCGAGTATGTCCTCTTCGTCCACAGTGATGACAAACCCAGTTATGTCTTTTGTTTTGGGTTTTTGACGCGGCCAGGGTAGAAGGCTTTTTGGTCGCTTGGTCAGCCGTGAAGTTAGGAGACTTCTGGCGAGACTTCTGGGAGACAGACTTCTGAGGAACGAAGATGGTGTGCGATGATGAGGCTTCTTTTGAATATCCAAGACCTTCCATATTTCTGGATGGTTTTCCGATCGAAAGTATTTGGTCCAGAGTGTCAGTGCGTGGTGACCTGCTCTAACTCGCCTTTTAGTCGAGCAACTTCCTTTTTGAGATCAACAGTCGTCTCGAGAAGTCTTGACTTGTCTTCATTAAGAGTAAGAATGAGAGCATTCTGTTTTTTGATTACCTGAGAGTCTTCAAGCCACTTGACATACCATTCATTGTAAGCGTTGTTGAGGGTCTCATCGGATAGCTCATCATCAGAGTCATACTTCTTTGAGCTTTCAGCTGGTTGATCTATTGTGGAGGAAGTGAAAGCAATATAGTTACTTGTATGCTCAAGGTCACTGTCTTCCTCATCTTCATCGTCAGTTAGAGAGGCATTGAATCCCTTCTTCTGTTTCTTTAAGAAGTTGGGACATTCTCTCTGCATGTGTCCATACCCCTCACATTCAAAGCACTGAGCTCCTTTACCTGATCGTTCTCCTCGGCCTCCATCGTGAGCTATGTTTTCGAGCTTCTGAAACTTGTGCTGTGGCTTGTCTCTGACTTCTCGGGTGACTTTTCTTCCTGTCATCTGGCCAAATCTTTTCATGACTTTGTTGTAGTTTTTGGCCAGCATGGCGATAGTTTCCTTAATGTCACTATCCGAATCATAGTGCGTTGAGTTCTTCTGCTTCTGAGTAGAACTTTTGAAAGCCACACTTTTGTGTTTCTTCTCGATAAGAGGTAGGGAGAGCTCGAAAGTCATTAGAGATCCCATGAGCTCGTCAAACTTCAGCGTCTTCAAGTCATGGATTTCTTCTATGGCTGTTATCTTCATCTTGAATCTGGGACTTAGAGCTCTCAGCGTTTTTCTGACTAAATCTTCATCGAACATAGGCTTGCCAAGTGAATATGATTCATTGGCCAGATCCTTGATGCGCACATTAAACTCCACAATAGTTTAGTCTTTATTCATGGTCAGGGCCTCACAGTTAGTCGTGAGGTACTGTAACTTCTGCTCTTTGACTTTGGAGGTACCCTCGTAAGCAACATCAAGCGTGTCCCAGGCAATTTTGGCACTTGTGCATGTGTTGATGAGTCGGAACACATTCTTGTCTACTCCATTAAAAATAGCATTGAGTGCACGAGAATTACATAGGGCGGCTTCATCTTCTTCCGCGCTCCACTCCTTTTCTGGTTTGATGCTAGTTTGATTTCCATGAGCGTCAGCATAGTAAGGTTCCTCCAATCCATTGATGATTGATTTCCAGGTTTTGCTGTTGAGGGACTTCAAAAAGGCACACATCCGAGCTTTCCAGTACCCATAGTTTGTTCCGTCAAGAACTGGTGGTCGATTTACTGAACCTCCTTCCTTTGAGTCCATATTGGCTATTCAGAAATTTTGCAGGAAAATCACCTAAAAGAAAAGGTGCCTCCTCTGATACCAGTCTTTAGTCGAGTCAGGAAGTTGAACACAAAGTCTTTAACTTGTGTATCGACTTCTTGTGGAAACCGTAAGCAAAGTAGTGGACAGATAATAATAACGACACCAGAGATGATTACCCAGTTCGGTGACTCCGCACCTACGTTTGGGGGCACTTTGCCAGTGGAAAGGTTTTTCACTATTAGGTAGTCAATAGTACAACTTCAAGCACCAACTAGCTATCACACAAGCTATTGTCCTAAGCTACTATAGATCTCACCGTGAATCACCTCGACCAGGAGCCTCTCCCCCTGTCTTTGAGATTCCTTCAATTCCACCCTTCGAGCAAGCCTATGCTCGGTGTCGTTGTCTTCTTGGACGGCGTTGTGAATCTTCAATCACAAACAAAAACCCTAACCGATCCAAACACTTTAGTCTTTCGCGACTTAATGTTTGATCGGAGCAAAAGATCCGTTCTATCGAATCTTAATCAGCCTCTCAACTCGCCGATGGTGCACGGTTAAGAGCTCTGAGAAATCTTGCAGTGTTAGAACAAGAACGGATAATCTGCTAATGGGAAGCCAAGAGCTTTTTATAGCAGCTCATATTCCTAATCCTTCTCGGATTAGGAACAGGAAAGTCAGGCAAGTTGTTGCCGCCTTCCATGACAGCTGGAAGTCGTCTTGCCTGCTTTGACTTCCTGATGGAATCAGGCAAGTCGAGTTGCCGCCTATTGCTGACGTGTAACTGCCAGCTGGAAGTCGCCTGACTTATCGACGTCACTCTCTTGCGCTCTAAGTCTTCGTGGCGTCTTTCTTCTTTCGCTCCAAGCTTCGTCGAACTAGGAAAGCTTCAGATTTTCCTAATCTTCGGCTCGTAACAAGTCGCTCCACATGTCATGTAACATGTTGCACGATTTCTTACTTTTGTGCTAAAAAATCATGCCAACATTTAAACGTAGCAACACAACCGACTATCATTAAATTAGTTCATTTCTGTAAACACTTCCGCGCATTCATCGTTTTTCAAAATTAAACAACTTGTCAAATTGGTTTTAGGAAGAACAAGGTTTAGGAGAATACGCCGTTACTAATTTATTAACGGCGTATTCTCCTAGATACGCCGTTACTAACCTAGTAACGACGTGTGCTCTTAGTTACGCCATTACTAGTGGTCAACAGTCTTGACCATGGAAACAGTCAAGATTGTTGACTTTAATGCTTGACTTCGGTATTAATTTCCCGTTTCATATACTAAATGACTACCCAATTGACATTAAACATTGTACACTACCTAAATATCATATACGTTAATCAAAATTGAAAACCTCGTAGCGAAAATCATGAAGGAAATGACATTAACGGAGGTTTGATCATGACTTACGGATGTGTTTACGGGTGATCGGTTTAGATCGAGGTTTATATGAGTAAAATATTTACTAGAAATTTGGCATATGAGCGACAACACTATTATGCTTCAATCTGTATGGTTGGATTAAAACATGATTTTAGACACTAATCACTTTCGGTGAAAGCGTGAGTTTAGGGTATAGATTGGTAAACCCTAAACTATACCCTAAACGCTAACTCCATTGAACGTTTAGTTCAATTCAATGTTTGTAAAATAATCCAAACTGTTCAACATGTTGGAAATGTCATTGAAGTGATATAGTTCAAATTTCAGAAAAATCAAACCACGGGAACACTCCCGATCAATCACGATCGTTCGAATCGAATAAAATATTAATTTAGGGTTTGGCATAGTAACGGCGTATACGGGAAATACGCCATTATATCAATTCCGCGCTAGATTTTTTCATTTCCCGGGCAAAATATTTGTAACGGCGTATTAGGAAGATACGCCGTTACTAATTTATTTGTAACGGCGTATCTAACCTATACGCCGTTACAAAAAATTGTCCGTTGTGTAACGGTTAAAATTTTGCCCGTTGGGAATTTTGTAACAGCCTATTTAGGGTAGATACGCCGTTACAAAATTGGGGTATATAATCACCCCACCCCTCTTCTTCTTCCGCCTCTGCTCTCTGCCTCTTCCTCTCTGTCTGATCTCTTCCTCTACCTCTCTTCCTCTTCTTCTCTGCCTCTCTACCTCATTATTTTCCGGCCAGCCACCTCCGTCTCCGTCGCCGTCGTCTCTTCCAGTTCAGGTAAGTATTTCTATCTCTCTTATTTATTTTTTAAAATTGTTAGTTTGTATGTTAGATTGAAATAAGATTAAAATGTATGTTAAATTGAAATAAGATTAAAAATGTATATGTTAAAATTTGTTGAATATGTTAGATTTATATGTTAGATATGTTAGAATTGTAAGATATAATTGTTAGTTTATATGTTTTTAAATTTTGAAGAATATGTTAAATATGTTAGATTTAATAAATTATTAAATTGTTAGATTTATTGAATATGTTAGATTTATTGAATATGTTAATTTAAATTTGGTAAAGTTATTAAATTTGTTAAATTAAAATTGAAATTGAAATTTGATTAATAATTTATTTAATAATTATGAAAATTGAAATTGAAATAAGAAAAATTGAAATTGAAATGGAAATTTGAATATGTTATGTTGAATATGTTAGATTATTTAATGTGTTAGATTGAATTTACTGAAAATGCCCCTAGGGGCATTTTCGGTATTTTTAAGGAAATGCCCCTAAGGGCATTTCGGTAATTTTTAAGGAAATTCCCCTTAGGGCATTTCTGTAATTTTTAAGGAAATTCCACTTAGGGGCAATTTCGGTAATTTGTAAGGAAATGCCCCTTAGGGGCATTTTTGGTATTTTTTAAAATTCAAAATAATTTTTTTGACGATTAATAAATTTGAAATCGTTTTTAGATATAATGGCCTCCTCGACAAGTGATTCGAACCAACGGCAGAAGAAGCCTCATGCTAGGGCACCGAGGCATTAGTTAATGGACCCAAAATTTTTCTTGGCTTACGAGCAATCGACGCTTGATACACCGCCTCCGTCGCCGCCTGTTGGTGGGGAGTCCCCTAATCATAGGGATTGCTACACTGCCTTACCTCCAAAGCCGACTCAGCCAACCCCTGATTTCGGTTGGGGCTACCAGGTTGTGCCGCCTACATTCATGGGTTGCGAACCCTCGAATGTAGGAGCATCCTCTACACAGTTGTAGGGCCGAAACGTGTCGTGCAAAACGTCACGTCTCGGATAGAATCCCTCGCGCAAGCGTACGCGATCACAAGTAATACAATTTTTATACTGGTAAGTAACCGGGTCGATCCGTAGGGACTAATGAGGGTTTTCGGTTAAATGTGTGATTGTGCTAACGAACTAAGCAAGAAATTATGTTTTTGGCTACGAATAATATTTTTGGTCTTTTTCTAATAATCGAACTAAGCAAGAAATTATGTTTAAAATTAACAAGTAAGGGAAACGCCTAGGGTGCTAGACGTGCAATTCATGGATTACTACAATGACTCATGAGTGCTTCGGTGATGTAAATGTGACCTATGTCTTAATTTGACACTCCGCCTCTCGGCATTGGGGTTTTCCTAGTCTCAAATCACTCCTCGCCCTCTCGGGTTTGTAATCACTCGAGACCGCTTTCGTCCGACAATGGTTGGTCAAGTGTTAATCCGGGCAGTCTCCGATCGGCGTCGAACCCCGAACACTCGATGGTGTCTAAGTCCGGGACTATCCGTCTCTCTCGAGATTGGTGTAGTCCCTAAAGGTACATGCTAATTTGGCTAAGTGTTACTTCGGGGTCGCGAAACACGGTTTCGGGCCCCTCACACTTAATGACAACTAAAAACTAAACCCTAGCATACATTCTAATTGCCCTCTTTAGCAAGCATGAATTGAAAATAAGAACACTCATACACATTTCATGTCATCCTAAAATTCATTCATCAAATGTCATAAATCCATGAACTACAATGTCTAGCACCCATGGCTAAGGGGTTTAGCCCTCAACCATGGTGCTCATGTCTAAAATCATCATACACAATGTAAAACTAGTACAAAACATGTGTGAAAACAAGAAATGAAGAAAGGTTTAGAAGTGCTCTTGAGTTGGTGGTGGATGAGTGGTGCAATCCTTCCCAAAATAGACTCTTCTTGATGAACTTGTGCTGGAAAAGTCCTCTTCCAAGGTTGCTTGCTCTTTAATAGTGGCCTTCTAATGGAGACTATGCATTCTCCTCTTCTTCAATGTTGAATCCAAGCTAGAAGAACCACCAGGAATGTTCCCTTGTGTGAAGTGACAGCTCTCTGGAATGTGCTGAAGGAGGCTCAAAGGTAGGTAGGTGAAAAGTGTGTGCCCAATCCCTAGGGAAAAAGGCATCTTATGTTGTCTGAAAAGTGCCTGGTCACGATCATGACTATGGGGGGCACGATCGTGACTCAGAGAGGGTCACGATCGTCCCTATGGGAGTCACGATCGTGCCTTCGCGGGGGGGGGGGGGGGGGGTGGGGGACCATTTTCCCTCGAGTCAACGCCATGGTCTTCATTTGGGTGGCACGATCCTGCTCGGTTTGAATTGAGTCACGATCGTGACTGTGGAGTCACGATCGTGCCTCTCTCCTGGTGGCGATCGTGCCTCCCCCGTGACTGAGATCGGGGGAGTGAACTGTAAGTTGAGGAAAATAATCGAAATAAATATTCGATGGGGCACGATCGTGCCTGGGGAGGTCACGATCGCCCCCTTCACTAGTCACGATCGTGCCTCAGGGGGTCACGATCGTGCCTAGTGCAGTTTGGCTCATTTCCTCTTTTGCTTTCTTGCTCTCCAAGCCAGGCTTATCTCGAGTCCCATACCATCACCTTCTTCTTGCCCTTTCCTGCACATATTCTTCGAAACACCCCAAGAGCATAAAATACTCCTAATTGGCCCTATACGGCCACTACGAGGCAAATACGTATCGAAATGAGGGGTTTATTGAGGTCAAAAGTGAGATCGATTGACCTCTCAACAACACACCACACTTAAATACTTATCGTCCCGATAAGTCAAATAAACACTACCAACATTTTCCGAGTTAGACACCCCGTGGCCAACCCACGTAGGGGGAGCTCGGCTTCTCCCGAGGGTTTCAAGACGAACACCCCCAACTCAATCAAGACACACAAACAATTGTACGACACCTATGAACAAAATCAAGTAGTATGCTAAACTCTTTGGCAATTTCTGAGCACATGTGATGGTAGCTAATCTCAGAACTCTCAACATGATCATTCAAACACACATAGGAAGTTACACGGATTTAGAATAGCATGCAAACATCAAGGTGTACGAGAAGTATCATAATCACTCCACATACATATCTCACAAAGTTGTCTTAACACATGTTGCATCACTTCCATCCCTTTCCACTAATGCCTTGGTGCTCAAAGGTAAGTAAACCTACTGATCCCGTTGATCACTTGACTAGTGCCATGAGCAAATCTCTAGTGTAGGGCTTTAATAGGCTTGTAATGTTTGGCTTAGGCTCGGGTAGGAGTTTTAGAAGATCAAAACGGTGTAACTTTGGTGCATTACTACCAAGTCGCTTCGTTGCTTACATCCCGAATTACAATCATTTCTCTCCCCAAACATGTACTTTCCCTACACTTTCTACCCCCTCAACTCACTCAATCCCCCTTTTTCTTGTGAACCAAGTAAGATCTTAATGAAGACAATTTTTCACTTTTAGTATACATTTTTGCTTAGTAAGTTCCCACCATTCTTCTTTTCTTTCTTATTCTCATATTTTTCTTCATTTTTCTTTTGATTTTTCATTTCATACTTTCTCGCTTGTTTTTCCCGAACCCAAGATATCATGTAACGAATGACCTACTCTCATGTTCATTGCCTAATATTTCAAAATGTGACTCAAACTTGGTTCACTTGTCAAGCCCCTTCTTATCCCTTTTCCCCATTGTGCTTTTCAATCCTATACAATACTGTACAATCCCATAATGAACCCACTCTCAACGAAGCAACTAGGAAAGATGATGCACGGATTCAAGTTGATATTAGGTTAAGAATTTAAAAAGGACACATTGGCTCTCAAAATAGGGACAACAAATAAGGCTATTTGGCTCGACAAAGGGACTAAGAAATGAATGTTTGGGTGGGTACATTTTAGGCTCAATCAATCCAAAAATGGCCTACGGATTGTCTCCCATGGTCACTAGTCTTGGCCGAGGCCGATTGTGGTAAGTTTACTAGTTTCTCAATACGAGACATTAGAGGGGATGCAGCAAGTGTGTCCGAATCAACAAAGTTCAACATGCAATGGGTTATATGTGCATATACTCCTTGGCACACATTGACATTTCCACATTATCAACCAAATTCATGCACCCCCCGTATTTATCCGAACAATCATATCTCAAGTAGTATCAGCCCGGGTAGTCTACCCATCATGCTCCAAAACATCAATATGTCATCGAAAAGCATACAAACTATGATCAAAATAACACAAAGAGCTTGCCCAAAATATGCAAACTTCAACAAAAAGTATCCAAATAACAAATCCCAAAATAACAAAAATCCAACAGATAAAACAAAATAACGGTTTATCAAAGCAAGTCTAATACCACGACAGAAGTGGTACCTCATCAGTAGTCGGGCTCGTCCTGTAGGTAGTACTCCTCTCCTCCCTCTCCTGGCATGAACGATGGTGGGGCGCTGGAGCCGGCCTCGAGCGTAGGCGGGTACTGATATGTGAAGCGCTCATACGGCCCGGCAGGGGCGGGGAATGTCGCTCCCTGGAACGATGGATGTGACTTGAATTGCGACTGATAGAAAGTCGTAATCCCCCACATGTCGTTGTGCTGCCTCTCCAGGGTCCGGTCGACATGGCTCTAGAATGCATGCGTCCGCTCCCACTCCCTCTGGTCCCGCTCGGAATCTTCCTTTTGCCTCAGCTCCATGGCTTGCATCATAGCAAGCATCGCTCCATACTAATTCTCGCCCCCCGCTGCTGCTGGCGCTGCATGCCTCTCGGGTGCTCCACGGGCTGCCCCCAATCGATCTCCTCTGCGCTCTCCCGGCCTGAGCTTGGTCTCCAGTCTCTCCCTGGCCTTGATCTTCTTCCTGATGCGCTCAAGTCGGGGAAAGGTCTCCTTGACAATCTCATGAAGGGTCGAACCCCTCAAGGCCAAGTGACTCACAGCTTCTCGGTCAAAGATGGGCGGGCCTTCCAGACAGTTGACGTCATTGACCAAATTCCATACAATTTGGGTGACCAAGCACCCCGCTCCGATGCCTCCGGGCTGTCTGGAGGGCATCTCCAGCAGCTGGTCCCAAATGGTCCTCTCCCAAGGAGCTCGGATGCCTAGACGGTAGGCATTAAGGATCCAAAGCTCCTTGAGGGTCACGTCGTACTGCCCGTTCTCCTGACAAAACAGAGTCCCGGCCAAGAACCTTTGCAAAGTGATCATTCCGGGTTGGTCTTCCGGAATGGCCTTTGCCTTGTTGGTCTTCTCCCAATAAGGTAGGCCGGCTATCTCGTTCCACATCTCATTACTCGAGAGAGCGTGTGAAGGGTCCCGGGATTCATCGAACCCGAACATGGCAGTGAGGTCTCCCATTTCTAATACACACCCCCTCCCGCACACCCTAAAACCTATCTCGGTTTTGTCCTTATTGGTCGGGTAATAGTTACGAAAAATTCGCGAGTCAAGTCCTCAAAGACCGGGGGTCTCCAAGTGATCATCCCCGGCCATCCCATTACCACTGCCTTTTCATGCAATTCTTCCCAAATTCGACCGGGCATGACGTCCCGGTCTCGAAAAGCATCGTACCTCTTTTTGTATTGCGATCCGAAGGTGAGGCAGGCGACGTTAGGAGTCTCCGGCGGAGCTCCTCTAGGTGCATTCTCGAGGAGAGTTGGCCTCGTGTTCGCGGTCCCGATCCTTGCCCGCTTGTTTGTTGCCGGGGCTCGGGATGACTCGGCGGATTTTCTTGGGGGAGCCATTGCAGCGAGAGAGTCTGAATTGACTAAGCGGAGTTCGCCGGAAAGTCGCCAGAAAATTGGTGGAGCGGATTTTTGTGAGGGTTATGTGAGGGTTCGGTAGAGGGAAACTTTTGGTGGTGAGGGAAGGAGGTTGTACGGGCTTTTGGGGAGGTTTCCGGAAAATCTTGCCGGAAAGTATGGAGGATGGGTTTTTGAGTGGTGGTTTGGGTGGTGAAGGGGATAGGAAGTGAGGGGAAGTGATGGGGATACCTTTATGGTGAAAGGGAGGCATTTTGTGGCAGTTTCCGGCAGTTGGAGCGGCGAGTCGGCGCTGAAGAGGGTAAGATTAGGTTTAAGGTTCGTGAAGAAAATGAGGAAGAAGATGCAGAGAGGCCTTTATATCCGCGAGTCACAATCGTGACTGAAGGGGGCACGATCGTGCCTTAGAGTGGGTCACGATCGTGCCTTAGAGTGGGTCACGATCGTGCCTTGCCAGGTCACGATCGTGCCTTCATTCTGGGCAGGAGTCACGATCGTGCCTCGATCGTGACTGAGATCGGGTTAAGCCACGGTAAGTTGGGAAAATAATCAGGAAAAAATATTCATCGAGGCACGATCGTTCCCTCGCTAGGCACGATCGTGCCTTTCTCTTTCCCACGATCGTGCCTTGGGCAGGGACGATCGTGCCTTGCCCTTTTCTTGCCCAAATTTTCCCTTTCTTGCTTCCTTCTTTCTCCGAGCCCTTATACCCTATTGTACCTGCATTTAGACTTGAAGATAACCGTTAAAAGACTTGATTGTGGTGTGCGGATGATCACGCACACCACACTTGACTCCTTACTCGGAGTCACGACACACAAAAGAGAGAACAAAAGAAAACTTTAAAGACCAACTATACAAATTTCCTACAAGTATGTGCTTCTTACCCACATTTCATCGGTTTGGAGGACCTCTTCGAGTTCTCTCCCGGACTAACACAGTCAAGCCTTAGAGTATCTCCATGATATCTTCTAATCTATTGGTGGTCTTGGAGCGAAACTCCTTGAACTCTTCACGAAATTGCATGATATCCATCGTGATATCCGCGATCCTTCCTTCGATGAGCTCCATTGGGTCCGGCGGAATGAACGAGCTACTAGTTCGGGCGGGTGAGGGAGCCGGCCATTTTGGGGGTGGTGAGTTCATCGTCATCGTCGGACGATGAGGAGACTTCAACCGGATTTCCTCTTCGGCTCATCTTCTCGGGTGAAAGACAAATTGCTTGTTGGGTGGTTTCAAAGGATGGTTTCTCTTGCAATTGGGAGGTGGACAATAATGGTTGGAGATGATGATGTAGAGGGGTTGGTGGAAAAGTGAATTATTCCCCTCTATGATAAAGTGGATGGAAGGTGGGTTCCCCAAGAGACTCTCGTGATTCTTACTCTTCCCTTTTTGCTTTTCTTCTTGGTTTGTTTCTCTTTCACCCATGTCTCCTACCCTCATGTGAGTACCAATGCACCTACTAAGACCATTAAAGAAAATTCATCAAATGACTCAATTGTGGTGTGTGGGTGATCACACACACCACACTTAGGGTTATACTAAACCCATGACTCAATAAACTCGATCGTGGTGTGTACAAGGTACACACCACACTTAAGTCCTCACTTGGTCTTAAGCAACACTAAAACATTAAAAAGACCAAATGTGGTGTGTACAATGTACACACCGCACTTATGGCTCAACCAAACCTACAATCATCACACAATTCCTACAATTCTAGCAAGCTAATTTCATCACATCAACCCACATAGAGGGGCAAACCTTTCAAGGTCACAATCAAAACATTCTCAACTATCATGTTCAAGGAGAGAGTACATGTTACCTCTCTCTAAGGAGTGAGATTGTTTTCGCTTGAGGTTTTGACCCGAGTTGACAATTTGACCATGTTTTAGTAAGGAGGAAGTTTACGCCATATCTTCTAAGCTCCTTCTTCAAATGTTGGCATCGTGATAGAACTTTCCCCCTTCAAGTACACAGCACGTCGATATTAGCACAAACTAGCAAAAATGACTCAAATGGTGAATTTACAAAGGAAGAGTTAGAATTTGGGGTGCCTCCCAAAAGTGCCTTTGTTTAACGTCGTTAGCTCGACGATTCAAGGGTTGGGACATTGACTACTCGTTTCCGCCTTCAAGCGGTGGATCTTCCTTAGCTCTTCCTTTTTCTTCGCCACCTTGCGGCGATCCCTCACCAATATCGATAAAACAAAGTTCTTCTTCAAGCGTCTCTGGCTCGAAGTCCCTTCCATCTACTCCACGATAGTGCTTCAAGAGGAGTCCATTGGCAAAGAACGTGGACTTGTCCTTCAAGTTCATAATCTCCATAACTCCATTATTCAAACAAGTAAGAATCTTAAACGGCCCGGACCATCTTGACTTCAATTTACCCGGGTGTAGCTTGAGTTGGGCGTTGTATAGTAACACGAGTTGCCCCGGGTTGAAGCTCCTTTTCACGATATGCTTGTCATGCCACCGCTTCGTTTTCTCCTTGTAGATGGTGTTACTCTCGTAAGCTTCTCGCCTCCACTCTTCAAGTTCCTCAATGTGAAGGAGCCTCTTGGTTCCCGCCTCTTGCAAGTTCATATTGCACTTCTTTATGGCCCATCTCGCCATGTGTTCAATTTCCACCGGCAAGTGACATGCCTTGCCATAAACCATTCGGTAAGGGGACATTTTCAACGGTGTCTTGTAAGCCGTGCGGTATGCCCATAGAGCCTCATCTAAATGCTCCGACCAATCTTTTCTCGTAGGACTCACAATCTTTTCTAAAATACCCTTGATTTCTTTGTTAGCACTCTCGGCTTGCCCGTTGCATTGCGGGTGATATGCAAGCGCCATCTTGTGCTTCATGCCAAATTTCTTGGCCAATGCCCGGAATAGCTTGTTTCGAAAATGAGCCCCGCGGTCACTTATGATTGCCCTTGGTGTTCCGAATCTTGTTATTATGTTCTTCTTCACAAACTTGATGACCGTCTTGGCGTCCGCGGTGATGCATGCCTCCGCCTCAACCCACTTGGACACGTAATCCACGGCCACTATTATGAAATATTTTCCATAAGACGATGGGAATGGACCCATGAAGTCCATTCCCCAAACATCAAACAACTTCACTTCAAGTATGCTATTTAACGGCATCTCGTGCCGTCGGGAAATGCTCCCTACCCGTTGACATCGGTCACAATTCTTGAAGGGTTCATGTGAGTCCTTGAAAACAGATGGCCAATAAAACCCCGATTGGAGTACCTTCCTTGCGGTCCTCTCTCCACCAAAATGTCCTCCATACGAAGAGTCATGGCAAGCCTCAAGAATAGAAGATATTTCACCTTCCGGAACACACCGTCGGAAGATACCGTCTTGCCCTTGCTTAAATAAGAATGGCTCATCCCAATAATAGCCTTTGCATGAGTGGAGAAATCTTTTCTTTTGTTGAGAGTTCATCTCTAGAGGGAGCAAGCCACATGACACATAGTTTGCTATATCGGTATACCATGGTATCGAGCTCTTAATTGCCAAGATATGCTCGTCCGGGAAAGAATCACGGATCTCTTCTCGTTGCTCCTCTTCATCATTCTTGACCCGGGAGAGATGGTCGGCTACTTGGTTCTTAGCTCCCTTCCGATCAATTATCTCTAACTCAAATTCTTGTAGCAACAAAACCTACCATATTAATCGAGCTTTAGCTTCCTTTTTAGTCAACAAGTATTTTAATGCGGAGTGCTCGGTATGCACCAATGTCTTAGAACTTAGAACCAATCACATAAGAGCGGAACTTCTCAAATGCAAAAACCACCGCCAAGAACTCTTTCTCCGTCACCGTGTAATTTTCTTTTGCTCCATTCAACGTCTTACTTGCATAATAAATTGCCTGAAAGATCTTGTCATGCTTTTGACCAAGTACCGCCCCAAATGCATAATCACTAGCATCGCACATTACCTCGAAAGGTCTACCGCAATCGGGGGCCACAATTATCAGAGCCTTGGTTAGCCGAACCTTCAACTCGTCAAATGCCATCTTGCACTTACTAGAAAACTCATACTTCACATCTTTCTCGAGCAACTTGCATAGGGGCTTTGCAATTTTAGAGAAGTCTTGAATGAAGCGTCTATGGAAGCCCGCATGTCCAAGAAAGCTTCGCACCAACTTAACTGAAGTGGGATAAAGGAGAGTCTCGATTACACTAATTTTTGCTCTATCAACTTCAATACCTTCCTTGGAAACTTTGTGCCCGAGAACAATGCCCTCCTTGACCATAAAATGACCCTTCTCCCAGTTAAGCACTAGGTTGGTCTCTTCACATGGCTTCAATACTTTCGCCAAATGCTCCAAACATGCTTCGAATGACTCCCCGAAAACCAAAAAATCGTCCATGAATATCTCAAGATACTCCTCGTCCATGTCCGAGAATATTGCCATCATACACCGCTGAAATGTGGCAGGAGCGTTGCAAAGCCCAAATGGCATATTGCGAAATGCAAATGTCCCGTAAGGGCAAGTGAAGGTAGTCTTGTCTTGGTCCTCAACGGCTATGTGAATTTGATTGTATCCACTATAGCCGTTAAGAAAACAATAGTACTCGTTCTTTGCAAGGCGATCTAGCATCTGATCAATGAACGGGAGGGGGAAATGGTCCTTTCGAGTTGTGGTATTCAACTTCCTGTAATCCATACAAATACGCCATCCTGTGATAGTCCTTTGCGGAATGATGCAGGTGATACCTTAATATCAGTTTTCAATCATCTCAGATATCAAGAAACAGTGATTGATAAATTAGGATGACCATTCTATGCCTATTGATCAATCTGGATATCGGTTTGCTAAAAGGACAGTGACATGTACGATAACAGGTTAAGTCGAATAATCGATAATCACGAATATTGGATAATCATAATGTCTTGCTAGAGGCCACTTATGATGGAAAGGGTAAAATGGTAATTTTACCAGTCTGCCAATTATTCGTGAGCCTAGAGGGTCACACGCATTAAGCACGATACATGACAACAATTATGGATGAGAATTGAGAACAATTCATTAGTTTTCTGGCCTAAGGTTTTAACCAGACGGTTGAAGAAATCAATTCGAGGAAATTGAGCCGTTTTGACTAAACCGAAATTAGAACTAAAGTTAATGGGTTTAATTTGAGTTTTAGTTAAACGGGCTTAAAGCCCATTTAGGGATTTAAGATAAGAGAGGGAACAAATGCAAATAAGAAAGAATAAAAGGATAGATAATGCAATTTAAATTTTGAAATTCAATTTAATTTCAAATTAAAATCACATAATATCTATTTTCATTTTATCCTTGATTTTTTCAGCAACTTCTCCCTCCTTTCTCTCTCCCTCATTGCTGATTTTCAGCTCCCTCTCTTCCTCCATTGTTGTCTTGTTTTCTCTCAAAATTTCTAGCAAAAGATTGAGTGAAAAACCATTTCGGTTGTGGGGCTTGTGTGGACTTGATAGAGAGAACACTACACTTGTGTTCTTGTCGATTACAAGAGGTAAATATCATATCTATAATTATGTTTATAACATGTTCAAATGGCATTAAGATCTAGGTTTTTATGATCACCACGGTTACATAAAGTCCGCTGCATGATATTCATCGTTTGGAACCCGTGGTGATCTCTTTCAGTGGTATCAGAGCCATGGTTATTATGTTTATTTGTATATGTTTAAATCTGATATTTTTTATGTTTATATGTGTTCTTCATCATTAGCATGCATGTAAATCGAAATTTTTTTCTGATTTGATTGATTTTGGAAATTGGAAAATTAATTAACTTTTTTTTAGGATTTTTCGGGTTAGCCATGGCCGACCAGGTCGAGTCCCTTGGTGGACCATGGAATGCCCTAGGGCAGACCATGGTCAGCACCATGGGCCGACGAGGGTCGCCTACGGGCGACCATGGTCGCTGCCACTGGCGACCACGGTCTGCCCTTGCGGGCGACCATGGAAGCCCGTGAGTGCCACCATGGTTGCCTCGCGGGCGACCAGGGTCTGCCCTAGGGGCGACCATGGCTGCCCTCGCGGGCTACCATGGTCATTCCCGTGGCCGACCACGATCAGCCTCGCGGGCGACCTCGGCAGCCCTCACGGGCCACCGTGATTGCCTCTGCGGGCGACCTTCGGTTGAGCCTGTTCGGCTCGACCAGATTCGAGCCGAACCGGTTGGTTCGCGAGGATATTTAGAAACCCTAAAAATTTAATTTTTAGATTTGGTTCGGTTTCGATAAACCAGAGAGAACCGGTCAAAAATTCAATTAATCGATTAAACCGTCAGGTTTCGATAAACCGGAATTTTTCCACACTTAAGAAAGATAAAATTTGGAAAAATTATTTGTTTGATCAGCATATTGATTGATAACATGATCTTTGATCACTTGATGTTTTCCACATGATGCTAGCTAAGCCCATTAGATTTGCATTTTAATTTCGGTTTTGCAACCTGCGTGTTGCTTAATTTTGGGTTGTAGTAAATACGGCCTACGTGTCGTGATTTGTATTTCATTTTATTTATTTTAATTTGTAATCACAAAGACTGACACAAGAATCAAGTCAAGAGGAAGACTCGGATTGAAGGAGGCTCGAAGCCAGTGGGAGTTCACGCGAATGGAGCAAGTTTGGATCTTGAAGACCATGTCTTTAGGATCAGTTTTGCTAGATTCTTAGGAACTTAAGATGGGCTTAGCTATGCATATTTTATTGTTACATTTGTATATTTGAATGTATGAATGTATGATAGTTTAATATACAAGTTCATGTATGATTTGCTATCACCCACATGCAAAGATTAAAAACTGGTATTTAATCAGACTTGCATGTAACCTGCTAAGGGATCATCTTTGCATGAATTTACAATTGATGATTCCAGATTAAGATTGTATCGATATACAATCAGACAGTAATAATTCACTTAAACGCATATAATTACAAGTCAAGCGTGATACCATCCAGGTTTTGGCACTCAAAAGGGCTTTGAGCCTATGGATGTCGGTACGCCTCCGTGTAACATTTATGTATGATTTGCCATCACCCACATGCAAAGATTAAAATCGGAATTTAATCAGACTCGCATGTAACCTGCTAAGGGATCATCTTTGCATGAATTTGCTATTGATGATTCCAGATTAAGATTGTATCGATATACAATCAGACTTTTATAATTCACTTAAACGCAAATAATTTCAAGTCAAGCGTGATACCATCCAAGTTTGGGCACTCAAAAGGGCTTTGGCCCTATGGATGTCGGTACGCCTCCGCGTAACATTCATAGAGAAAAGTTTTGGATGAGATGGGTAGTTCTGTGTGGGTGCGTGCGCCTCCGCGTAGTAGCCACATTAGTTCTATCCATAGTTCAAGCTTGGTAGACTTGTCTACGATTGTCAGCTAGGGCTGACCTAGGGTATCAGTATAGGGTATGCCGTGTACTTTTAGTACAGACCCTAGCCAGGAATTACATGGTTTTGTAAATGGATGTATTCCTACCTTGATGCTCTCAATTGGAGCAGTGAGCCTCCGTTCACTTCAATTGAGGGTATGAGAGGATCCTGTTCAGGTTCTAATGTTAGAATCAGACAAGTGTTTTGTAACTTAATCTCCAACTTGAATTTTAATTAATTTTACCATGTAGAACTAAAAGGCAAACACAACACAAAGGAGTAATAGCGCACTGAGAGTCCAGATTAAGGACAGACTCAAGGGCGTGAATTACTCAGATTGGAATAGAAACTTGAGGCTTGTACTCAAGCATGAACGCAAGTAGTATATCCTTACCAAGGAACCTCCTGCTGAGCCACCGCTGAACGCCGTTAGGGCACTAAGGATACTTATCAAAGTTCCTTAGTAACCAAATCGACGAGTCATGCAATATGGCGGGCAGTAGGATGCCAGAGTTGCAGAAGCAGTTCAGGAACGTTTCAGATGACCCTCATACCTGTAAGGCAGAGGTCAAAGAAATGCTCAAGTAGAAAGCTCGTGTCGAAAGATATGATACTTTCATAGAACTTAACTCCTGCAAACTTAAGGCTGGAGCCCTGTTAGTCCCCATGTCACGAAGATTTAATATCTTCAGGAACATCTATTCAGACTCGATTTTGATGATCAGGTGGAAATGGCTGCGGATTTTATGTTGCAGTCACTTCCAGATACATATAGTGATTTCATAGTAAATTACAATATGCATGACATGGACAAGTCCTTAACAGAGATTCATGGGATGCTTGTGACCGCTGAAAAGAACCTCAAGGGCAAGACCAAGGAGGTCCTTATGGTCAACAAGAAGGTCAGCTTCAAGAAAGCTGATCTGGGTAAGGGTAAGGCTCCTGGGCACCTTGCAGGGCAGATCAGACACCCCAAGCGTCCAAAGGTTCAAGCATCTCCCAAAACTGTTGTGAATTCTAAGGACAAATTGGAGGAGATCTGCTATCACTACAATGAGCCAGGACACGGGAATAAGGGATTGTAAGCAATACAAGGATCATGTGAAGAAGAGTGGGTATCCACGTCTTCAGGATCAGATATTTACGTTGGTAAGCTTAATCGCTATAATGTAAATAAGAAAAGGCTTAAATCTAATGATTTAAACCAAATTATAATCTGGCATTGTCATTTAAGGCACATAGGCGAGAAGCGCATTTCAACACTTCACAAGTGTGGACTTTAAGTCCGTTTGAATTCACTCAAACTGAAAGATGCAAGTCTTGCCTAATGAGCGAGAAACGCATTTCAACACTTCACAAGTGTGGACTTTTTAAGTCCGTTTGAATTCACTCAAACTGAAAGATGCAAGTCTTGCCTAATGGGCAAAATGACAAAGGCACCTTCACAGGTTTATGTGAAAGGGGAGTGACTTATTAAGTCTAATACATTCCGAAGTATGTGGACCTATGAGTACTCAGGCCAGAAGAGAGTTGAACTAATACTTGACTCTAGAAACGGCCGCATTCATTTTGAATCGGGCTCAGATGAAGACAACGATAGTACACCTTGTGACAGTCATTCTGTCTCCCATTACTGTGGATGCGTGCGCCTCCACGTAGTATTCATTAGGATGCGAGCTGAATAAGGTAATCAGTTCTATTTGGATGTGTGCGCCTCCGCGTAGTAGCCAAATAAGAGCTGGACCAGAGTCACAGAAGGTACACCATATGACACTCATTACGTCTCCCGTTACTGTGGATGCGTGCGCCTCCGCGTAGTATTCATTGGGATGGGAGCGGGATGAGATGTTCAGTTCTATTTGGATGCGTGCGCCTTCACGTAGTAGCCAAATAAGAAATGGACCATAGTCATATATGGTGTGGAAAACATCCTAGTATGTTTTTCCTAAAAGATTTGGGTAGCAGAGATGCATGCATCCAAATCAGACAAATGTGTCTTCGTAAGGTATCCTTAAGAAACTAAGAGATACAACTTCTACATACCCAGCGAGTACAAAGTCTTTGTTGCTCGAGGAGGGGTATTCTGGAGAAATATTTTATTTCCAAAATAGCTAGTGGGAGTCCCGTGCATCTCGAAGAAATTCGAGAGGATACGGAACAGCCTGAAGCAATTCAGGAGCCTACTATGCAAGATGTAGAAGTACTGGAGCCTCAGATGGTCATAGATGAAGAATCAGTCCCTACAGAAATTCCAGATGGATCAAGGAGGTCTAAAAGATCTCGTCATGTTCCAGACAGATATGGCTTCACAGCCACTGCGGGAAATGACTTGATATTGATGGATCAGGATGATCCAGAAACCTTCAGACAAGCTTTGACCAGTCCACACTCCGAAAAATGGCAGAACGCCATGAGTGAGGAAATGAAATCCATGTATGACAACCAAGTCTGGTGCTTGGTGGATCAAACCCCTGGGATAAAACCCATCGGTTCTGAGTGGGTCTATAGGATCAAGACCGACATGGATGGAAGTCCTCAGACCAATATGGCTAGGATGGTTGTAAAAGGTTATCGTCAAATTCAATAAATGGATTATGATGACACCTCTTCACCAGTAGCAATGTTCAGTTTAATCCGGATTATTTTTAGCCATAGTTATGGCAGATGGATGTCAAAACCCCTTCCTTAGCAGGAACTTAAAAGAGGATGTGTATATGACACAGTCCGAGGGTTTTGTTGATCCAGAGAATCCCGGAAAGATTTGTAAGCTGCTTAGATCCATTTATGGATTAAAGCAAGCTTCACGGAGTTGGAACATTCGTTTTTGAAATTCTTAATCGTAGCCAAGTTAGGAAGTCGAACACAAAGTCTTTCACTTGTGTATCGACTTCTTGTGGAAATAGTAAGCAAAGTAATAGATAGATAATAATCACGACACCAGAGATGATTACCCAGTTCGGTGACTCCGCACCTACGTCTGGGGGCACTTTGCCAGTGGAAAGGTTTTTCACTATCAGGTAGTCAATAGTACAACTTCAAGCCCAACTAGCTATCACACAAGCTATTGTCCTAAGCTACTATAGATCTCACCGTGAATAACCTCGACCCGAAGCCTCTCCCCCTGTCTTTGAGATTCCCTCAATTCCACCCTTCGAGCAAGTCCATGCTCGGTGTCGTTGTCTTCTTGGACGGAGTTGTGAGTCTTCAATCACAAACAAAAACCCTAACCGATCCAAACACTTAGTCTTCGCGACTCAAGGTTTGATAGATCCGTTCTAATGAATCTTAATCAGCCTCTCAACACGCTGATGGTGCACGGTTAAGAGCTCTGAGAAATCTTGCAGTGTTAGAACGAGAACGGATGACTGCTAATGGGAAGCCAAGGGCTTTTTATAGCAGCTCACATTCCTAATCCTTCTCGGATCAGGAACAGGAAAGTCACGCAAGTTGTTGCCGCCTTCCACGAACAGCTGGAAGTCGTCTTGCCTGTTCTGACTTCCTGATGAAATCAGGCAAGTCGAGTTGCCGCCTTTTGCTAACGTGTAACTGCCAGCTGGAAGTCACCTTACTTGTCGACGTCACTCTCTTACGCTCCAAGTCTTCGTGGCGCCTTTCTTCTTTCGCTCCAAGCTTCGTCGAAATAGGAAAGCTTCAGACTTTCCTAATCTGCGGCTCGTAACAAGTTGCTCCACATGTCATGTAACATGTTACTCGACTTCTTACTTTTGCGCTAAAAAATCATGCCAACTATTAAACGTAGCAACAGTTTTGATGAAGCTGTAAGGGAACTCGACTTCATCAAAAACAAAAGTGAGCCTTGCGTACATAAGAAAGCGAGTGGGAGTAATATTGTATTCTTGATATTTATTCATCGGGAATGACATCCCGACCTTGCCACCAAAGCTTGGTTGGGGAAGTACTTATCGATGAAGGACTTAGGTGATGCTACATTTAATGTAGGCATCAGGATCTCTACAGATCATTCCAAAAGGATTTTGGGCCTAAGTCAGAACATGTTGCTAAGTCAGAACATGTACATAGGTAAAGTGTTGAGAAGATCTCAATGCTTGATTCTAAGAAAGGATACATACCCATGCGTCATGGCATGAAGCTCAGCAAGCTATAGAGTCCTAGTACTCCTGATAAGCTGAGCAGGATGAGTAAGATCCCTTATGCTTCGGCTGTCGGATCCATCATGTATGCCAGGATGTGCACGAGACAGGTAGTCTCGTTTGCACTAAGCTCTACCAGCAGATTCCAATCTAACCCCAACCAATTACACTGGATTCCTGTCAAAGGCCATCCTTAAATATTTGAGGAGGATCAAGGATACATTCCCAGTGTGTGGGGATACAGATAGAGAACTAGCAGCCAAAGGACAAGTCGATGCTAGTTTTCAGACATATCCAGTTGACTTCAAAATTTTGTCAGGATATATTTTGTGTTGAGTTGTGGTGCTTTCAGCTGGATACGCTTTAAGCAAGCCAAAATTGCCAACTCTACAACGGAGGCTGAGTATATAGTTGCAACAAAAGCAGCTAAAGAGGCCGTATGGATTAGAAGCTTTCTAATCGGATTAGATGCAACGCCGCGAGCGTCTGATCCGATAAGCTTGTTGCGGGACAACACAGGTGCCATAGCTATTGCTCAAAAGCCCAGATCCACAAACAGATCTAAACATATACTCAGCAGGAATCACCTCGTGAGAGTTATCACATATAGAGGTGATATGGAGATTAAACACTATTCAACTGATGATAATATGGCCGATCCCTTGATAGAGGCTCAGTCGTAGCCTAGGCATGAGGAACATGTAGGGTCTATGGGAGTAGATAAGAACTTAAAATTGGAACCAGGGGCAAGTGGGAGATTGTTAGAGTTATGTCCCAGTCCAATATAAAAGTGATCTACAGATGTAATGTTTTATCATCTTTCCAAATAAATAAATCGGCATATATTACTAATGTGTTGTAGTAATATATCGAATGTAATTTGATCTATGTCATTATGTGTGTAATCACTAATAGTAGATCTATAGATCAGAAAGAATTACATTTGATGAGTCCCTGATCAGCTAAGCTTCTTTCTGAAGCGATCAGTATGAGACTAACTCCTTGTGATCACGCTCTACTGATCATGGCAAAGCATGTGCCGGAGTTATATCATAGATATCATCATGTCGATGATATCGGACAACCCGATTGTGAGTATGCTGCATAGATCCAGTCATGAGATACTCACATATCGTAACTTGTCATTATATCCTAAGACCAAGGAGTCTTTGTGTACACTATGTAACGAATACCTAAGTTTGACCTAGTCTAACGTTATCTGTAAAAGGGTAGCTATAACGGCTTCGATTGGCTTTGGCATTTATTGCACTAGTGAACTCGAAAGGCGTCTGAGGGATTTATCACTCATACTTCGGTATGAGAAAGATATCCGTTTAGGCCACTTGATGAGTATGACTGAAGAAAGAGTATGACCATGCAGGTGATACCTTAGTATCAGTTTTTAGTCATCTCAGATATCAAGAAACAATGATTGATAAATTAGGATGACCATTCTTTGCCTATTGATCAATCTGGATATCGATTTGATAAAAGGACAGTGACATGTACGATAACAGGTTAAGTCGAATAATCGATAATCACGAATATTGGATAATCATAATGTCTTGCCAGAGGCCACTTATGATGGAAAGGGTAAAATGGTAATTTTACCAGTCTGCCAATTATTCGTGAGCCTAGAGGGTCACATGCATTAAGCACGATACATGACAAAAATTATGGATGAGAATGGAGAACAATTCAGTAGTTTTCTGGCCTAAGGTTTTAACCAGACGGTTGAAGAAATCAATTCGAGGAAATTGAGCCGTTTTGACTAAACCGAAATTAGAACTCAAGTTAATGGGTTTAATTTGGGTTTTAGTTAAACGGGCTTAAAGCCCATTTAGGGATTTAAGATAAGAGAGGGAACAAATGCAAATAAGAAAGAATAAAAGGATAGATAATGCAATTTTAATTTTGAAATTCAATTTAATTTCAAATGAAAATCACATAATATCTATTTTCATTTTATCCTTGATTTTTTCAGCAACTTCTCCCTCCTTTCTCTCTCCCTCATTGCTGATTTTCAGCTCCCTCTCTTCCTCCATTGTTGTCTTGTTTTCTCTAAAAATTTCTAGCAAAAGATTGAGTGAAAAATCATTTCGGTTGTGGTGCTTGTGTGGACTTGATAGAGAGAACACTACACTTGTGTTCTTGTCGATTACAAGAGGTAAATATCAGATCTATAATTATGTTTATAACATGTTCAAATGGCATTAAGATCTAGCTTTTTACGATCACCACGGTTACATAAAGTCCGCTGCATGATATTCATCGTTTGGAACCCGTGGTGATCTCTTTCACTTTGCGGAATGAGCTCATTCTTGGCATTGGTGACCACGGTGAGGCCACCCTTCTTGGGTACACACTGAACGAGACTCACCCACTTACTATCAGAAATAGGGAAAATAACTCCCGCGTCAAGCCATTTCAACACCTCCATCTTGACAACTTCTTTCATGGCCGGATTCAACCGGCGTTGATACTCAACGGAGCCTTGACACTCCTTTTCAAGGATGATTTTATGTGTGCAATACGCGGGATCAATCCCACTTATATCGGCAATAGTCCATCCTAATGCAAGCTTGTGATCCTGCAACACCTTCATCAACCTCCCTTCTTGCTCTTGAGTTAGAATAGACGACATAATTACTGGAAGCGTGGAATTCGGGCCTAGAAACTGATACTTCAAATGTGATGGCAAAACCTTTAACTCCAAATTAGGAGCTTCTTCAAATGATGATTTCACATGTGGAATGTCTCTCTCTCCTAGAAACATTGGTTCCACAAATCTTGCACGTCTCTTCACTTTCTCATACTCAATAGCATAGACATGCTTATGCTCCTTTGAATTCTCCATTTCATTCAATTGGTCAAAGAAGGCAAGGTCGGAGTTATTAGTGCTTAAACATAATGATGAAATAGCATGTTGTACCTCTTTATCAATGACGGATATGGATGCTAGATCCGGCAGATCCATGTCATGAGTTCGGATCCCCTTTAGAATATCAAACACGATCGTCTATGAGCCAACCGTCATTTCTAATACTCCTTGCTTCACCCGGATTACTGTATCGGCCGTGGCTAGAAAGGGTCTCCCCAAAATCAACGGCACCGCTCGATCCACCGGAAAGTCGAGAATCACAAAGTCCGCGGGTAGAATAAACTTGCCCACTCTCACCAAGACATCCTCCACTACCCCTTCGGGATAGACAACTTGTCGGTTTTCCAAGTGCAACAAGACCGACGTTTTCTTCATACTCCTTATGTTCTATGAATTAAAAACAAAGAGTGGCATAAGGTTGATCCCGGCTCCCAAGTCACATAGGGACATCATTTCCTTTGCACGCCCAATTCCCACCGGAATTGTGAAGCTTCCCAGATCTTGTTCTTTGGGTGGCAATTTGTTTAAAACCAATGCACTACACTCTTCATTCAACTCTACCTTAGAGCATTCTTGTAGTCTTTTCCGATTGGAGAGGATCTCCTTGAGGAATTTGTGGTACTTAGGCATCTCATCTAGGGCTTCGATGAGTGGGATATTAATGGAAACTTGCCTTAGCACGTCGAGACATCTAGCGAATTATGCATCATTTTACTTCGCCTTCTTCTTCACTCTTTGTGGGAAAGGTGGTTTCAACACCGGTGGAGGTGGCTCCTTATACGCGGGCTCGTCTTGTGCTTCCACTTGAGGTTCTTCATACCTCTCATGAGGTGTATCGAGTTCTTCCTCCTCATTATCGAGATCTTCATCCTCAAATTCACATGGTTCCTCAACCCCTTCTTCCTCTTGCGGCTCATAGTGCTTGGGATTAGACGGCCCCGGCAATGTGTTTCCACTTCTCAAAGTGATTGCCTTGACATGACCTTTCCCTTTGTACTTAGGAACCTTGGTGTTACTAGGGAGTGTCCCCATTGGCCGTGGTGCGCTATTTTGTTCGAACCGTGCTTTTATATTTCGCATTCCTCGCCTTAACTCCTCAATCATACTTGTTTGACTTTTCATGAATGCCGCTAAGACATTTTTCAAAGACTCATCTTCCTTAGAATTGGATGTTTGGCCCTTGTCATAGACCAGAGGACGATTACCTTGTTGTGAACGCTCTTGAAATACTTTATCATACCCCCTCGGGGGGTTGTTGTGAGGCCTTTTATTATAATTGTTCCCGTAACCTTGGGGGTGGTTTTGTGAAGGGCGATCTTGATATCCCCGGCTATTGTTGTTCCCACCATAGTTACCACGATTGTTATTGGCATGGTCAACTCGGTTCACTTGTGCTTGGGGCTCCGTGTTCCTCCCTTGAACGAGCCTAAGAAGCATGTTCATCTTCTCCGAGAGACTCTTCATGGATTCTTGTTTCTCATTGTTTCGCACGGCCGATGCCACTTGGTTGTTCGAGTTGTCATAATCGTTCCATTCATAGCTTTGGCAAGCTACTTGTTCCACAACATCAAACACTTCTTCAGGGTCTAAGGATAGAAGAGATCCTCCCGCTCTGGCGTTCACGGCCATTTGAGAGGCTAGATTAAGCCCCCAATAGAATGTCTTCTTCAGTAGCGTCATTTACCATTTCTTAGACTCGCCGCCCAAAGATATGGGAAGTAGCTTACATTTTACCAAATCTCTTGGGTAGCCACTTGACGTAGTCTCGACTACATCTTTCAATAGTGTAAGATTAGTGTGAGCATCATCCTTCTTGCCCATGAATTGTGGAATGGTCTTTAGGAGGCTTAGCATCACCGGTTGGAGGGCAAAGTCTTGACCCCTTTGATATCGTTCCTCAAGAGGAGTTCGAAGATATGCAGACTAGGCTCAGTCAGGCGACGGGGCAGATTGTCGCGCAAAATGAGAGGTTCGAAGCTCAAGAAAGAAACATGGACGCTCAACGAAGAAGCTTTCAATGGATGTACGAGCAGATGCGAGCAGCCAATCCTTCTCTGACCCCTTACGACCCGAACATGTTTTCCAACTTTTGTCCTCCACCGTCGCAGTTTAATTCATGTAATTTATATTTAAACAATTGTAATTTTAATTCATTTGGATTTTAATTTGAATTTCTATTTTAATTTTAATATGCAAAAAATAAAAACGAATAAAAATTATATATTAAATATTTAATTTTTATTCGGTTTTTATTTTTTAATAAAAGGATAATTGTAACGGCGTATTCTAAAGTGTACGTCGTTACAAAGTGGACTTTAAAATAATGTTTTAATACTTAGTTGTTACTAAGTTGACGGTGTCAAGCCGTGTAAACGGCACCGTCATATTAGTAACGGCGTATTTTGTCAAATAATATGCCGTTACTAAATTAACGGCGTCAACGACGATTACGCCGTTAACGGATCGCCAAAACGACGTCGTGTTGGTGTAGCGGCGTCATATGTACGTCGTTACAAATTGTAACGGCGCTTTTGTAACGGCGTATCGTCGAACGGGAAATTGTACGCCGTTACAATTTGTAATGGTGTATATTTGGTCTGTAACAGCGTACTTGCATACGCCGTTACTAATTGAGGCGTTTTCAAATTCAGGTGTTTCATGTGTAGTAATAGTAGCTAGGACAATGATTTTTGCGATAACCAGTTGATGCTTAAGTTGTACTATTGACTATCGTATAGTGAAAACATTTCCACTGGCAGAGTGCCTCCAGACGTAGGTGATGTTGCACGGAACTGGGTAAACATATCATGTGTCTTTTTTTATTATTTATTTACTTACTTTCTATTAGATGTGATCAGCCAAGTTGTCGAATCAATTGTTACAATATTGTGTTTGACATCTTGTCACTGTACTAATCAGAATTTTAGTCACGAATAAGAGGAATGAGCTAGAGTAGGACTTTTCCTTTAGAAGTAATGCACTTGAAAGGTGATTGGAAGAAAAATAAGAGGTGGGTCAGTAGGCAAGAGCGGCAAAAATAATCCTTAACCGAGCAGTTTTGAAGGTATTGCATCAACAAATGAAAATGAGTATGAATGAGAGGATGTTAAAGATAATGAAGAATTGATTTCCCGTTGATAGATCATAAAGAGTGTGAACTTGGTAGGTGTCACATTCATATTGTGCCCCATTACATCGAGTTGCGCCCCCTAAGCCCTAATCACCTCGCACTCTCACCCGCTGGCCCATCTAGCAATCGTGATTTAATCAAATCACGATTCATTGGATCTACTGGCCTACCTGACTTGATCCACCAGGAGATCCACTAGTTTACTGGCGCGATAAGATATCTGAAAACCTAACTCTAATACCACATGCTTTGTAGAACCAAGTATTATCAAGGAGGAGCACACAACAAGGAACCCCGCATACATATTAGAGCCCACATTTGACTCAAAAGACTAGATTAGTGGGTCTTAAGTCTAATGTGTTTATAAACTCTTCTTATATTCCGTATAATTCAGGTGTAAGATCTGCACTGACATATGAAATCCTAACAAATCTTGGTTGTTTCAAGTTTATCTATTTTTCTATGTTGTAATTCAAATGATATATCTTATTAGCAAGATTGAAGTTTGGAATATGTTTGTTCAACCGGTTTCTGTCCATTACATTATCATTACATGATTGTCTGACTGTTCCTATTTGTGTTTATGAACTAAATTACATTTAATAATAAAAGATAAAAGTAATTTTGATTTAAACTTTTAATTAATCACTTGTATGCTGGACGGGTTTTTGCAGCTTTATGCTCAACAGAGTCTGTTCATCGCTCAAATAAAAACAAATAGAACAGTATAATTGAGCTATAAAGAGCAATGTGATTTAAGAGTTTATGGTACTTTCATAAATACCAAAAGTCCTGCACAATTTAGAAATCAAACTGATGCTATACATATATAGCTAAGGAAAATCATTGTCCTTTATTATCTGCTAAAAAATATTCTCTATCATATTGAAGAGGTATTAAAAATCTCCCATGCACCGATTTGTCTGAATACCTACTTAATGCTGCAATCACAAGAGCACATAAAAATGACATTCAATTAGAAAGTGTTAAATGATGATACAGAAGTTTAAATACTTTGAGAGATTGATGAAAAAAATAACCTGTTGCAATCAACACTAGCGTCGATGGAAGCAGGAGTTTGAACGTGACAAAGATCGGGAAGCTGCTTAGCCTTTTGAGCATTAACATTAAGGGCTTTAAGAGTTTTCTTGAAGCATTCACAAAGAGACCTCCGTATCGGAGTGGAATTGGCCTTGTCGTTGAGCTGAGCAACGGCCAAGCAGCCGGTTGGGGCGTAGGACCCGTCAAGTAGGGCAAGCACGGCGCCAAGCCAAATATGGCATCTTGACAAGTGATTGTGGCTTGTCCATAGCTACTAATTATAAACGTACTCACAATCACCATCACCATCACAACCTTTTTCATCTCCATCTATTTTAATTTCTATTTAATTTCTTTAATCACTCTCTTATTCACTCGATAATGTATTTGTTGTAGTTCTCGTTGGGTCTGCTTTATTTACAGAACAGATTAGAGTACACTTTTGGGTAGCACGTCGCATCTTAATCTGTACATTAAACGTAAAACAATGTATTCAGCAGTCATTAATTGCATTGACAATTCCAATTGAGACCATTCATGAATTCAGATTTTATAGAAGGTGCAAAGACTTACGCTTCAAAATAAATGTTGAATTCACGTTGTCTGTAAAATCTTTATTTAATATTCTTTTTTAATAATTATAGACTTTATAATGTTCACAGTTTGTTATCATCGTGTGCACCTTACTTAAAAAATAAAGCCTTTGAAATATCCTCTTAAAGAATTATTTATCATCATATTTTCGAAAGAGACATCGTCGATAAAAAAATCAAAAGAAATAACAACGTTACTGTTAAGGTTGGGGAGCACAAATTAATTCCCCCCGTACTTTTTTATCCAGATACATATGTATCCTCAATTTTTTATAAATGTTAAAGATGTTTATAGTTTGGCTTGATTTTATTCTAATAGTAGACTAGAAGCAGATACATTATAATAAAATAATAAATGTGTTAATTTATATTGACGGTGTTTGACACTGTGTTTTAAAAATCACTAAGTGTCAATCACTCTGACAAGACCTTTAGGTGTTAGACATAAATTAGGTTGATTTCTATTTTATTAGGTCATATTGAATAAATTAATATACGTTTTTAATAAAGATTAATATGCTATATAAAAATAATAAAATATTTCAAATTTTTACTACAAACATGTATTTTAAAGTCGTCATGACATAATCTAATTACCAAAATTCATAATAATCAATTAATATCTCTTATTTCAATATCTTTACGATAAATGTCATGATAACTCATTATTCATAATTCAAGAGTGATTGAAAGTCGTTGGCTCATAATAATTCAAAAATTCTTATAACAAAAAGTATATATATATACTCAAAATTTAAAATTATGTCCAAAAATACATCGGAGTAACGATGTTGCAACAATGATGCAACGATCGTTACACTTGAAGAACCTAGAACAAAGACTTGTAACGATGATGCAACGATGACGTAATATTGATGTAACGAAGATGTGACGATCGCCACATCACATGTAACGATCGTCACATTGCCTAGATGCAGTAAACCTATAACGGGTAGCTTCGAATTCACAGCAAGGGTTCAAAAATTTGACAAGCTTCCCACCCCCTTTTGAGTTATTAGAGCAGTTCAAGAGCTCTAATCCGCCACCCATCACCTGAGATCTTTGAAAACTAGCACGGAGGCGTGATTTCGAAGAGAAGACCGAAGACTCGAGTATCCGATCCGGGCCTTAGTGCCTAGATTTTGCCCGTTTCCTTCTCTTACTCTTTACTTTCAGATCATACTTTGTGTATTTTGCACCATGATAACGGGGTAAACCCCTAAATCATCGGTGCTAGACAGTAAAAATCATTGCTTGAACTCATTTAGACAAATATTTGATTGCATTAATGCTGAGTTTTGATTTTACCTTGTGCACATGGACAAATACGAAATTAGCTACTTTGTGTTCATGATTTAAATTTTAGACTAAACCCGAGCGGGGTAGTTGAGAACCGAACTAGGTAAGGTTGTGGGGTATGTCTTCTGGAGTTGACCGCTTGGTTCAAAAATTGTTTCTCGTAAAGCTGTAGAGGGCCGATTGTAAAATCCCGAGAGGATTATCGGCTTAATATTATGTGATATCCAGTGTCGAGAGACGGATAGCATATCTTCAACCTAGATCATTACTCATTTGATCATATTGAATTTTTGTATGAATTTGGACTGGCATTGAGTCGTCGGTCTAGCACCCGTGATTGCTAGTTATCTGATCTCGTATAACTTTCCATTACCTATTACTATTGTTTCGTGATTGCTTTTGATTTCTTGAGTGACATCTACACACATATTCACACTATTGGACTTTGTCCCTATTTAAATTTCTACAATTCGAATCCAAATTATTTGGGTATAAACTCTCGTTTGATCTCTATGGAATCGACCCAGATATTAGACGGTTATAATACTTGACGAACAGCGATCACGGCCTCCGTTATAAAGCTCGGTTGTGGACACCAATCGAGTCACGGGTGTCAGTGATACATAGCTAACGAAAAGCATATAGTAGCTCGCAAATATATTATTCCTTTATTATCTTGAAAAATCATTTCCCATGCACCGATTTATCTGAACACCTAGTTAATGCTACAATCACATGAGCACATAGAATTAGTATTCAATCAGAAAGTGTCAAATGATCATACAAGACTTGAAATACTTTGAGAGATTAATAATAAAAATACATGTTGCAATCAACATTAAAGTGGACGGGAGTAGGAGTTTGGACATGACAAAAATCAGGAAGCTGCTTGACTTTTGCAACATTAGTTCGAAGGGAATAACGTTAAAGGGAAGAAGAGTAAACCTCTAGTGTGATCACACTAGATTGTGAAATGTAGTATTGATGCAATCGTATCACTATACCTAGTCGAGTAGACAGTTGGGTATTCCTATAAAAAGTCGGAAGTAGACAGTTGGGTACCACCTCGAGCTTTGATTCTCCGCTTATTAGGTTTTATGAATTGTTGTTGCGGATTTATAATTTAATACTATTGAATTAAAATTCTAATCTTGGATTTATTGGATATTTTTAGAATTTGCTGATCTTTAAATAGATCAGAACATAATTCATTTAAAAATAATTATGTTTGACCATGCCGGACTACACATTACCCTATATCAAGTTGGGTATGGTCACATGTATACCTTACTAATGTGGCATGACTCTGGACGTCAGATAGAGGTGACCATACTCGACTAAACGTACATTATCTAATCGGATACGATCACATATACGCGACGTGCAGTGTATAGCGAAAGTCACGGTAGTCTGATATATGTGACCGCATCCGAAGTGCAAAAAGGAGCCACATTCATATACGACTAGTCATTACTCTATCTCTAGTCAAGTATGGTTAAATATCTTAAGGAAACCATATTATCATATCTCCGCATAATCTTATTTTCCACAACCAATCATCGTTGTTGCAAATTTATTTATGTGATTGTTGGTATTGATACATCGTGTTAATAAATTTGAATTTAGGAATTTGTTTATTCAACTCCATATGTTTCGATTATGCTGTTAATGCAACCATATTATAAAAAATTTCGTACATAGCTAACGAAAAGCATCTAGCTGTATAGGCTATAGCAGGTAAACATTATTCTTTATTATCTTGAAGAAGTTTTGAAAATCTCTATGCACCGATTTGTCCGAACACCTATTGAATACTGCAATCACAAGAACACGTAATTGAACTTATTGTGTGGTACATGGCTAACGAAAAGCATCTAGTTCTATAGACTATAGCAGGTAAACATTATTCTTTATCATCTTGAAAAAGTATTGAAAATCTTCCATGCACCGATTTGTCCGAACACCTATTGAATACTGCAATCACAAGAACACATAAAAATGGTATCGAATTAGAAAGTGTCAAGCGATAAAACAAAACTTCAAATATACTTTGAGAGATTAATAAAAGTAACCTGTTACAATCAACATTGGCGTCGATGGGAGCAAGAGTTTGGACGTTACAAAGATCAGGAAGCTGCTTGGCCTTTTGAGCATTAACATTAAGGGATTTAAGAGTGCTTTTGAAGCATTCACAAAGAGACCTCCGTATCTGAGTGGAGTTAGCCTTGTCGTTGAGCTGAGCAACGGCCAAGCAGCATGAAGCAGCCGGCTGGGGCGTAGGACCCGTCAAGTAGGGCAAGAACGGCGCCAAGCCAAATATGGCATCTTGACAAGTTAGCGTGGCTTGAATGTAAGGATTGGCGAAGATGAAGGCGAGAACGAAGAGGATGAGGACGAGGACCCACAATTGGAGATAAGTTCAGTGAGCGAAGTCGAGGCCAGAATTGCTAAAGCGAAGATGACGGCATACAACCGGTTGGTGACGGAGTCACAACAGCCGTTGTGGCCTGTAGTTGCTGTCCCGTTGAATTTTCTGCCCTCGATGGCTATGCGAAAGGAGTATAACATCCTCATCATGTTGGTATCAGGTCCAAAATCACCTGGTAAATGTTTGAATAACTTTATGCGTCCATTGATTGATGAGTTGTAACAATTGTGGACACACAGAGTTGTCACGTGGGATGCTTCCAAGAAAGAGTCGTTCATAATGCGGGCTGCTGTGATTTCCGAGTATGGGAATGTTGGGTGGCATGACCACTAAAGGCTATAAGGCATGTCCCTTATGTTTGGCCAACATCGATTCTTCATGCAGTAACTCAAGAATATCTTACCAAGGTGCGTGTAGGTGGTTACCTCCGAAGCACCCACTGCGCTTTGTCCCGGAGGCATTTAACGGGCAGATCGAGACTCGTACAAGGCCTAAGCGGTATCCAGGGACTGCCATACTGAAGGCCATTAGGCCTTATACTTACCTCGAGCCTAGTCTACACCCGAAGCACAATAAACGAACATGTTTAGCTATCTGTTGGTCTCATGAAAGCATTTTCTGGCAGCTGCCCTATTGGAAAACTCACAGAGTGAGACATGCGTTGGATTTAATGCATATAGAGAAGAATGTGTGCGACAACCTTATAGGTACAGTTCTCGGACTAGCGGGGAAGACTAAAGATGACGAGAAAGCGAGGAGAATGTACGAGGAATAGAATGTGCGCCAAGACCAATGGGTGGGCCAGGACGGGGAGCTCCCTGATGCGCCTTATGGGGTCAAGGGTGTACACCGGAAGGCCGTACTTGAGCATATCCGAGCAGTGAAGTTCCTTTTCCGGATATGCGGGAAGTTTGAAGATCAAGGTCAATCAAAGTTTCTCGGACTTAAGACCCACGATTTTCACGTGCTTATCCAACGCATCTTCCCCCTTGTCATTCGGAAGTACGTTCCGGCTCATGTGACAGAAGCATTAGCAGACCTCGGCAGGGTGTTCCAGGTGTTGTGCACGAGGGAGCCGACGAAGAAGGCACTAAAAAAATTGCACGAAGATATGGTGGTTTTAGTCTGTAAGTTGGAAACTATCTTCCCTCCATTATTCTGTACCATTATGGGTCACCTGCTACTACACCTACCGGATCAAGTTATGCGGACCGGTCCAGTTCATTTCACTTGGATGTTTCCAATTGAACGGTATGATCCTTCATTGCTAAATATCATTTCCAATTACCATTGAAATGTATAATAGAATATCACATTAACATTCATATTTCAAATGTAGGGAACTTGGCCTGTACAAGAAAAGTGTGTGAAACCCTCGATATCCAGAAGGTTGTATAGCCCAACAGTACTCGATGCACGAGTCTGTCACCTTCACTCACATGTACCTAAGCCGCGCCACTTCAGCCAGCGAAACATTTGTTAGTCTAGCTCTAGGTTTCCACTTATCAGTTGTTTCCCCACCTGTACAAGTTAAAAGCGTGGTGCGAAACGAGAAATTGAGCGCATCCGAGATGTTCTGGGCAAATTGGACTGTTGTTGTGAATTGTAACGAAGCAGATAAGTACGTAGAATCACATCGAGCAGGATTCGTTCAAAAATTCCCTAGAAAATCTCTAAAGTACCGAGTTATGTTATTCATGTTTGAGTGGGGAAAGGTTGTAAGTACAATGTATCTCTTATGTGTAAATTCATACAGCTTAATTACTGGAACTAATATTAGGATTTAGCATGCAGATTGCCGGTCGAGGGGAACAACGAGAGTTGAAACTACTATCTGCAGGTCCTAGTTCTTCAGCCATTTATTCACAGTGTACTGTGAATGGTGTGAAGTTCTTAACGTTGCGAATCGACCAAGGCCAGAGAAATCAAAATTCAGGGGTCATGATTGAAGCAAACGGAATATGTTACTACGGTGTTCTTATGGACGTCGTTGTCCTTGTCTATTCTGAAAGCATGCCACTCGTTTTGTTCAAGTGTCGGTGGTACGACGAACGAACCGTGAGGAAGGACGACAATCACTTCATTTCCGTAAACACTTCCACGGATTGTCATAAACAAAACCCGTTTTGCCTTGCTATACAGGCGAAACAGGTGTACTACATCAACGACCCGGATGTGGTGCACTTTGCGACTTCATGGAAGGTTGTCAACGCTGTCTCTCATAGGGGTCACTACAAACCGAGCAATTTAGCTAGTGCATGTGATGAAGAGCCGGAGTTCGAAGTAGATGAACCGTACCAAGAAGATCGAATTGACATTGTGCGACCGGGTGGTGTAAGGATCGACTTGAGATACTTACACCAAACTCCACGACCTGTCTCTACAGTTGATTCAGAGGACGAAGACAATGAGGACGGAGACAACGAGGACGAAGATAATATGGAAGGGCATGAATATTATGATTCGGTCAAGTCAGATAGTTAAGAAAACATGTATTTATCTTTGCAAC
Source organism: Geranium rotundifolium (assembly GCA_963920655.1). Taxonomy (NCBI): domain Eukaryota; kingdom Viridiplantae; phylum Streptophyta; class Magnoliopsida; order Geraniales; family Geraniaceae; genus Geranium; species Geranium rotundifolium. Next base: position 40,155,722 of record OY987312.1, read on the forward strand.
CGACTATCAATAAATTAGTTCATTTCCGTAAACACTTCCACGCATTCATCGTTTTTCAAAATTAAATAACTTGTCAATTTGGTTTTAGGAACAACAAGGTTTAGGAGAAAAAACCACAAAAACAAGCCTCTACCAAGAAAACAAGCCTCTGGCAAAAAAATTTCAAGTCTAAAGATTAGTAACGGTGCATCTAGGAGAATACGCCGTTACTAATTTATTAACGGCGTATTCTCCTAGATACGCCGTTACTAGTGGTCAACAATCTTGACCATGGAAACAGTCAAGATTGTTGACTTTAACGCTTGACTTTAACGCTTGACTTTGGTATTAATTTCCCGTTTCATATACTAAATGACTACCCAATTGACATTAAACATTGTACACTACCTAAATATCATATAATCACCATACGCCGTAACTAGTGGTCAACAATCTTGACCATGGAAACAGTCAAGATTGTTGACTTTAACGCTTGACTTTGGTATTAATTTCTCGTTTCATATACTAAATGACTACCCAATTGACATTAAACATTGTACACTACCTAAATATCATATAATCACCCCACCCCTCTTCTTCTTCCGCCTCTGCTCTCTGCCTCTTCCTCTCTGTCTGATCTCTTCCTATGCCTCTCTTCCTCTTCCTCTCTACCTCTCTACCTCATTATATTCCGGTCAGGCACCTCCGTCTCCGTCGCCGTCGTCTCTTCCAGTTCAGGTAAGTATTTCTATCTCTCTTATTTATTTTTTTAAATTGTTATTTTGTATGTTAGATTGAAATAAGATTAAAAATGTATATTAAATTGAAATAAGATTAAAAGTGTATATGTTAAAATTTGTTGAATATGTTAAATATGTTATAGATTTATATGTTAGATATGTTAGAATTGTAAGATATAATTGTTAGTTTATATGTTTTTAAATTTTGAAGAATATGTTAAATATGTTAGATTTATTAAATTATTAAATTGTTAGATTTATTGAATATGTTAGATTTGTTAGATTTATTGAATATGTTAATTTAAATTTGGTAAAATTATTAAATTTGTTAAATTAAAATTGAAATTGAAATAAGAAAAATTGAAATTGAAATTGAATGTCTTGTTAAGTATCTCATCACGTATGCGGTGATCGGGACACTTCCACAAGAGTTGCTTAAGTCGTTCCCAAGTCTCACCGAGTGTCTCGCCCGATAGTTGAGAATAGTTGTTGATTTCTTTACGGAACTCCCCTTCCTTCCGTGGTGGAACATACTTGCATAGGAATGCCCTTTCGAGGCTCTCCCAATTTCGCTTCTCCCATAATGGTAGCGTCATTTACCATTTCTTAGACTCGCCGCCCAAAGATATGGGAAGTACCTTACATTTTACCAAATCTCTTGGGTAGCCACTTGACGTAGTCTCGACTACATCTTCCAATAGTGTAAGATGAGTGTCAGCATCATCCTTCTTGCCCATGAATTGTGGAATGGTCTTAAGGAGGCTTAGCATCACCGGTTGGAGGGCAAAGTCTTGACCCCTTTGATATCGTTCCTCCCGTCTTCCATATCTTGGAAGGTGAGGACGTTGCAATCTTCTTCCTCTTCCTCTCCCTCCTCTATTGCCGCGAGGAGGAGGAGGAACGTAGTCCTCTTCGGTGTAGTCGTCATCTTGCTCATCCCTTTCGAGACCTTGCCTAGTATCGGTGTTCATGTCAATAGGGTCTTCCTCACGATCGCCTTCATGAATTGGTGGTAGTTGATCCACCCTTCCCGGTGTTGTCGCCATATCACCGGTATCAACCAAATCTTCACGAGAATGCCTCCTCAAGGCGTTGTTTCTTTGACAAAGCGCTTCGATTTCCGGATTGTATTCGAATTCAAGCACTCCCGAGCACTGGGTCATGCACTAACAAGTATCTTCAATAAACAAGAACAAGTATCAACGATTAACTAAAACAAACACAAACAAACAAGCACCCTAATACAAATTAGTCCCCGGCAACGACGCCAAAAACTTGTAGGGCCGAAACGTGTCGTGCCAAACATCACGTCTCGGATAGGATCCCTCGCGCAAGCGTAAGCGATCACAAGTAATACAATTTTTATACCGGTAAGTAACCGGGTCGATTCGCAAGGACTAATGAGGGTTTTCGGTTAAATGTGTGATTGTGCTAACGAACTCTAGGCTACGACTAATATTTTTGGTCTTTTTCTAATAATCGAACTAAGCAAGAAATTATGTTTAAAATTAACAAGTAAGGGAAACGCCTAGGGTGCTAGACGTGCAATTCATGGATTACTACAATGACTCACGAGTGCTTCGGTGATGTAAATGTGACCTATGTCTTAATTTGACACTCCGCCTCTCGGCATTGGGGTTGTCCTAGTCTCGAGTCACTCCTCGCCCTCTCGGGTTTGTAATCACTCGAGACTGTTTTCGTCCGACAATGGTTGGTCAAGTGTTAATCCGGGGAGTGTCCGCTTGGCTTCGAACCCCGAACACTCGATGGTGTCTAGGTCCGGGACTATCCGTCTCTCTCGAGATCGGTGTAGTCCCTAAACATACATGCTAATTCGGCTAAGTGTTACGTCGGGGTCGCAAAACACGGTTTCGGGCCCCTCACACTTAATGACAACTAAAAACTAAACCCTAGCATACATTCTAATCGGCCTCTTTAGCAAGCATGAATGGAAAATAAGAACACTCATACACATTTCATGTCATCCTAAAATTCATTCATCAAATGTCATAAATCCATGAACTACAATGTCTAGCACCCATGGCTAAGGGGTTTAGCCCTCAACCATGGTGCTCATGTCTAAAATCATCATACACAATGTAAAACTAGTACAAAACATGTGAGAAAACAATAAATGAAGAAAGGTTTAGAAGTGCTCTTGAGTTGGTGGTGGATGAGTGGTGCAATCCTTCCCAAAATAGATTCTTCTTGATGAACTTGTGCTGGAAAAGTCCTCTTCCAAGGTTGCTTGCTCTTCAATAGTGGCCTTCTAATGGAGACTATGCATTCTCCTCTTCTTCAATGTTGAATCCTAGCAAGAAGAACCACTAAGAATGTTCCCTTGTGTGAAGTGATAGCTCTCTGGAATGTGCTGAAGGAGGCTCAAAGGTATGTAGGTGAAAAGTGTGTCCCCAATCCCTAAGAAAAAAGGCATCTTATGTTGTCTGAAAAGTGCCTGATCACGATCGTGACTATGGGAGGCACGATCGTGACTTAGAGAGGGTCATGATCGTCCCTATGGGAGTCACGATCGTGCCTTCGCGGAGGGGGGGGGGCATTTTCTCTTGAGTCAACAACATGGTCTTCATTTGGGTGGCACGATCGTGCCTTAGGGGGGCACGATCGTGCCTAGTGCACTTTGGCCCATTTCCTCTTTGCTTTCTTGCTCTCCAAGCCACGCTTATCTCGAGTCCCATACCATCACCTTCTTCTTGCCCTTTCCTGCACATATTCTTCGAAACACCCCAAGAGCATAAAATACTCCTAATTGGCCCTCTACGGCCACTACGAGGCAAATACATATCGAAATGAGGGGTTTATCGAGGTCAAAAGTGAGATCGATTGACCCCTCAACAACACACCACACTTAAATACTTATCGTCCTGATAAGTCAAATAAACACTACCAACATTTGCCGAGTTAGACACCCCATGGCCAACCCACGTAGGGGGAGCTCGGCTTCTCCCGAGGGTTTCAAGACCAACACCCCCAATTCAATCAAGACACACAAACAATCGTACGACACCTTTGAACAAAATCAAGTAGTATGCTAAACTCTTTGGCAATTTTAGAGCACATGTGATGGGAGCTAATCTCAGAACTCTCAACATGATCATTCAAACACACATAGGAAGTTACACGAATTTACAATAGCATGCAAACATCAAGGTGTACGAGAAGTATCATAATCACTCCACATACATATCTCACCAAGTTGTCTTAACACATGTTGCATCACTTCCATCCCTTTCCACTAATGCCTTAGTGCTCAAAGGTAAGTAAACCTACCGATCCCGTTGATCACTTGACTAGTGCCATGAGCAAATCTCTAGTGTAGGGCTTTAATAGGCTTGTAATGTTTGGCTTAGGCTCGGGTAGGAGTTTTAGAAGATCAAAACGGTGTAACTTTAGTGCATTACTACCAAGTCGTTTCGTTCCTTACATCCCCAATTACAATCATTTCTCTCCCCAAACATGTACTTTCCCTACACTTTCTACCCCCTCAACTCACTCAGTCCCCCTTTTTCTTGTGAACCAAGTAAGATCTTAATGAAGACAATTTTTCACTTTTAGTATACATTTTTGCTTAGTAAGTTCCCATCATTCTTCTTTTCCTTCTGAGTTCTTTCTTGGGTTCGGGATTTTATTGTCTTACCCTTTCTCTTTTTCTTTTTCTTTTCTTTCTTATTCTCATATTTTTCTTCATTTTTCTTTTGATTTCATTTCATACTTTCTCGCTTGTTTTTTCTGAACCCAAGATATCATGTAACGAATGACCTACTCTCATGTTCATTACCTAATATTTCAAAATGTGAGTCAAACTTGGTTCACTTGTCAAGCCCCTTCTTATCCCTTTTCCCCATTGTGCTTTTCAATCCTATACAATACTCTACAATCCCATAATGAACCCACTCTCAACGAAGCAACTAGGTAAGTGTAGTGTTTTGGAGCGTTCTAGATCGTCGAGATAGCGGAAGCAATAAAAGATAATCTACTCCAAACCTTGTCCAAGAACATTTAAACCATTAAATCCCAAAGCAAAATCTATTCCACAAGATGTTTACCTTTAAGTCTTGTTTGAATCGATAAAGAAGAACGTTCGGATCTTCTTCTCTAAAGCTAGTCCACACCAAGAGGATGATCTTCAAGATCCTTCACTTAATTGCCTACTAGAACAATTAAATGAAGAACAAGAGAGCAAGATGATGAAGAGGAGAGGGGTGGCCGGCCACAATGAGAGAGAGAGAGATTTTTTTGTGAGTGTTTTGTGATTAAAAAGATTAATGAATCAAAGTCTTGCATTTAATCCATCATCCAACTCACAAGTATGGGTTTAAAGTGATTGGTATGGGCTTAAAGGTGCTTTAACCCATACCCCTTAAATCACTCACCTCTTAATCCACAACCACCAACTAAGCATGGTGTTGTGTGGCCCCCACAATGGCCCCACCAAGTGGGCCGGCCATATGGCCTTATTGGGCCCTTATTGGGCCGGCCATGAGGCTTCATAGGCCGAGCCCAATGGGCCCTCCCGTGTTGTCTCATGCCGCGTCCAAAAGTTTCCCGACCTTTTGTCGTTACTTATCAAACAAACTCCGACGCGATATCGACGAAAAACTCAATTTTTCTCGATTCGCTAAATATTCTCTCAAACCGAACCTATGGCACAAAACCTCCAGTTTTGTCCATATACTTCTCCTTAAGAAACATCCATGTTTCCTTGTCTCAAGTTATCCGTCTTGTATGTGTGTGACCCTCTAGGCTCATGCCACCGTTGGCAGATCGGCGCAAGACTCGCTCTTGCCCGATCCATCATAAGTGGTCTCTAGTAAAACATTATGATTACCCAAGGTGCGTGATGATCGATGATTCGACTTAACCTTTGTGCGTACAAGTCACCATCCTTTTATCTCTAGATATCCCGATTGATCTCAAGGCATAGAGTCGTCTCCCTTGTTCAATCAATCATTGTTACTTGATATGCGAGATGACTGAGGACTGATAACCCGTATCATTTGCATGGCCATGCTTTTCCTCTCAGTCAGTCTCCATCAAGAGGCCTTCTAACGGATATCTTTCCCATACCGTAGTATGAGGGATAAATCCCTTAGCCGTCTTTCGTGTCACTCATGCAACCCGTTCCGCCACCCAATCATGCCCTTCATAGCAATCCTTTTACAGAAAGCGTTTGGCGCAAGTTAAAGCCGTACGTTCATTGCACAGTGATCACAAAGACTCCTTGGTCTAAGGACGTCGTGACAAGCTATCGTATCTGAATATGTTTATGACTTAATCTATGAAAACACTATTCAATGCGGGTCGTCCGATATCAATCACCTCATGATATCTATGATATGGTTTCAGGATCCCATATCTTTATGACAAGTAGAACTACGTCATTAAGAACCATCCTCATACTGGTCGCTTTCAAGGAAGCATAGGTTGACCAGGGACTCGTTAAGTGTGATCCGTATAGATTTATGGTTCTACTACTTTAGTGGTCATAAATCAGATCATGCTTAACATATTACTTCAACACATAAGTAATATAAAGCCGTTTATATTTATACATTACAAACGATGATATTTGTACATAGACGTTTACAGGCTAATACCAATTGGACTAGGGCACAAATGCTATCAGTAAGATGATGCACGAGTTCAAGTTGATATTAGGTTAAAGATTTAAAAAGGACACATTGGCTCTCAAAGTAGGGACAACAAATAAGGCTATTTGGCTCGACAAAGGTACTAAGGAAGGAATGTTTGGGTGGGTACATTTTAGGCTCAATCGATCCAAAGATGGCCTACGGATTGTCTCCCATGGTCACTAGTCTTGGCCGAGGCCGATTGTGGTAAGTTTACTAGTTTCTCAACACGAGACATTAGAGGGGATGCAACAAGTGTGTCCGAATCAACAAAGTTCAACATGCAATGGGTTATATGTACATATACTCCTTGGCACACATTGACATTTCCACATTATCAACCAAATTCATGCACCCCCCATATTTATCCGAACAATCATATCTCAAGTAGTATCATCCCGGGTAGTCTACCCATCATGCTCAAAAACATCAATATGTCATCGAGAAGCATACAAACTATCATCAAAATAACACAAAGAGCTTGCCCAAAATATGCAAACTTCAACAAAAAGTATCCAAATAACAAATCGCAAAATAACAAAAATCCAACAGATAAAACAAAATAACGGTTTATCAAAGCAAGTCTAATACCACGACAGAAGTGGTACCTCATCAGTAGTCGGGCTCGTCCTGTAGGTAGTCCTCCTCTCCTCCCTCTCCGGGCATGAACGGTGGTGGGGCGCTGGAGCCACCCTCATGCGTAGGCGGGTACTGATATGTGAAGCGCTCATACGGCCCGGCAGGGGCGGGGAATGTCGCTCCCTGGAACGATGGATGTGACTCGATTTGCGACTGATAGAAAGTTGCAATCCCCCACATGTCGTTGTGCTGCCTCTCCAGGGTCCGGTCGACATGGATCTGGAATGCATGCGTCCGCTCCCACTCCCTCTGGGCCTGCTGGTCCTCGCCCCCCGCTGCTGCTGGCGCTGCATGCCTCTCGGGTGCTCCACAGGCTGCCCCCACTCGATCTCCTCTGCGCTCTCCCGGCCTGAACTTGGTCTCCAATCTCTCCTCGGCCTTGATCTTCTTCCTGATACGCTCAAGTCGGGGAAAGGTCTCCTTGACAATCTCATGAAGGGTGGAACCCCTCAAGGCCAAGTCACTCACAGCTTCTCGGTCAAAGATGGGCGGGCCTTCCAGACAGTTGACGTCATTGACCAAATTCCACACAATTTGGGTGACCAAGCCCCGCTCTAATGCCTCCGGGCTATCTGGAGGGCATCTCAAGCCGCTGGTCCCAAATGGTTCTCTCCCAAGGAGCTCGAATGCCTAGACGGTAGGCATTAAGGATCCAAAGCTCCTTGAGGGTCACGTCGTCTTGCCCGTTCTCCCGACAAAACAGAGTCCCGGCCAAGAACCTTTGCAAAGTGATCATTCCGGGTTGGTCTTCCGGAATGTCCTTTGTCTTGTGGTCTTCTCCCAATAAGGTAGGCCGGTTATCTCGTTCCACATCTCATTACTCGAGAGAGCGTGTGGAGTGTCCCGGGATTCATCGAACCCGAACATGGCAGTGAGGTCTCCCATTTCTAATACACACCCCCTCCCACACACCCTAAAACCTATCTCGGTTTTGTCCTTATTGGTCGGGTGAATAGTTGCGAAAAATTCGCGAGTCAAGTCCTCAAAGACCGGGGGTCTCCAAGTGATCATCCCCGGCCATCCCATTACCACTGCCTTTTCATGCAATTCTTCCCAAATTCCCAATTCCTTGCATAGTATTTCATTGAAAAATCAACCGGGCATGACGTCCCGGTCTCGAAAAGGATCGTACCTCTTTTTGTATTGCGATCCGAAGGTGAGGCAGGCGACGTTAGGAGTCTCCGGCGGAGCTCCTCTAGGTGCATTCTCGAGGAGAGTTGGCCTCGTGTTCGCGGTCCCGATCCTTGCCTGCTTGTTTGTTGCCGGGGCTCGGGATGACTCGGCAGATTTTCTTGGGGGAGCCATTGCAGCGAGAGAGTCTTAATTTACTAAGCGGAGTTCGCCGAAAAGTTGGCCGAAGGTTTGCCAGAAAGTCGCCGGAAAATTGGTGGAGCGGATTTTTGTGAGGGTTATGTGAGGGTTCGGTAGAGGGAAACTTTTGGTGGTGAGGGAAGGTGGTTGCACGGGCTTTTGGGGAGGTTTCCGGCAAATCTCGCCGGAAAGTATGGAGGATGGGTTTTTGAGTGGTGGTTTCGGTGGTGAAGGGGATAGGAAGTGAGGGGAAGTGATGGGGATACCTTTGTGGTGAAAGGGAGGCATTTTGTGGCGGTTTCCGGTGGTAGGAGCGGCGAGTCGGCGCTAAAGAGGGTAAGATTAGGTTTAGGGTTCGTGAAGAAAATGAGGAAGAAGACGCAGAGAGGCCTTTATATCCGTGAGTCACGATCGTGACTGAAGGGGGCACGATCGTGCCTTAGAGTGGGTCACGATCGTGCCTTGCCAGGTCACGATCGTGGCTTCATTCTGGGCAGGAGTCACGATCGTGCCTCGATCGTGACTGAGATCGGGCTAAGCCACGGTAAGTTGGGAAAATAATCAGGAAAAAGTATTCATCGAGGCATGATCGCCCCCTCGCTAGGCACGATCGTGCCTTGGGCAAGGACAATCGTGCCTTGCCCCTTTTCTTGCCCAAAATTTCCCTTTCTTGCTTCCTTCTTTCTCCGAGCCCTTATACCCTATTGTAGCTGCATTTAGACTTGAAGATAACTGTTAAAAGACTCGATTGTGGTGTGTGGAAGATCATGCACACCACACTTGACTCCTTACTCGGAGTCACGACACACAAAAGAGAGAACAAAAGAAAACTTTAAAGACCAACTATACAAATTTCCTACCAGTATGTGCTTCTTACCCACATTTCATCGGTTCGGAGGACCTCTTTGAATTCTCTCCCGGACTAACACGGTCAAGCCTTGGAGTATCTCCATGATATCTTCTAATCTATTGGTGGTCTCGGAGCGAAACTCCTTGAACTCTTCACGAAATTGCATGATATCCATCGTGATATCCGTGATCCTTCCTTCGATGAGCTCCATTGGGTCCGACAGAATGAACGAGCTACTAGTCCGGGCGGGCGAGGGAGCCGGCCATCTTGGGGGTGGTGAGTTCACCTCGTCATCGTCGGACGATGAGGAGACTTCAACCGGATTTCTTCTTCGGCTCATCTTCTCGGGTGAAAAACAAATTGCTTGTTGGGTGGTTTCAAAGGATGGTTTCTCTTGCAATTGGGAGGTGGACAATAATGGTTGGAGATGATGATGTAGAGGGGTTGGTGGAAAAGTGAATTATTCCCCTCTATGATAAAGTGGATGGGAGGTGGGTTCCCCAAGAGACTCTCGTGATTCTTACTCTTCCCTTTTTGCTTTTCTTCTTGGTTTGTTTCTCTTTCACCCATGTCTCCTACCCTTATGTGAGTACCAATGCACCTACTAAGACCATTAAAGCAAATTCATCAAATGACTCAATTGTGGTGTGTGGGTGATCACACACACCACACTTAGGGTTATACCAAACCCATGACTCAATAAACTCGATCGTGGTGTGTACAAGGTACACACCACACTTAAGTCCTCACTTGGTCTTAAGCAACACTAAAACATTAAAAATACCAAATGTGGTGTGTACAATGTACACACCACACTTATGGCTCAACCAAACCTACAATCATCACACAATTCCTACAATGCTAGCAAGCTAATTTCATCACATCAACCCACATAGAGGGGCAAACCTTTCAAGGTCACAATCAAAACATTCTCAACTATCATGTTCAAGGAGAGAGTACATGTTACCTCTCTCTAAGGAGTGAGATTGTTTTCGCTTGAGGTTTTGACCCGAGTTGACAATTTGACCATGTTTTAGTAAGGAGGAAGTTTACGCCATATCTTCTAAGCTCCTTCTTCAAATGTTGGCATCGTGATAGAACTTTCCCCCTTCAAGTACACAGCACGTCGATATTAGCACAAACTAGCAAAAATGACTCAAATGGTGAATTTACAAAGGAAGAGTTAGAATTTGGGGTGCCTCCCAAAAGTGCCTTTGTTTAACGTCGTTAGCTCGACGATTCAAGGGTTGGGACATTGACTACTCGTTTCCGCCTTCAAGCGGTGGATCTTCCTTAGCTCTTCCTTTTTCTTCGCCACCTTGCGGCGATCCCTCACCAATATCGATAAAACAAAGTTCTTCTTCAAGCGTCTCCGGCTCGAAGTCCCTTCCATCTACTCCACGATAGTGCTTCAAGAGGAGTCCATTGGCAAAGAACGTGGACTTGTCCTTCAAGTTCATAATCTCCATAACTCCATTATTCAAACAAGTAAGAATCTTAAACGGCCCGGACCATCTTGACTTCAATTTACCCGGGTGTAGCTTGAGTTGGGCGTTGTATAGTAACATGAGTTGCCCCGGGTTGAAGCTCCTTTTCACGATATGCTTGTCATGCCACCGCTTCGTTTTCTCCTTGTAGATGGCGTTACTCTCGTAAGCTTCTCGCCTCCACTCTTCAAGTTCCTCAATGTGAAGGAGCCTCTTGGTTCCCGCCTCTTGCAAGTTCATATTGCACTTCTTTATGGCCCATCTCGCCATGTGTTCAATTTCCACCGGCAAGTGACATGCCTTGCCATAAACCATTCGGTAAGGGGACATTTTCAACGGTGTCTTGTAAGCCGTGCGGTATGCCCATAGAGCCTCATCTAAACGCTCTGACCAATCTTTTCTCGTAGGACTCACAATCTTTTCTAAAATACCCTTGATTTCTTTGTTAGCACTCTCGGCTTGCCCGTTGCATTGCGGGTGATATGCAAGTGCCATCTTGTGCTTCATGCCAAATTTCTTGGCCAATGCCCGGAATAGCTTGTTTCAAAAATGAGGCCCGCGGTCACTTATGATTGCCCTTGGTGTTCCGAATCTTGCTATTATGTTCTTCTTCACAAACTTGATGACCGTCTTGGCGTCCGCAGCGCTGCATGCCTCCGCCTCAACCCACTTGGACACGTAATCCACGACAACTATTATGAAATATTTGCCATAAGACGATGGGAATGGACCCATGAAGTCCATTCCCCAAACATCAAAGAACTCCACTTCAAGTATGCTATTTAACGACATCTCGTGCCGTCGGGAAATGTTCCCTACCCGTTGACATCGGTCACAATTCTTGAAGGGTTCATGTGAGTCCTTGAAAATAGATGGCCAATAAAACCCCGATTGGAGTACCTTCCTTGCGGTCCTCTCTCCACCAAAATGTCCTCCATACGGAGAGTCATGGCAAGCCTGAAGAATAGAAGATATTTCACCTTCCGGAACACACCGTCGGAAGATACCGTCTTGCCCTTGCTTAAATAAGAATGGCTCATCCCAATAATAGCCTTTGCATGAGTGGAGAAATCTTTTCTTTTTTTGAGAGTTCATCTCTAGAGGGAGCAAGCCACATGACACACAGTTTGCTATATCGGCATACCATGGTATCGAGCTCTCAATTGCCAAGATATGCTCGTCTGGGAAAGAATCACGGATCTCTTCTCGTTGCTCCCCTTCATCATTCTTGACCCGGGAGAGATGGTCGGCTACTTGGTTCTTAGCTCCCTTCCGATCAATTATCTCTAACTCAAATTCTTGTAGCAACAAAACCCACCGTATTTGAAATTCTGATCAACTTAGTCCTGCAAGATGCCACATACAATGTTACAGAGAATGCTATAACGCTGTGTCTGACTTCTTGCGTAGATAAAGCAGGACAGTAAATATAAAGCTATAAGTAACGACACAGCAGATTGTTTACCCAGTTCGGTGCAACGTCACCTACGTCTGGGGGCTCTCAGCCTAGTGGAAAGATTTCACTTATCAGTAATCCGTCAGAACATACAAGTACCTGTGATCACTCCTAGATCTATACTTTATGCTACGTCTTACAGTGCAATCTATGTCAGGGTCTCCCCCTGAATCCAAGAACGTCTTGATTCCACTCTTCGAGCAATCGTCTTGCTCTGTCGTCTTCAAGTCTTCTTCAAACTTGGTGGTTGCGTGCAGTCTTCAACTCACGACTTCAGTAAACCCTCAATCACCTAACTCTCTATAGTTATGTGATACACAATGTCCTAAGCACAATCTGAAATTTCTCAGCCCGCAAACCTTCACGTCTAAGAACCTTGCAAATTGTTGCTAGGAAACAAATAAAGAACCACACCATTGCTAAGGGGGTAGCCTAAGCTTTTATAGCAATCGTGGATGAGTACTAACCCTAAAGGGTTTCCTATTAATCACCGTCTTTCTTCTTTTCAGATTAGGAGTCGTTCTGCACTTTCATAATCGTTTTCTTGCTGCACTGCCGAACCTGCACTTTCCTGATTTCTGTCGATCAGGATGCTTGCAGAGATGCTGTCAACAATGTCACACAAGATGTCGTAGAAGATGCTTCGACATTCTTTGTAACATGTTTCTTCAGTTCCTTCAAAATCAGCCAATCTCGAAAAACGTCGTAACTACAATCTCCCCCTTTGGCTATTTTTAAGGACATCATTCTTCGTCGTATTCTTCGTCGCATTCTGCGTCGCATTTTTCGTCTTCGTTGACCGGCAGTGTCGTCGCGCGTATCGTCGCGCCTTGTGTCTTTGCGTCGCGTCGTCTCTATCTTCCTTTCTTGTATCGTCGTGATCGCGCGCGTTATCTAACTTAAACTTACTCCCCCTTGCTGGCTCAAAAAGAGCCAAAGTATAAACAAATATCGTAACAAATCCGGGAAATAAGCAAAATAAACCAAACATAACTCACACTTGCTCTCGATCAGCTGTCGAGAGAAAGCGTGATACATTGTTCACAAAATATTACAGACATAAAAGTTGTTCAGTTCAAGAGTCAGAGAATTGCATAGAAAATTTTAAATAGAGCTGTTGTTGGAACTTGCAATCTCTGTTGCTTCTGTGGAGGCTTCTTGGGTAGCATCTTCTGGATCATTTCTGTGATCATCGTCAGAGCCTAGAGGAGACATGGAGTGCAGTAGGTTGGCGCAGTGAGTTTGGCGCTGCGAGAGGTGCTTCAGAGCAGTCTTTAAGTTTGCAATGTCTTCATCAAGCACAGCAATTTCCCGTTAGAGCATGACGGCATCCCTATTGGAGGTCCTGGTGAGAGGGATGGCACTTGTGGCTCTACTGGTCTTTGCCATGGCTTCCGGCCTGACAAGATCAGGAGCATGCCTTCCTTCAAACAAGTTGTGGCTCACCACAATTAATCCTCCTCTTTTGATGTACGAGTAATTCAGAGATAAGGAATGGAAAGGCTATGGGAATTTTCACAACAAGAGATCTAGCATGGCGAACAAGATGATCAATCACAAATTGTCCAAAGTCAAGTTTAGATCCAATACCTATTTGGTAGATAAGGATTGCTAGCTCAGGTTTGATCGATGATGCGCGGGTTGAGGGCGCCCAGTTTGCAACTCCAATCCGAAAGAGAATGGAGTACTTGGAAGTCAGATATGATGTTGCCACTGTCCCTTTGGATGGCCATGTTCTGCTCTTATCTCCGGTGATTTCTCGGAGGACTTTGCTTAGATTGGGTGGTGGCACAGATCGAACCCTCTTCCTTCCCAGGAATTCATTGATGATGTCGGAGGTGATGTCAAAGCGGATGCCTCTGACATATACTTTATCAAACTCTGGAGCATCTGGGGTACCAAATGTGGTAGGCAAGTTGGCAATGAATTCTTTTACCAGGAGGGGCTAGTGGTTGCCAATGTCGGAGACGGTTCTCATCAATTCCGCCTTCTCTAGGAGCTGTATAATGGCCTTTAGCCCAAGCAGCTCCGACGACAATGTCTTCTCTGGGTACGCCGTTCTCTGAAATACAAACTCCCACCTCTTTGCGCCTTCTGCTGAGTGAAATGACACGTTGTCGTAAGTTACACTCATGGTGTTCTTGGCCGTCTTCAGGGCCTTCTTCTTCCTTTCTTCCTCAGCAGGAACCTCTTCAATGTCATCATCAGTAGATTCATCTATCAACCTCCTTGTGGCGATCACTTTCTTCCCCTTTTCTTTCTCATGCGATTTTTTCTTTTTGTTGCAAGGACCTCCAGCCTCCTTGTTCTCCTTCCTTTTCCTTGTTTTTTTCAATTTTCCAACCATAACAGCGAAACTTTAAGTTTCTTCTAGAACCTTTTTCTTCAGGGACGATAGGACTGTGTGTGCCGTCTCAGCAGCTTCTTCCATAACATCTTCTCTGGCATCCAGAGTGTTTTCTTCTGTGTTGTTGGTGGTAGCATCCTTGTTCTTCTCAACTTCTTCCAGATCGGTCTCTCCGTCTCTGGTTTCTTCTTTCTCTTCTTCTTCTTCCTCGGCTTCTTCCGAGTCAGCTATTTCTTCCTCTTCTACAACGATTTCAGTGGCTTTTGGTATGACATCTGTTCCTTCTTCTTCTCCTCCTTCTCCTTCCGCAATGCGTTCCAGCCCATGACTGACCGGAGTCAGATCCTCCTTTTCTCCTTCCGGACGTATCAGTTCTTCTACCACACCTTCTTGAGGTGGGTCCTGGTTTTCCAGTAGTGATTCTAATAAATCACTGTTTCTAGAGGTATCGGCAGAGAATTCGTTACCTGTTGGTGTTGGAACTGCGACGATTTGCATGGAGGCCTCTCGATTTTCCTGGCCAGGATTATTCTCTCTTTCTGGCCCAGTTAGGTCAGACATTGAGAATGCAGCGCTTCCGGTCCGAGACTTCTTGGGGACTCGAGTAAAGACTGGCATTGGGGCTTTCTCCGGTGAAGCATCCTTGGGGATTTCCTCTGACTTTTTCAGGGTTTTTGGCCCTTTAATCCGCACTCCATGCTTGTTTGTTTTCGCTCTGCTGCTTCTGGAGCCTTTCGATTCAGCTTTCTTTGAATCGGTGGCTCCTTTGGGGCTACTGTGCTTCTGGTTTTCACCATTGTTGTTTGAGAGATTTGCAGAGAGTGAAGGGTGAAGGAGATGAGAGAGAGCACAGGGAGAAGGCAGACTAGGTTTTTGAAAACAAAACGATTCAAATCTTTTTAGCGTCTGAGGGTATCTTTCCTTTTCTTTTATATGGGCTTTTGATATGCTTGGCCCAATGACATTCGTTGGATTTTAGACCGGTTCATGAAGAGGTACCAACAATTCCTCTCAACCGTTTCTGCATCTTCTTACTGGTTGTTGATGGAGCACAGACCAAGTGATGATCTGAGATCCTCAAATCTGCTCGCATCTAGTGCCTTTGTGAAAATATCAGCGAGTTGCTTCTCTGTTGGGATGTGCTCTAGGATGATCTTCTTGTCTTCGACCAATTCTCGAATGAAGTGGTGTCTGATATCGATGTGTTTGGTCTTACTGTGTTGGACTGGGTTTTTGGAGATGTTGATGGCACTGACATTATCACAATATAAAGTCATGGCATCCTGTCTGACATTGTATTCGACTAACATCTGTTTCATCCAAAGTAGTTGTGTGCAGCTACTCCCAGCAGCAATATACTCCGATTCGGCAGTGGACAGAGCAACACAGTTTTGCTTCTTACTAAACTATGATATGAGGTTGTTGCCAAGGAAGAAGCATCCTCCAGATGTGCTTTTCCTATCCGATGTGTTTCCAGCCCAATCGGCATCACAATACCCCACTAAGGTAGAGGATGTGTCGAATGAATATAACAAGCCCAAGTCTGTAGTTCCAGAGATGTATCTAATAATTCTTTTGGCTTGGGATAGATGACTAACCTTAGGATTAGCTTGATATCGTGCACATACTCCGACAGAGTAGGCAATATCTGGTCGACTTGCGGTGAGGTAGAGGAGACTACCGATGATGCTCCTGTATAGGTGTTGGTCGACGGCTTCTCCTGGATCATCTTTGGTTAGCTTGACATGTGTAGCTGCTGGTGTCCTTTTATGTGAGGCTTTCTCTAGCCCAAACTTCTTGACAATATTCTTCGCATATTTGCTCTGAGATACGAAAATGCTATCCTTTTGTTGTTTAATTTGGAAGCCTAAAAAATAAGTAAGCTCTCCCACCATGCTCATCTCGAATTCTGATTGCATCTGTTGAATAAATATCTCTACCATCTTGCTTGACATCCCTCCAAAAACAATGTCATCGACATAGATTTGAGCTATCATTAAATTTCCATCTTCATTCTTCACAAATAGGGTCTTGTCGACTCCCCCTCTAGTGTAGCCGCTTTGGATGAGGAATTTTGTGAGCCTTTCATACCAAGCCCTTGGTGCTTGTTTCAACCCATAAAGAGCTTTCTTGAGTTTATACACATGATCAAGATAGCGAGGGTCAACAAATCCTTTGGGTTGTGACACATATACTTCTTCATTGAGATCCCCAATCAAGAACGCACTTTTGACATCCATCTGGCAGAGCTTTATCTGTAGATGACATGATATCCCTAGCAAGAGACGGATTGCTTCAAGTCTTGCCACAGGAGCAAATGTCTCATCGAAGTCGACACCCTCAATTTGAGTATACCCTTGAGCAACTAACCTTGCTTTGTTGCGAGTGATGTTGCCAAGCTCATCTGATTTGTACTTGAAGATCCATTTAGTGCCTATGATGTTTCCTTCACTTGGTTTGGGCACCAGTTCCCATACCTGATTTTTCTCAAATTGAATCAGCTCTTCTTGCATAGCATTGACCCAATACTCATCATTGATGGCTTCATTGATGTTTTTGGGTTCTGTCTTTGAGACGAAGTAAATATTTTCTATCATCTCGTTATAATCTTCAGGAGCTTTTGATCGAGTCCGTACGCCTTCATTCAGGTTTCCAATAACTCCAAAGATAGGATGGTTAGTCTGGACTCTTCGTGAGGGATTCTTGTTGCTGGTTTCAGGAACTACTTCGTCATTGGCGACATCATCTTCTGTTTTGCTGCTAGCATCTTCTCTGACATTTGGAGTAGCATTCTTCCTGACATTGTTGGGCGGATAGGCTCCGTCTTCGTCCGTCGCATCTTCTGAGGCATCTTCGCAGGCATCATCCACAACAACATTGATTGATTCCATCATGGTCTTGGTTCGTTTGTTGAAGACTCGGTATGCGCGACTATTCCTTGAATAGCCAAGGAAGATGCCTTCATCGCTTTTTGGGTCAAGCTTTCGACGAGGCTCTCTATCAGCCAGTATATAACAAGTGGAGCCAAAGATATGGAAGTACTTAACATTGGGCTTTCTCCCCCTCCATATTTCATAATGAGTTACTGACATACCTGGTCGAAGAGTGACTCGATTGTGGATATGGCAAGCAGTGTTAAGTGCTTCTGCCCAAAAGTGAGTTGGTATGTCTTTAGCCAGCATCATAACTCTCGCCATCTCCTGTAGAGTCCTGTTCTTGCGCTCAACAATGCCATTCTGTTGAGGAGTGATTGGCGCTGAGAATTCATGTGCTATCCCTTCTGAGTTGCAGAAATCTGCAAACTTGTTGTTTTCGAACTCTCGACCATGATCACTACGAAGGCGGATGATTTTGCCATGCGTCTCTCCTTTTTCTCGTTGGACTTGGATGCATAGATTCTTGAAGATCGAGAAGGTGTCTGATTTGTCATGAGGGAAGTCAACCCAATTGTATCGTGAGTAATCATCTACACACACAAAGACGTATCGTTTTCCTCCAAGGCTTTCAACTTGCATTGGTCCCATGAGGTCAACATGTATCAGCTCAAGTACTCGAGAGGTGGTGATATGCTGAACCTTCTTGTGTGACATCTTGGTTTGCTTTCCAATCTGACATTCTCCGCAGATCTTTCCCTCTACTATTTTCAGGTTTGGGATTCCGGCGATAGCCTGCTCTGAGATTGCCTTTTGCATACTTCTAAGGTTTAGATGTCCAAGCTTTCGGTGCCATAGTTTAGTTTCTTCTGCTTTGGAGACAAGGCACTTGGTTGCTTCGATATGTGTCTCGGGAGACCAGATATAGCAATTGTCTGTCGAGCGAACTCCTTGTAGAACAGTGACCTGATCGAGGTTGTTAACTATACAAGCTTCTTTAGTGAATTTCACTACTAAATCCTGATCACAGATCTGACTGATGCTAATCAGGTTTGCCTTAAGTCCTTCTACAAGTAATGCTTCAGTCAGACAGGTGGCTTCTGGATGCTTGAGCACTCCTTTTCCAATGATTCAAGCTCGGATCCCATCTCCAAACGTAACAAAGCAGTTTGTATATAATTTAAGATTGGAGAGAAACTCTGGAGTACCTATCATATGTCGAGAGCATCCACTGTCTAGATACCAGTCTTTGTTCGTTGAAGCACTTAATGATGTATATGCAACATTAGCTCGATAGGTTAGGTTCTTAGGCCTCCATTCGAGGCGAGTTGTCTTCGGAAGAGAAGGGAGATGCCTTTGATATTTCTGAGCTTGCTTCCTCTTAAGAAGTTGAAAACAAAAAGGTCTGATGTGACCTGGTTGACCACAGTAATGACATATCCATTGATATTGATAAGCTGGTCTTCTGTAGCTTTGTTGTCTTCGTGGAGGATGTCTTCTGGCAATTACTTGACAAGAACAGGTTGTAGACGATGTTATGGCTTTTGTTGTAGGTCGTCCTGTAGGATGTGTTGGGGCATCCAGTAGTTTCTTGTCAGCCATGGCTTGTTGTGGGATAAACTTTGTTCCTGCTGTTGAGGGGACTGCATGTGTGTACCCTAGTCCCGTCGTATCTTTGGACTGTTTTCCCACCGATAAAATCTTGTCAAGGCTTTCTGTGCTTAGATTCATCATCTTTACCGATTTAGTCATGAGACTAATTTCTCTATTAAGTCTGGTGATCTCTCGTTTCAGCTCCACGATCGTCTCTAGAAATCTTGACTTGTTGTTGGTAAGACTAATGATCCTTTCGCCTTGTTGATCAAGTATCAGAGTTTCCTTGATCCATCTGGTATGCAAGCCTTTGTATGCCTCGACTAGTTGCTCTTTAGTCCAATTCTCATTTGGAGTTGGATCATCATTGATGTCGACATCATTATCAACATTACATGTAGGAGTAGTAGTAGTGAATGCAACAAAGTTGCTTACCTCTTCAGATCCACTATCTTCACTGTCATCATCTGATAGGGTGGCATTGTATCCTCGTTTTTGTTGTTTGAGGAAATTTGGACATTCTCTACGGAGATGGCCGAATTTTTCACATTCATGACATTGAAGTCCTTTGTTTTTGTTTTCTTCCCCACTCCTGTTTGGTCTGTCAAGACTACCTCCAACTTGAGCTTTTTGTGGAGCTTTGTTTCTGGCATTTGCTGTGACATTCCGTCCACCCATTCGACTAAATCTTCTCATGGCTTTGTTGAATTTTTTGTGAGAAAGGCCATTGTAGCCTCGATGTCTTCATCAGAATCTGAATCCTCAGGATCTGGTTGCCTGTGTGTTGAGCTTTTGAAAGCAACTCCTTTGTTCCTTTTGTCGATGTTGGGTAGAGACAATTCATAGGTCATTAGAGACCCCATTAGCTCATCAAATTTCAAGATCTTGAGGTCATGAACTTCTTCAATTGCTGTGATCTTCATCTTGAACCTAGGGCTAAGAGCACGTAGAGTTTTTCTTACTAATTTTTCATCAGACATTGGTTCTCCCAGAGAATAGGATTCGTTGGCTAGATCACGAATACGAACATTGAACTCTGCAATTGATTCGTCTTCTTTCATGATGAGGGCTTCGAAGTTGGTAGTTAGGTATTGCAGCTTTTGTTCTCGAACCTTAGTTGTTCCTTCATATGCGACGGCCAGGATATCCCAAGCTAATTTGGCAGTTGTGCATGTGTTGATTAGTCTGAATACGTTCTTGTCAACACCATTGAAGATAGCATTCAGAGCTCGAGAATTTCCCAGTGATTCTTCATCTTCATCATCAGTCCAATCTTTTTCTGGTTTTGGACCGATAGGATTGCCATCACTGTCACTGAGTTGAGGTGCATTCCAACCATTGAGTACAGCCTTCCATGTCTTGTTGTCTACTGACTTCATGAACGCACACATTCGAGCCTTCCAATAGCCATAGTTGCTTCCATCTAGAACAGGTGGTCGATTTATGGATCCTCCTTCTCTGGTATTGTCCATCTTTGATCAAAATATTTGTTTAGGACCTTCACCTAAAGCTATAGGTGCCTCCTCTGATACCAATTGAAATTCTGATCAACTTAGTCGTGCAAGATGCCACACACAATGTTATAGAGAATGCTATAACGTTGTGTCTGACTTCTTGCGTAGATAAAGCAGGACAGTAAATATAAAGCTATAAGTAATGACACAGCAGATTGTTTACCCAGTTCGGTGCAACGTCACCTACGTCTGGGGGCTCTCAGCCTAGTGGAAAGATTTCACTTATCAGTAATCCGTCAGAACATACAAGTACCTGTGATCACTCCTAGATCTATACTTTATGCTACGTCTTACAGTGCAATCTATCTTAGGGTCTCCCCCTGAATCCAAGAACGTCTTGATTCCACTCTTCGAGCAATCGCCTTGCTCTGTCGTCTTCAAATCTTCTTCAAGCTTGGTGGTTGCGTGCAGTCTTCAACTCACGACTTCAGTAAACCCTCAATCACCTAACTCTCTATAGTTATGTGATACACAATGTCCTAAGCACAATCTGCAATTTCTCAGCCCGCAAACCTTCACGTCTCAAGTGCGTGCCGGAGTTATATCATAGATACCATCAAGTCGATGATATCGGACAACCCGATTGTGAGTATGCTGCATAGATCCAGTCATCAGATACTCACATATTGTAGCTTGTCATTATATCCTAAGACCAAGGAGTCTTTGTGTATACTATGTAACGAATACCTAAGTTTAACCTAGTCTAACGTTATTTGTAAAAGGGTAACTATAACGGCTTCGATTGGCTTTGATATTGATTGCACTAGTGAACTCTGAAATTCTGATCAGCTAGTCATGCAAGATGCCACACACAATGTTACACAAAATGCTATAACGTTGTGTCTGACTTCTTGCGTAGATAATGCAGGACAGTGAATATAAAGCTGTAAGTAATGACACAGCAGATTGTTTATCCAGTTCGGTGCAACGTCACCTACGTCTGGGGGCTCTCAGCCTAGTGGAAAGATTTCACTTATCAGTAATCCGTCAGAACATACAAGTACCTGTGATCACTCCTAAATCTATACTTTATGCTACGTCTTACAGTGCAATCTATCTCAGGGTCTCCCCCTGAATCCAAGAACGTCTTGATTCCACTCTTCGAGCAATCGCCTTGCTCTGTCGTCTTCAAGTCTTCTTCAAGCTTGGTGGTTGCGTGCAGTCTTCAACTCACGACTTCAGTAAACCCTCAATCACCTAACTCTCTATAGTTATGTGATACACAATGTCCTAAGCACAATCTGCAATTTCTCAGCCCGCAAACCTTCACGTCTAAGTACCTTGCAAATTGTTGCTAGGAAACAAATAAAGAACCACACCATTGCTAAGGGGGTAGCCTAAGCTTTTATAGCAATCGTGGATGAGTACTAACCCTAAAGGGTTTCCTATTAATCACCGTCTTTCTTCTTTTCAGATTTGGAGTCGTTCTGCACTTTCCTAATCGTTTTCTTGCTGCACTGCCGAACCTGCACTTTCCTGATTTCTGTCGATCAGGATGCTTGCCGAGATGCTGTCAACAATGTCACACAAGATGTCGTAGAAGATGCTTCGACATTCTTTGTAACATGTTTCTTCAGTTCCTTCAAAATCAGCCAATCTCGAAAAACGTCGTAACTACAATATTAATCGAGCTTTAGCTTCCTTTTTAGTCAACAAGTATTTTAATGCGGAGTGGCCGGTATGCACCAATGTCTTAGAACCAATCACATAAGAGCAAAACTTCTCAAATGCAAAAACCACCGCCAAGAACTCTTTCTCCGTCACCTTGTAATTTTCTTGTGCTCCATTCAACGTCTTACTTGCATAATAAATTGCCCGAAAGATCTTGTCATGGTTTTGACCAAGTACCGCCCAAAGTGCATAATCACTAGCATCGCAAATTACCTTGAAAGGTCTACCGCAATCGGGGGCCACAATTATTGGAGCCTTGCTTAGCCGAACCTTCAACTCGTCAAATGCCATCTTGCACTTACTAGAAAACTCATACTTCACATCTTTCTCGAGCAACTTGCATAGGGGCTTTGCAATTTTAGAGAAGTCTTGAATGAAGCGTCTATAGAAGCCCGCATGTCAAAGAAAGCTTCCCACTAACTTAACTGAAGTGGGATAAGGGAGAGTCTCGATTACACTAATTTTTTCTCTATCAACTTCAATACCTTCCTTGGAAACTTTGTGCCCGAGAACAATGCCCTCCTTGACCATAAAATGACACTTCTCCCAGTTAAGCACTTGGTTGGTCTCTTCACATCGCTTCAATACTTTCGCCAAATGCTCCAAGCATGCTTCGAATGACTCCCCAAAAACCAAAAAATCGTCCATAAATATCTCAAGATACTCCTCGGCCATGTCTGAGAATATTGCCATCATACACCGCTGAAATGTGGCAGGAGCGTTGCAAAGCCCAAATGGCATCTTGGGAAATGCAAATATCCCGTAGGGGCAAGTGAAGGTAGTCTTCTCTTGGTCCTCAACGGCTATGTGAATCTGATTGTATCCACTATAGCCGTCAAGAAAACAATAGTAGTCGTTCCCTGCAAGGCGATCTAGCATCTGATCAATGAACGGGAGGGGGAAATGGTCCTTTCGAGTTGCGCTATTCAACTTCCTGTAATCCATACAAATACGCCATCCTATGATAGTCCTTTGCGGAATGAGCTCATTCTTGGCATTGGTGACCACGGTGAGGCCACCCTTCTTGGGTACACACTGAACGGGACTCACCCACTTACTATCAGAAATAGGGAAAATAACTCCCGCGTCAAGCCATTTCAACACCTCCTTCTTGACAACTTCTTTCATGGCCGGATTCAACCGGCGTTGATGCTCAACGGAGCCTTGACACTTCTTTTCAAGGATGATTTTATGTGTGCAGTACGCGGGATCAATCCCACGGATATCGGCAATAGTCCATCCTAATGCAAGTTTGTGATCTTGCAACACCTTCATCAACCTCCCTTCTTGCTCTTGAGTTAGAATAGACAACATAATTATTGCAAGCATGGAATTCGGGCCTAGAAATCGATACTTCAAATGTGATGGCAAAACCTTTAACTCCAAATTAGGAGCTTCTTCAAATGATGATTTCACATGTGGAATGTCTCTCTCTCCTAGAAACATTGGTTCCACAAATCTTGCACCTCTCTTCACTTTCTCATACTCAATAGCATAGACATGCTTATGCTCCTTTGAATTCTCCATTTCATTCAATTGGTCAAAGAAGGCAAGGTCGGAGTTATTAGTGCTTAAACATAATGATGAAATAGCATGTTGTACCTCTTTATCAATGACGGATATGGATGCTAGATCCGGCGGATCCATGTCAGGAGTACGGATCCCCTTTAGAATATCAAACACGATCGTCTCTGAGCCAACCGTCATTTCTAATACTCCTTGCTTCACCCGGATTACTGTATCGGCCGTGGCTAGAAAGGGTCTCCCCAAAATCAACGGCACCGCTCGATCCACCGGAAAGTCGAGAATCACAAAGTCCGCGGGTAGAATAAACTTGCCCACTCTCACCAAGACATCCTCCACTACCCCTTCGGGATGGACAACTTGTCGGTTTGCCAAGTGCAACGAGACCGACGTTTTCTTCATACTCCCTATGTGCAATGAATTAAAAACAGAGAGTGGCATAAGGTTGATCCCGGCTCCCAAGTCACATAGGGACATCATTTCCTTTGCATGCCCAATTCCCACCGGAATTGTGAAACTTCCCAGATCTTGTTCTTTGGGTGGCAATTTGTTTAAAACCAATGCACTACACTCTTCATTCAACTCTACCTTAGAGCATTCTCGTAGTCTTTTCCGATTGGAGGGAATCTCCTTGAGGAATTTGTGGTACTTAGGCATCTCATCTAGGGCTTCGATGAGTGGGATATTAATGGAAACTTGCCTTAGCACGTCGAGACATCTAGCGAATTGTGCATCATTGTACTTCGCCTTCTTCTACACTCTTTGTGGGAATGGTGGTTTCAACACCGGTGGAGGTGGCTCCTTATACACGGGCTCGTCTTGTGCTTCCACTTGAGATTCTTCATACCTCTCATGAGGTGTATCGAGTTCTTCCTCCTCATTATCGAGATCTTCATCCTCAAATTCACATGGTTCCTCAACCCCTTCTTCCTCTTGCGGCTCATAGTGCTTGGGATTAGACGGCCCCGGCAATGTGTTTCCACTTCTCAAAGTGATTGCCTTGACATGAGCTTTCCCTTTGTCCTTAGGAACCTCGGTGTTACTTGGGAGTGTCCCCATTGGCCGTGGTGCGCTATTTTGTTCGAACAATGCTTCTATATTTCGCATTCCATGCCTTAACTCCTCATTCATACTTGTTTGACTTTTCATGAATGCCGCTAAGACATTTTTCAAAGACTCCTCTTCCTTAGAATTGGATGTTTGGCCCTTGTCATAGACCGGAGGATGATTACCTTGTTGTGAACGCTCTTGAAATACTTTATCATACCCCCTCGGGGGGTTGTTGTGAGGCCTTCCATTATAATTGTTCCCGTAACCTTGGGGGTGGTTTTGTGAAGGGCGATCTTGATATCCCCGGCTATTGTTGTTCCCACCATAGTTACCATGATTGTTATTGCCATGATCAACTCGGTTCACTTGTGCTTGGGGCTCCGTGTTCCTCCCTTGCACGAGCCTAAGAAGCATGTTCATCTTCTCCGAGAGACTCTTCATGGATTCTTGTTCCTCATCGTTTCGCACGGCCGATGCCACTTGGTTGTTCGAGTTTTCATAATCGTTCCATTCATAGCTTTGGCAAGCTACTTGTTCCACAACATCAAACACTTCTTCGGGGTCTAAGGATAGAATAGATCCTCCCGCTCTGGCGTTAACGGCCATTTGAGAGGCTAGATTAAGCCCCCAATAGAATGTCTTGTTAAGTATCTCATCACATATGCGGTGATCGGGACACTTCCACAAGAGTTGCTTAAATCGTTCCCAAGTGTCACCGAGTGTCTCGCCCGGTAGTTGAGAATAGTTGTTTATTTCTTTACGGAACTCCCCTTCCTTCCGTGGTGGAACATACTTGCATAGGAATGCCCTTTCGAGGCTCTCCCAATTTCGCTTCTCCCATAATGGTAGCGTCATTTACCATTTCTTAGACTCGCCGCCCAAAGATATGGGAAGTAGCTTACATTTTACCAAATCTCTTGGGTAGCCACTTGACGTAGTCTCGACTACATCTTCCAATAGTGTAAGATGAATGTGAGCATCATCCTTCTTGCCCATGAATTGTGGAATGGTCTTTAGGAGGCTTAGCATCACCGGTTGGAGGGCAAAGTCTTGACCCCTTTGATATCGTTCCTCCCGTCTTCCATATCTTGGAAGGTGAGGACGTTGCAATCTTCTTCCTCTTCCTCTCCCTCCTCTATTGCCGCGAGGAGGAGGAGGAACGTAGTCCTCTTCGGTGTAGTCGTCATCTTGCTCATCCCTTTCGAGACCTCGCCTAGTATCGGTGTTCATGTCAATAGGGTCTTTCTCACGATACCCTTCATGAATTGGTGGTAGTTGATCCACCCTTCCCGGTGCTGTCGCCATATCACCGGTATCAACCAAATCTTCAAGAGAATGCCTCCTCAAGGCGTTGTTTCTCCGACAAAGCGCTTCGATTTCCGGATTGTATTCGAATTCAAGCACTCCCGAGCTCTAGGTCATGCACTAACAAGTACCTTCAATAAACACGAATAAGTATCAACGATTAACTAAAACAAACACAAACAAACAAGCAACCTAATACCAATAAGTCCCCGGCAACGGCGCCAAAAACTTGTAGGGCCGAAACGTGTCGTGCAAAACGTCACATCTCGGATAGGATCCCTCGCGCAAGCGTACGCGATCACAAGTAATACAATTTGTATACCGGTAAGTAGC
This sequence comes from Geranium rotundifolium, assembly GCA_963920655.1. Lineage (NCBI taxonomy): Eukaryota > Viridiplantae > Streptophyta > Magnoliopsida > Geraniales > Geraniaceae > Geranium > Geranium rotundifolium. Next base: position 40,182,042 of record OY987312.1, read on the forward strand.
CGGGTCGATCCGCAGGGACTAATTAGGTTTTCGGTTAAATGTGTGATTGTGCTAACGAACTCTAGGTTACGACTAATAGTTTTGGTCTTTTTCTAATAATCGAACTAAGCAAGAAATTATGTTTAAAATTAACAAGTAAGGGAAACGCCTAGGGTGCTAGACGTGCAATTCATGGATTACTACAATGACTCACGAGTGCTTCGGTGATGTAAATGTGACCTATGTCTTAATTTGACACTCCGCCTCTCGGCATTGGGGTTGTCCTAGTCTCGAGTCACTCCTCGCCCTCTCGGGTTTGTAATCACTCGAGACCGCTTTCGTCCGACAATGGTTGGTCAAGTGTTAATCCGGGAAGTCTCCGCTTGGCGTCGAACCCCGAACACTCGATGGTGTCTAGGTCCGGGACTATCCGTCTCTCTCGAGATCGATGTAGTCCCTAAACATACATGCTAATTCGGCTAAGTGTTACGTCGGGGTCGCGAAACACGGTTTCGGGCCCCTCACACTTGATGACAACTAAAAACTAAACCCTAGCATACATTCTAATCGGCCTCTTTAGCAAGCATGAATGGAAAATAAGAACACTCATACACATTTCATGTCATCCTAAAATTCATTCATCAAATGTCATAAATCCATGAACTACAATGTCTAGTACCCATGGCTAAGGGGTTTAGCCCTCAACCATGGTGCTCATGTCTAAAATCATCATACACAATGTAAAACTAGTACAAAACATGTGACAAAACAATAAATGAAGAAAGGTTTAGAAGTGCTCTTGAGTTGGTGGTGGATGAGTGGTGCAATCCTTCCCAAAATAGACTCTTCTTGATGAACTTGTGCTGGAAAAGTCCTCTTCCAAGGTTGCTTGCTCTTCAATAGTGGCCTTCTAATGGAGACTATGCATTCTCCTCTTCTTCAATGTTGAATCCAAGCAAGAAGAACCACCAAGAATGTTCCCTTGTGTGAAGTGACAGCTCTCTGGAATGTGCTGAAGGAGGCTCAAAGGTAGGTAGGTGAAAAGTGTGTCCCCAATCCCTAGGGCAAAAGGCATCTTACGTTGTCTGAAAAGTGCCTGGTCACGATCGTGACTATGGGGGGCAGATCGTGACTCAGAGAGGGTCACGATCGTCCCTATGGGAGTCACGATCGTGCCTTCGCGGGATGGGGGGGGGGACCATTTTCAATCGAGTAAACGCCATGGTCTTCATTTGGGTTGCACGATCGTGCTCAGTTTAAATTGAGTCACAATCGTGACTGTGGAGTCACGATCGTGCCTCTCTCCTGGTGGCGATCGTGTCTCCCCCGTGACTGAGATCGGGGGAGTGAACTGTAAGTTGAGGAAAATAATCAAAATAAATATTCGATGGGGCACGATCGTGCCTGGGGAGGTCACGATCGCCCCATTTACTAGTCACGATTGTGCCTAGTGCACTTTGGCCCATTTCCTCTTTGCTTTCTTGCTCTCCAAGCCACTCTTATCTCGAGTCCCATACCATCACCTTCTTCTTCCCTTTCCTGCACATATTCTTCGAAACACCCCAAGAGCATAAAATACTCCTAATTGGCCCTATACGGCCACTACGAGGCAAATTCGTATCGAAATGAGGGGTTTATCGAGGTCAAAAGTGAGATCGATTGACCCCTCAACAACAGTCTCCGCCGTTGAACCAATACGGTTTTGTTCCCCTAGAGTGGGACGAGACGCCGGATAAAGAGCTGTATTTCGACTTCAAGCTGCAGCCGAATTGCTTGAATACCAAGAGCTGGTTGGCCAGGAAGGACGTCGATCCAAAAGAAGACGTGTGCCTCGACTTGGAAGAAGAGGCAATATCCAAGAACAGGGGACCTTTGGGATTGTTTTGGGATGCGGAGTTACAGCGTCCGTGGAGTATTTTTCCCTCCGGAATTAACGAGGCCTGGAATATTTTGAAGATTAAACACATGGTAGGTAAGTTTGCACGCGAGAGTGACGCTTCCTACCAGCTGTTTTGCGATCTTCCTATGTCCGAGTACCGTAAATTTTGGAGAAAATTTTGGGAAATTTCAAAACTTTCTAAATTTATCGCCCGAATTTAACGTACTTGGATATTGACAATGTAATTTATTTATGCCAGCACTACTATGAATTTCCCACGGATTCAGATCCCCTCGAGAAGTTGATTCGCGAGACGGCGTGGTCCGCTTATAAAGAGCGGAAATCAAATATGAAGGCATGGTACAAACTCTACGTCTCGCCTGACTATCTGAACCGGAATGGCATTCCCGACATATTTAGAGGGAAAAAAGCACAATGGCGGTGGCTCGTCAAACAATTTGACGATAACGAGGTATTTTCTTACTTTCATACGCAATTGTATGAACCTTTATTTAATTATAATTCTGTGATCATTTCAACTAACTTCATTTCAATGTGTAGGGTGTAGGTAGTATTGGACAACATATGAGTGAAATTCGCTTTAGCGGCAACAAGATTAACCATCGATCCGGCCGGAAATCATATCGGACTCTTTGGACGGAGAGAGAAGAGTCAGGAAAAACAAACATCTCCTCCAAGATTGAGACTTGGCTTTTGGTTAACCGGGAACCGGAATAGGATTCTTCTGAGGCGGAACTGTTACAGGAGGAGGACAACAAGCCGAAACGCGTAAGTTCTTTTATAGGTTATATTACTAATTCATATTTTATTTTTTTATTTTACTTTAATATTTTTCATTAATTTCATATTTTATTTTGTTACAGATATACCTTAAGAGGGCGTTGCTGGATTGGAGGCAGGACCCGGCCAATACAGACCAGCACGGAAACTTAAGAAGGATGACCGAAGCGGAGGAGACTGAAGTGATGATGTTAGCGAATCAGCATTGTCACGACCTGAAGCTTGCAACGGGACGATTAGATGCCCAATCCCCCCGAGGATGCAAAATTCGGGGAATTGGGGATGATTACCAGGTACAGGCCAGACCTAGAAAACGTGGCTAGTTCTCCAGCGGTGTGTCTCCAAAGAAGTTCGAAGATATGCAGACTAGGCTCAGCCAGGCGACGGAGCAGATTGCTGCGCAAAATGAGAGGTTCGAAGCTCAAGAAAGAAACATGGAAGCTCAACGAAGAAGTTTTCAATGGATGTACGAGCAGATGCGATCAGCCAATCCTTCTCTGACCCCTTACGACCCGAACATGTTTTCCAACTTTGGTCCTCCACCGTCGCAGTTTAATTCATGTAATTTTTATTTAAACAATTGTAATTTTAATTCATTTGGATTTTAATTTGAATTTCTATTTTAATTTTAATATGCAAAAAATAAAAACCGAATAAAAATTATATATTAAATATATAATTTTTAGGGAAAATTCCACTTAGCCACTCCTAAGTTTGGCCGAGTTTCACTTAAACCCTCTTAAGTTCAAAATCTACTTGTGGAGTCCCCTAAGTTTGCAAAAGTCTCACTTCACCCATTTTCAGTTAATTTTTTTGAAAATTCTGTTAACTTTTTGTGAAATGACGAAAATACCCTTTCATTATAAAAATAATAAATAATAAATAAAAATGATTTTTAACTTTTTGTTTTCTTATTTTTATTTACAAAAATAAAGAATAAAAAAATATTTTAGTATTAATTTAAAAAAAATAAATAAATTTCATACAAAATAAAAAAACAAAAAAACGATGTTTAAAAATCATTTTAAATTTTTTTAAAAACATTTATAAGAAAAACTTTTTAAAAATTATTTTTACTACTAACAGAATTTTATTCTTTATTTTATACAATGAAAAGATTATATAAAAAAGTTCAAAAATCATTTTTATTAATTTATTATAATTTTTCAATAAAAGGGTATTTTCGTTATTTTACAAAAAAGTTAACACAAAAGGGTAAAGTGAAACTTTTTCAATTTTAAGGGACTTCATAAGTTGATTTTGAAGTTAAGAGGAGTTAAGTGAAAATCGGCCAAACTTAAGAGGTGCAAAGTGGAATTTTCCCTAATTTCTATTCGGTTTTTATTTTTTCATAAAAAGATAATTGTAACGGCGTATTCTAAAGTGTACGTCGTTACAAAGTGGACTTTAAAATAATGTTTTAATACTTAGTTGTTACTAAGTTGACGGTGTCAAGCCGTGTAAACGGCACCGTCAAATTAGTAACGGCGTATTTTGTCAAGTAAAATTAACGGCGTCAACGACCATTACGCCGTTAACGGATCGCCAAAACGACGTCGTGTTGGTGTAGTGGCGTCATGTGTACGCCGTTACAAATTGTAACGTCGCTTTTGTAACGGCGTATCTAGCCTATACGCCGTTACAAAAAATTGTCCATTGTGTAACGGTTAAAAATTTTCCCGTTGGGAATTTTGTAACGGCGTATCTACCTTAAATACGTCGTTACAAAATTGGGGTATATAATCACCCCACCCCTCTTCTTATTCCGCCTCTGCTCTCTGCCTCTTCCTCTCTTTCTGTTCTCTTCCTCTGCCTCTCTTCCTCTTCCTCTCTACCTCATTATTTTCCGGCCAACCACCTCCGTCTCCGTCGCCGTCGTCTCTTCCAGTTCAGGTAAGTATTTCTATCTCTCTTATTTATTTTTTAAAATTTTTAGTTTGTATGTTAGATTAAAATAAGATTAAAAATGTATGTTAAATTGAAATAAGATTAAAAATGTATATGTTAAAATTTGTTGAACATGTTAAATATGTTAGATTTATTTGTTAGATATGTTAGAATTGTAAGATATAATTGTTAGTTTATATGTTTTTAAATTTTGAAGAATATGTTAAATATGTTAGATTTATTAAATTATTAAATTGTTAGATTTATTGAATATGTTAATTTAAATTTGGTAAAATTATTAAATTTGTAAGATTTGGTAAATTAAAATTGAAATTTGATTAATAATTTATTGAATAATTATGAAAATTGAAATTGAAATAAGAAAAATTGAAATTGAAAAATTTGAATATGTTATATTGAATATGTTAGATTATTTAAGGAAATGCCACTAAGGGAATTTCGTTAATCTGTAAGGAAATGCCCCTTAGGGGCATTTTCGGTATTTTTAAGGAAATGCCCCTAAGTGCATTTCGGTAATTTTTAAGGAAGTGCCCCTAAGAGCATTTCGGTAATTTTTAAGGAAGTGCCCCTTAGGGCATTTCAGTAATTTTTAAGGAAATGCCCCTTAGGGGCAATTTTGGTAATTTGTAAAATTCAAAAATATTTTTTTGACGATTAATAAATTTGAAATCGTCTTTAGATATAATGGCCTCCTCGTCAAGCGATTCGAACCAACGGCAGAAGAAGCCTCATGCTCGGGCACCGAGGCATGAGTTAATAGACCCAAAAAATTTCTTGGCTTAAGAGCAATCGGCGCTCGACACACCGCCTCTGTCGCCGCCTGTTGGTGGGGAGTCCCCTGATCATAGGGATTGCTACACTCCCTTACCTCCACAGCCGACTCAGCCGACCCCCGATTTCGGTTGGGGCTACCAAGTTGTGCCGCCTACATTCACAGGTTGCGAACCCTCGAATGTAGGAGCATCCTCTACAAAGTCTCCGCCGTTGAACCAATACGGTTTTGTTCCCCTAGAGTGGGACAAAACACTGGATAAAGAGCTGTATTTCAACTTCAAGCTGCAGCCGAATTGCTTGAATACCAAGAGCTGGATGGCCAGGAAGGACGTCGATCCAAAACAAGACGTGTGCCTTGACTTGAAAGAAGAGGCAATATTCAAGAACGGGGGACCTTTGGGATTGTTTTGGGACGCGGAGTTACAGCGTCCGTGGAGTATTTTTTTTCCCCCGAAATCAACGTGGCCTGGAATATTTTGAAGATTAAACACATGGTAGGTAAGTTTGCACGCGAGTGCGACTCTTCCTACCAGCTGTTTTGTAATCTTCCTTTGTCCGAGTACTGTAAATTTTGGAGAAAAATTCGGGTAGATTCAAAACTTTCTAAATTTATCGCCCAAATTTAACGTACTTGGATATTTACATTGCAATATATTTATGCCAGCTCTACTATGAATTGCCCACGGATTCAGATCCCCTCAAGAAGTGGATTCGCGAGACGACGTGGTCCGCTTATAAAGAGCGGAAATCAAATATGAAGGCATGGTACAAACTCTACGTCTCGCCTGACTATCTGAACCGCAATGGCATTTCCAACATATATAGATGGAAAAAAGCACAATGGCGGTGGCTCGTCAAACACTTTGATGATAACGAGGTATTTTCTTACTTTCATACGCAATTGTATGAAACCTTTATTTAATTCTAATTATATGATCATTTCAACTAACTTCATTTCAATGTGTAGGGTGTAGGTAGTATTGGACAACATATGAGTGAAATTCGCTTGAGCGGCAATAAGATTAACCATTGATCCGGCCGGAAATCATATCAGACTCTTTGGACGGAGAGAGAAGAGTCAGGAAAAACAAACATCTCCTCCAAGATTGAGACTTGACTTTGGTTAACCAGGAACTGGAACTGGATGCTTCTGAGGCGGAACTGTTACAGGAGGAGGACAACAAGCCAAAACGCGTAAGTTCTTTTACAGGTTATATTAATAATTAGCATTTATTTTTTTATTCTACTTTATTATTTTTTCATTAATTTCATATTTTATTTTGTTACAGATATATCTTAAGAGGGCGTTGCTGGATTGGAGGCAGGACCCGGCCAATACAGACCAGCACGATAACTTAAGAAGGATGACCGAAGCGGAGGAGACAGAAGTGATGATGTTAGCGAATCAGCATTGTCACGACCTGAAGCTTGTCGCGGGACGATTAGATGCCCAATTCCCCCGAGGACGCAAAATTCGGGGATTTGGAGATGATTACCAGGTACAGGCCAGACCTAGAAAACGTGGCCAGTCCTCCAGCGGTGTGTCTCTAGAGGAGTTCGAAGATATGCAAACTAGGCTCAGCCAGGCAACGGAGCACATTGCCGCGCAAAATGAGAGGTTCGAAGCTCAAGAAAGAAACATGGAAGCTCAACGAAAAAGCTTTCAATGGATGTACGAGCAAATGCGAGCAGCCAATCCTTCTCTGCCCCCTTACGACCCGAACATGTTTTCCAACTTTGGTCCTCCACAGTTGTAGTTTAACTCATGTAATTTTTATTTAAACAATTGTAATTTTAATTCATTTGGATTTCAATTTGAATTTCTATTTTAATTTGAATTTTAATATGCAAAAAATAAAAATCGAATAAAAATTATATATTAAATATAATATTTAATATTTATTTTTTATTCGGTTTTTATTTTTCAATAAAAAGATAATTGTAACGGCGTATTCAAAAGAGTATGCCGTTACAAAGTGGACTTTAAAATAATGTTTTAATACTTAGTAACGGCGTATTATTTGACAAAATACGCCGTTACTAAGTTGACGGTGTCAAGCCGCGTAAACGGCACCGTCAAATTAGTAACGGCGTTACTAATACGCCTTTACTAAATTAACGGCGTCAACAACGATTACCCCGTTAACGGATCGCCAAAACGACGTCGTGTTGGTGTAGCGGCGTCATGTGTACGCCGTTACAAATTGTAACGGTGCTTTTGTAACGCGTATCGTCTAACGGCAAATTGTACGCCGTTACAATTTGTAACGACGTATATTTGGTCTGTAACGGCGTACTTGCATACGCCGTTACTAATTGAGGCGTTTTCAAATTCAGGTGGTGTCCTTAGTCTAGGTGTTTCATGTGTAGTAATAGTTTTAATACGCCGTTACTAAATTAACGGCGTCAACAACGATTACGCCGTTAACGGATCGCCAAAACGACGTCGTGTTGGTGTATCGGCGTCATGTGTACGTCGTTACAAATTGTAACGGCGTATCGTCTAACGGCAAATTGTACGCCGTTACAATTTGTAACGGCGTATATTTTGGTCTGTAACGGCATACTTGCATACGCCGTTACTAATTGAGGCGTTTTTCAAATTCAGGTGGTGTCCCTGGTCTAGGTGTTTCATGTGTAGTAATAGTAGCTAGGACAATGATTTGTGCGATAACCAGTCGATGCTTAAGTTGTACTATTGACTATCGTATAGTGAAAACATTTCCACTGGCAAAGTGCCCCCAGACGTAGGTGATGTTGCACAGAACTGGGTAAACATATCGTGTGTCTTTTTTTATTGTTTATTTACTTACTTTCCATTAGATGTGATCAGCCAAGTTGTCGAACCAATTGTTACAATATTGTGTTTGACATCTTGTCACTTCTACTAATCAGAATTTCAGTCACGAATAAGAAGAATGAGCTAGAGTAGGACTTTTCCTTTAGAAGTAATGCACTTGAAAGGTGATTGGAAGAAAAATAAGAGGTGGGTCGGTAGGCAAGAGCGGCAACAATAATCCTTAACCGAGCAGTTTTGAAGGTATTTCATCAACAAATGAAAATGAGTATGAATTAGAGGATGTTAAAGATAATGAAGAATTGATTTCCCGTCGATAGATCATAAAGAGTGTGAACTTGGTAGGTATCACATTCATATTGAGCCCCATTACATCGAGTTGCGCCCCCTAAGCCCTAATCACCTCGCACTCTCACCCGCAGGCCCATCTAGCAATCGTGATTTAATCAAATCACGATTCTTTGGATCTACTGGCCTACCTGACTTGATGCACCAGAAGATCCACTAGTTTATCGGCGCGATAAGATATCTGAAAACCTAACTCTAATACCACATGCTTTGGAGAACCAAGTATTATCAAGGAGGAGCACACAACAAGAAACCCCGCATACACATTAGAGCCCACATTTAACTCAAAAGACTAGATTAGTGGGTCTTAAGTCTAATGTGTTTATAAACTCTTCTTATATTCCGTATAATTCAGATGTAAGATCTGCATTGACATATGAAATCCTAACAAATCTTTGTTGTTTCAAGTTTATCTATTTTTCTATGTTGTTATTCAAATGATATATCTTATTAGCAAGATTGAAGTTTGGAATATGTTTGTTCAACCCGGTTTCTGTCCATTACATTATCATTACATGACTGTCTGACTGTTCCTATTTGTGTTTATGAACTAAATTACATTTAATAATAAAAGATAAAAGTAATTTTGATTTAAACTTTTAATTAATCACTTGTATGCTGGACGGGTTTTTGCAGCTTTATGCTTAACAGAGTCTGTTCATAGCTCAAATAAAAACAAATAGAGTAATATAATTGAGCTATAAAGAGCAATGTGATTTAAGAGTTTATGGTACTTTCATAAATACCAAAATTCCTGCACAATTTAGAAATCAAACTGATGCGATACATATATAGCTAAGGAAAATCATTGTCCTTTATTATCTGCTAAAAATTATTCTCTATTATATTAAAGAGGTAGTAAGAATCTCCCATGCACCGATTTGCCTGAATACCTACTGAATGCTGCAATCACAAGACCACATAAAAGTGACATTCAATTAGAAAGTGTTAAATGATGATTTAAAAGTTTAAATACTTTGAGAGATTGATGAAAAAAATAACCTGTTGCAATCAACACTAGCGTCGATGGGAGCAGGAGTTTGAACGTGACAAAGATCGGGAAGCTGCTTAGCCTTTTGAGCATTAACATTAAGGGCTTTAAGAGTTTTCTTGAAGCATTCACAAAGAGACCTCCGTATCGGAGTGGAATTGGCCTTGTCGTTGAGCTGAGCAACGGCCAAGCAGCCGGTTGGGACGTAGGACCCGTCAAGTAGGGCAAGCACGGCGCCAAGCCAAATATGGCATCTTGACAAGTGATTGTGGCTTGTTCATAGCTACTAATTATAAACGTACTCACAATCACCATCACCATCACAACCTTTTTCATCTCCATCGATTTTAATTTCTACTTAATTTCTTTAATCACCCTCTTATTCACTCGATAATGTATTTGTTGTAATTTTCGTTGGGTCTGCTTTATTTATAGAACAGATTAGAGTACACTTTTTTGGGTAGCACGTCGCATCTTAATCTGTACATTAAACGTAAAACAATGTATTCAACAGTGATTAATTGCATTGACAATTCCAATTGAGACCATTCATGAATTCAGATTCTATAGAAGGTGTAAAGACTTACGCTTCAAAATAAATGTTGAATTCACGTTGTCTGTAAAATGTTTATTTAATATTCTTTTTTAATAATTACAGACTTTATAATGTTCACAGTTTTTTTCTTCTATTCTATCCATAAATTTTTTATCATCGTGTGCACCTTACTTAAAACATAAAGCCTTTGAAATATCCTCTTAAAGAATTATTTATCATCATATTTTCGAAAAAGACATCGTCGATAAAAAATCAAAAGAAATAACAACGTTACTATTAAGGTTGGGGAGCACAAATTAATTCCCCCGTACTTATTTATCCAGATACATATGTACCCTCAACATTTTATAAATATTAATGATGTTTATAGTTTGGCTTGATTTTATTCTAATAATAGTCTAGAAGCAGATGCATTATAATAAAATAATAAATGTGTTAATTTATATTGACGGTGTTTGACACTGTTTTAAAAATTGCTATGTGTCAATCACTCTGACAAGACCTTTAGGTGTTAAACAGAAATTAGGTTGATTTCTATTTTATTAGGTTATATTGAATAAATTAATATACGTCTTTTATAAAGATTAATATGCTATATAAAAATAATAGAATATTTCAAATTTTTACTACAAACATGTATTTTAAAGTCGTCATGACATAATCTAATTACCAAAATTCATAATAATCAATTAATATCTCTTATTTCAATATCTTTACGATAAATGTCATGATAACTCATTATTCATAATTCAAGAGTAATTGAAAGTCGTTGGCTCATAATAATTCAAAAATTCTTATAACAAAAAGTATATATATATACTCAAAATTTAAAAGTATGTCCAAAAATACACCGGAGTAACGATGTTGCAACAATGATGCAACGATCGTTACACTTGAAGAACCTAGAACAAAAACTTGTAACGATAATGCAACGATGACAATGCTGATGTAACGAAGATGTGACGATCGTCACATCACATGTAACGATCGTCACATTGCCTAGATGCAGAAAACCTATAAAGGGTAGCTTCGAATTCACGACAAGGGTTCCAAATTTTGACAAGCTTCCAACCCCCTTTTGAGTTATCAGAGCAGTTCAAGAGCCCTAATCCGCCACCCATCACCTGAGATCTTTGAAAACTAGCACGGAGGCGTGATTTCGAAGAGAAGATCGAAGACTCGAGTATCCGATCCAGGCCTTAGTGCCTAGATTTTGCCCGTTTCCTTCTCTTACTCTTTACTTTCAGATCATGCTTTGTGTATTTTGCACCATGATAACGGGGTAAAACCCTAAATCATCGGTGCTAGATAGTAAAAATCATTGCTTGAACTCATTTAGACGAATATTTGATTGCATTAATGCTGAGTTTTGATTTTACCTTGTGCACATGGATAAATACGAAATTAGCTACTTTGTGTTCATGATTTAAATTTTAGACTAAACACGAGCGGGGTAGTTAAGAACTGAACTAGTTAAGGTTGTGGGGTATGTCTCCTGGAGTTGACCGCTTGGTTCAAAAATTGTTTCTCGTAAAGCTGTAGAGGGCCGATTGTAAAATCCCGAGAGGATTATCGGCTTCATATTATGTGATATCCAGTGTCGAGAGACGGATAGCATATCTTCAACCTAGATCATTACTCATTTGATCATGTTGAATGTTTGTGTGAATTTGGACTGGCATTGAGTCGTCGGTCTAGCACCCGTGATTGCTAGTTATCTGATCTCGTATAACTTTCCATTACCTATTACTATTATTTCGTGATTGCTTTTGATTTCTTGAGTGACATCTACACACATATTCACACTATTGGACTTTGTCCCTATTTAAATTTCTACAATTCGAATTCAAATTATTTGGGTATAAACTCTCGTTTGATCTCTATGGAATAAGCCCAGATATTAGGGCAAGCACGGCGCCAAGCCAAATATGACATCTTGACAAATTATTGTAGCTTGTCCATAGCTACTACTTATAAACGTATTCACAATCACCATCACCATCACAACCTTTTTCATCTCCATCGATTTTAATTTCTACTTAATTTCTTTAATCACTCTCTTATTCACTCGATAATGTATTGTTGTAGTTTTCGTTGGGTTTGCTTTATTTATAGAGCAAATTAGAGTACACTTTTGGGGTACCACGTCGCATCTTAATCTGTACATTAAACGTAAAACAATGTATTCAACAGTCATTAATTGCATTGACAATTCCAATTGAGACCATTCATGAATTCATATTCTATAGAAGGTCCAAAGACTTGCGCTTCGAAATAAATGTTGAATTCACGTTATCTGTAAAATGTTTATTTAATATTCTTTTTTAATAATTACAGACTTTATAATGTTCACAGTTTTTTTCTTCTATTCTACCATAAATTTTTTATCATCGTGTGCACCTTACTTAAAACATAAAGCCTTTGAAATATCCTCTTAAAGAATTATTTATCATCATATTTTCGAAAGAGACATCGTCGATAAAAAAATCAAAAGAAATGACAACGTTACTATTAATGTTGGGGAGCACAGATTAATTCCCCCGTACTTTTTTATCCAGATACATATGTACACACAACTTTCGTTATAGTTAAGTGTAACAAACTGTCATTATCCCTTTTATAAATATTAATGATGTTTATAGTTTGGGTTGATTTTATTCTAGTACTAGTCTAGAAGTAGATACATTATAATAAAATAGTAAATGTGTTAATTTATATTGACGGTATTTGACAATGTGTTTTAAAAATCGCTAAGTGTCAATCACTCTGACAAGACCTTTAGGTGTTAAACAGAGATTATGTTGATTTCTGTTTTATTAGTTCATATTAAATAAAGTAATATATAAAAATAATAAAATGATTTCAAATTTCTATTACAAACACATATTCTAATGGGATAACTACACCTGAATATGTCAACTTATCACATGACTACACCTAGAATTTTTCGTGTCATGGTGAATACCCAAAAATTTCATTTTTGTCACTGCTACACCTGAATATGTCACATTATCATATGTATACACAACTTTTTATAAATGTTAATGATGTTTATAGTTTGGGTTAATTTTATTCTAGTAGTAGACTAGAAGCAGATACATTATAATAAAATAATAAATGTGTTAATTTATATTGACGGTATTTGACAATGTGTTTTAAAAATCGCTAAGGGTCAATCACTCTGACAAGACTTTTAGGTGTTAAACAGAGATTAGGTTGATTTCTGTTTTATTAGTTCATATTAAATAAATTAATATACGTCTTTAATAAAAATTAATATGCTATATAAAAATAATAAAAATATTTCAAATTTCTATTACAAACACATATTTTGAAGTCGTTATGACATATTCTAATAGGATAATTTCATATGACTACACCTGAATATGTCACATTATCACATGACTACACCTAGAATTTTTCGTGTCATGGTGAATACCCAAGAATTTCATTTTTGTCACTGTAACTCATTCCGTCCATTTCCATTAGTTTTTAACATTTTAACGTGTGAAATGACTAAAATACCCTTCAGAGATAAATAAATTGTTTTTAAATTGAATAAAATGACACAAATACCCTTCACTATTCATTTAATTTTCAAAACATTACTCTCTCTCTCTCTCTCTCTCTCTCTCTCTCTCTCTCTCTCTCTCTCTCCCTCCCTCCCTCCCTCCCTCTCCCTCCCCCATTCTTGTCTAAAACCTCCATTGGAGACTCTGCGGAAGCTTTGTTTTCGACCTCGACCTCGGCGGAGAGTGCACGTCCTTGTGGATGAATGAATTATTCTTAGTTTTTTGGGATAATTCTAGATGACTACATCTAGATATATCACATTATCACATGACTACAACTAGATTTTTTCGCGTCAAGGTGAATACCCAAGAATTTCATTTTTCTCACTGTTACTCATTCTGTTAGTTTTTAACATCTTTAATGTGTGAAAAGACTAAAATACCCTTCATAGGTAAATAACTGTTTTTAAATTGAATGAGAAGACTAAAATACTCTTCACTATTCATTTAATTTTTTTAAAAAATACCTCTCTCTCTCTCTCTCTCTCTCTATCTCTCTCTCAATCTCTCTCTCCCTCTCTCTCTATGTGGAAATCAAGTGGCAATATTGGGTCCCCTTTTACATATGGGTGTGTCTTGAGCCCATTATTGATACAATAATCTTAAGAAATTCTTAAAAGTCATGAGTTTGGTGCTATCTTGTCTCATCATAGCATAGTCGAGCCTAAATTTTAATACAATTTGCAGTATCTCGCCTTTATTTCCAACTTCTGTTGGATCTCTCCTAACCTCTGTTGGATCTCTCTCTCTCTCTCTCTCTCTCTCTCTCTCTCTCTCTCTCTCTCCCTCCCCCATTCTTGTCTAAAACCTCCATTGGAGACTCTGCGGAAGCTTTGTTTTCGACCTTGGCTCCATCGACGGTCGATGGCGGCGGTTGAACAAAGGTCACGGCGGAGAGTGCACGTCCTTGACCCCTTGCCATTCCCCAGATCTCGCGCCTGCGAGGAGGCGTCGCCGGCGGTTGAAGGCGCCGCCGTTGGAAATCGAGTCGTCTCTGAGACCCAGCAAGGAATTGACGGAAGCCAAATCCACATACCTCCTCCATCTTTGGTCACCTGAAAATCTCATTCCGACCCACGGCGGAGAGTGCACGTCCTTGACCCCTTGCCGCTCCCCATATCTCGCGCCTGCGAGGAGGCGTCGCCGCCGGTTGAAGGCGCCGCCGTTGGAAATCGAGTCGTCTCTGAGACCCAGCAAGGAATTGACGGAAGCCGAATCCACATACCTCCTCCATCTCTGGTCACCTGAAAATCTTATTCCGACTCATCTACAATCAAATTGGTCTTCTTATTTAATGTTCTTTCTAATTATTATGCGAATCTTGAATTCGAAACCTCTGTTTGGGTGGGAAGAAAGATCAGTTTGGCGTTCCTCTTTATTCTCCTCCACATCTTATACACAAAAACAATCAAAACACACCTTTAAGAAATATGGGTTTTATTAGATGGTTGATTCAAAGAAGCCCACCAAACTCAGTGTGAGCTTCTTTAAATGCAGACCCTTTAATCAACATACAGACACTAAAATTACACCCATAATTGAAGTTCTTCATATTCAATGCAAGAACCCAATAAAGGAGCTTACTTTAATGAAACTGTATCAAATACAGAAAAACCCAAAAATTAGGAGCTTTAATAATGAAGATAAAGGTAATGGGTAGTTTAGATCAGATATGGGTCTTTGCAACTTGAAAGAAAAATAAAATAAACAAATAATAAAATAAAATGTCTAGATACAAATTAAATGGAGAGAGAGAAGGGTAATGTTTTGAAAATTAAATTAATAGTGAAGGGTATCTGTGTCATTTCATTCAATTTAAACAATTTATTTATCTCTGAAGGGTATTTTAGTCATTTCACACGTTAAAAATGTTAAAATCTAACGGAAATGGACGGAATGAGTAACAGTGACAAAAATGAAATTCTTGGGTATTCACTCTGACACGAAAAACTTTAGGTGTAGTCATGTGATAATGTAACATATTCAGTTGTAGTCATCTGGAATTATCCCTATTATAATTACCAAAATTCATAATAATCAATTAATATCTCTTATTTCAATATCTTTACGATAAAAGTCATGATAACTCATTATTCATAATTCAAGAGTAACTGAAAGTCGGTAGCTCGTAATAATTAAATAATTCTTACAACAAAAAATATATATACTCAAAATTAAAAAGTATGCCCAAAAATACACCGGAGTAACGATGTTGCAACGATGTTAATGATGATGCAACGATCGTTACACTTAGGAACCTAGAACAGAAACTTGTAACGATGATGCAATGATGACGTAATGCTGATGTAACGAAGATGAGACGATCGCCACATCACATGTAACGATCGTCACATTGCCCAGATGCAGAAAACCTATAAAGGGCAGCTTCAAATTCACAGCAAGGGTTCCAAATTTTGACGAGCTTCCAGCCCCCTTTTGAGTTATCAGAGCAGTTCAAGAGCCCTAATCCACCACCCATCACCTGAGATCTTTGAAGACTAGCACGAATGCGTGATTTGGAAGAAAAGACCGAAGACTCGAGTATCCGATAAGGGCCTTAGTGCCTAGATTTTTCCCGTTTCCTTCTCCTACTCTTTACTTTCAGATCATGCTTTGTGTATATTGCATTATGATAAGGAGGTAAAACCCTAAATCATCGGTGCTAAACGGTAAAAATCATTGCTTGAACTCATTTAGACGAATATTTGATTGCATTAATGCTGAGTTTTGATTTTACCTTGTGCACATGGATAAATAAAAAATTAGCTACTTTGTGTTCATGATTTAAATTTTAGACTAAACCCGAGCGGGGTAGTTGAGAACCGAACTAGGTAAGATTGTTGGGTCGGTCTCCTGGAGTTGACCGCTTGGTTCAAAAATTGTTTCTCGTAAAGCTGTAGAGGGCCTATTGTAAGATCCCGAGAGGATTATCGGCCTAATATTATGTGATATCCAGTGTCGAGAGACGGATAGCATATCGTAAACATAGATCATTACGCATTTGATATGATTGAATGTTTGTATGAATTTGGGTTGCCATTGAGTGGTCGGTCTTGCACCCGTGATTGCTAGTTATCTGATCTCGTATAACTTTCCATTACCCATTACTATTGTTTCATGATTGCTTTTGATTTCTTGAGTGACATCTACACACATATTCACACTATTGGATTTTGTACTAATTTAAATTTCTATAATTCGAATCCAAATTACTTGGGTACGAACCCTCATTTGATCTCTATGGAATCGACCCAGATATTAGTCAGTTATAATACTTAACAAACAACGATCACGGCCTCCTTTATAAGGCTCGGTTGTGGAAACCAATCGAGTCACGGGTGTCAGTGATACATAGCTAACGAAAAGCATATAGTAGCTCGCATATATATTATTCCTTTACTATCTTGAAGAATCATTTCCCATGCATCGATTTATCCGAACACTTAGTTAATGCTACAATCACACGAGCACATAGAATTAGTATTCAATTAGAAAGTGTCAAATGATCATACAAAACTTGAAATATTTTGAGAGATTAATAATAAAAATACACGTAGCAATCAACATTAGAGTTGACGGGAGCAGGAGTTTGGACATGACAGAAATCAGGAAGCTGCTTGGCTTTTGCAACATTAGTTCCAAGAGAATAATGTTAAAGGGCGGGGTAAACCTCTCACACTATATTGTGAAATGTAGTATTGATGCAACCGTATCAGTATGCCTAGTCGAGTAGACAGTTGGGTATTCCTATAAAACGTCGGAAGTAAATAGTTGGGTACCACCTCGAGCTTTGAGATTCCGCTTATTAAGTTTTATGAATTGTTGTTGCGGATTTATATTTTAATACTATTGAATTAAAATTCTAATCTTGGATTTATTGGATATTT
This sequence comes from Geranium rotundifolium, assembly GCA_963920655.1. Taxonomy (NCBI): domain Eukaryota; kingdom Viridiplantae; phylum Streptophyta; class Magnoliopsida; order Geraniales; family Geraniaceae; genus Geranium; species Geranium rotundifolium. Next base: position 40,199,534 of record OY987312.1, read on the forward strand.
TTAGAATTTGCTGATCTTTAAATAGATTAGAACATAATTAATTTTATAAAAATATTATGTTTGACCATACCGACTACACATTACCCGATATCAAGTTGGGTATGGTCACATGTATACCTTACTAATGTGGCGTGACTTTGGACGTCAGATAGAGGTGACCATACCCGAAGTGCAAAAAGGAGCCACATTCATAGTCATTACTCTATGTCTAGTCAAGTATGGTTAAATATCTTAAGGAAACCATATTATCACATCTCCGCATAATCTTATTTTCCACATCCAATCATTGTTGTTTCAAATTTATTTATGTGATTGTTGGTATTGATATATCGTGTTTGAATTTAGGAATTTTTTTATTCAAATCCATATGTTTCCATTATGCTGTTAATGCATGCTCGTTCGATTTGTTCATGTTTATGCTTATGAATTGAGTCACATATCTAACTATAAAAGATTAATTAATTTGGATTTTAGATTTTATTTAATCACTTATATGCTGGGATGGGTTTTTACGACTCTATGCTTACCATAACATAGCCTGTTAGTCGCTCTAATCAGACCAAAGACAATAATGTAATTGAGCTATGTAAAGCAAGTATATGATTTAAGAGTTTATGTTTCGAAAATACCAAAAGTTCTCAAATATATAAAAATTGAACTTATTGTGTGGTACATGGCTAACGAAAAGCATCTAGTTCTATAGGCTATAGCAGGTAAACATTATTCTTTATCATCTTGAAAAAGTATTGAAAATCTTCCATGCACCGATTTGTCCGAACACCTATTGAATACTGCAATCACAAGAACACGTAAAAATAGTATCGAATTAGAAAGTGTCAAGCGATAATACAAAACTTCAAATATACTTTGAGAGATTAATAAAAATAACCTGTTGCAATCAACACTGGCGTCGATTGGAGCAGGAGTTTGGACGTGACAAAGATCGGGAAGCTGCTTGGCCTTTTGAGCATTAACATTAAGGGATTTAAGAGTGCTTTTGAAGCATTCACAAAGAGACCTCCGTATCTGAGTGGAGTTAGCCTTGTCGTTGAGCTGAGCAACGGCCAAGCAGCATGAAGCAGCCGGCTGGGGCGTAGGACCCGTCAAGTAGGGCAAGCACGGCGCCAAGCCAAATATGGCATCTTGACAAGTTATCGTGGCTTGTCCATAGCAACAGCTTATAAATGCACTCACAATCATCATCACTATCACAACTTTTTTCATCTCCATCGCCATCGATCTTAATTTCTATTTAATTTCTTTAATCCTCTCTCTTAGTCTTACTCACTCAATCTTTTGTTTGTAGTAGTTTTCAATGGGTCTGCTGTATTTATTGACGAGATCAGAGTACACATTTTGGGTTTATGTGGAGCCACGAGTCATCTTGATCTGTATATCAAATGTTTTAACAATGTATTCAATAGTCACTGCGCTGATATTTTTCAATTCAGACCATACATGAATTCACAGTCTATGGTAGGTGTAATGAATTACACTTTAATGAAATGTTGAATTCACGTTCTATGTAAAGTATATATTTATTCTTCTTTTTAACAATTAAAAGCTTCCTATTTTTATAAATGTTAATGACATTTTTAATTTGGGTATTATTTTATCCTTCTAGTAGAGTAGATAGAATATTTTGGAATCCATAACTTACTGAAAGAGAGAGCGGGCACATATTTTATGACATCCAATTAAGAAAACTGGACAATTTTTTAGGGCGGAAAGAGTATTTAATAATTTTTGTCTTTCTTCAATATAGTTAAATTGAAATTGATATAATTTTCAATTTCCAATGAACATATAAAGTTGGAGTTGAATTGGTGCAAAATAACCGACGCAACTAACAAATAAGCCAACGTTAACAACATGTCCAATTCCTAGACAAAAAAGTGCATTTACGTGAGAAGGTTCTCAAATATTAAGTTTTTTAGACTGCCATATAGAATTCCAGTTCGTCAAAGGACAACAAGTTTCAATAGTATGAGCATTCTCGACGAAGGAGTTCAAGACCTGGCATCGTGGGATGACAACTTTGCCATTTTTGGTAAAAACCAGCAGCTGGACGAAGAACTAGACCGAACCAAACTTGAAAAACTAAAAACCATATATATTACAGTTAGGTTATGGTTTTATTCTTAAGTGAACCGGTAAGTTTTGATTCGGATATGGTTCATAATATTAAAAAATGCTGGTTAACCGAATAAACCAAACCAAAACTTCAATTGACATATGTCACGCCTACAACCATCCACCCATCATTTTTAATTTTCACATAATACATTGTTTCAACACCAGACAAAAACTCTATGCATCCACCTGCCTATTTTTATTTCATACCCTAAACCCTAATACATCTCATACTAGGAATCGTACCAATTCACAACTAGGAAATCATTTATTTCCTATTTGGAATCGTTTTCACACTGTCTTCTTATCATTATATAAAATTTCTCCAAATCAATTAAATAAATCCCATCTCGATTCCCAATATTTGTCCTTATCTTATTTTTTCCATCAAACTGCCTCCATCTCCTTGATGAGTATGGATTCAATGAAGAAAGAGATTACGACTTCATAACCCTCCTCGGTAGCTGGCTTGAGTCATGTTCACATATCAAATTTAACGAGAAAGGGTAAAGTAGAATATGGATGGCAAAATAAAATGCAAACAAGAAAAAATTTGAACCTAAAATCAGCCCAAATTTCATACCCATGAAATATGGATAGTTGGATTTAATGATATGTGGATGATTGTGGGCCTGACAAGTGGCAAGTTGAATTCTAGTTCGGTTTATATCCGGTTAACTAGTGATTTTTAATAATATGAATCTTATCCAAACTAAAGTTGATCGTTCTCTTAAAAATAAAATCATAACTTAACAATATTTTATATTTTGAATTTGGTTTGGTCTAATTCTCGGTTAAATTATCAGTTTTTGATTAAAATGAACACTCCGTTTCTTTTCCCAAACCATGTCTATTGTCCTTTGGAATTTGTAGTGCTATAGGATTCTTTTTTATAGTATTTGGTTTTCTTGTCTCTGTAAGTTGAAAAATATCCAGTAGAGCCAAAAGAGGGGATCGAAAACCCTATCCGTCTCATAAACACATAAGGAAACTAATTACAAGGCATTGAAAGGACATGCATTTCGACAATCGACCTTGTTGTTCAGGTTTATCTATATTTTGTTTATGTGATAATGATGAAAAAAAATACAAAAATTAAATTAATCCGCAATTTATGAATCTGACTTTAACGCGATTCTTAAAAATTCTTAACTCAATATTGCCACTTGAATCCCACCGGGAAAGAGAGGCCCAACACGTTTTGCGCCGTTACAGAGCCGTTTGTGGGCCGTTACTAACTGTAACAACGCACAAACTGCCGTTTTACGGTGCGCCGTTACAAAAGCGTTGTTACAAATTGTAACGGCGCACATTGTGCACCGTTAGAGTTTGTAACGGCGCACAAACGGTGTGCGCTGTTACTAATTGTAACGGCGCACTCCGTTTGTGCGCCGTTACAAACTCTAACGGCACCGTTTGTTTGAAACGGTAACAACAATTTATGTAACGGCGCACTTTAAAATGTGCGCCGTTACAAATTAATTTTGTAACGGCGCACATTTTAAAGTGCGCCGTTACAAAATTGATATATTTAAAAAAATAAAAAATGGAAAAGAAACTAAAATTTAATATTTAATTTTCAGTTTTTTCCATTATTTTAACAAAATTAAATAATAAAAATCTAAACTAATATTATACTATTTCTTAAAATTACACGAACAATTTTCCATACAAACAATATTATACAATTTCAAATTAATATCTAATAATTTCAAACAATTCCTAAATTAATATTATACAATTTCTTAAAATTACACAAACAATTTTCCAAGAATTTCAACAAATATTCAAAAAAATTGTTCAATATGCACACTACAAATTATTGTAAAATCTAACATGCAATCTAAAAATCAAACACCCAATTAAACCTAAAATTAAAAACTCTAAGTACAGACCTTAGCAAAATATGGAAGAATGAGAGGAAGAGAGACGGCGCCGTTACAAACTATAACCCTAAATTATTATTTTAATATTGTCGGTCCGATCGTGAATGATTAGCGGTGTTCCCGTGGTTTGATTTTCCTAAAATTTGTACTATACCACGTACATGTTATATACAACTAATTGAACGGTTTCGATTCAAAAAATATATATTAATTTACCGAACGTTTGATGATCAATATGTTTAGGGTTTATGTTAGGTTTTACCTTCCTAAACCTTAAACTCACGTTTTCAACGAAAGTAGTTTATGTTGAAAATCGAGTTTTAATCCAACCGTACGGATTGGAGCGCAATGGATTGCTATTTCATATGCCAAAATTTCAGTCAATTCCGATAATGTATGAACCTCGATCCAAACTGGTCAAGGGGAAGTCAACTTTGTTAACTATGAAATTTGACCATTTGTAACGGCGCACAATAGTAAAGTGCGCCGTTACAAAACTAACCATAAATTAATATTTTATTCATGTCGGTCCGGTTGTGAATAATTAGTTATGCTCCCGTGGTTTGATTTTTATATAATTTGTAATATACCAAGTGCATGTTATTTACAACAGATTTAACGGTTTTGATTTTCAAAAAAATATATTGATCTATTGAACGTTGGACGAGTTATGTGTTTAGGGTTTAGGATAGAGTTTATCTTCCTAAACCATAAACTCACGCTTTCAACGAAAGTGGTTTATGTTCAAAATCATGTTTTAATCCGACCGTATGGTTTGGAGCGCAATGTTTTAATACTTGATGTGTCAAAATTGTAGTTAATTCCGAGAATGTTTGAATCTCGATCCAAACCGGTCAACCTTGATTACCTCCGTAAGTAAAGGTCAAACTCTCAGTAGAGACTTTTTTTTGGGGACATGGTACTTCGATTTTAATTTTTTATTAACGTACATGAATTTTAAGTTGTTTCAAATGATTATGGTAATTTTGGTCTACAATTAGCATATAAAAAGTGAACAAAAGAACCGAAATCAAGCAAAATTCAACAATCTTGACTAGGGAGTAGTCAAATTTTTTGAACATTTGCGACGGCGCACTTCCAAATGTGCGCCGTTACAAAATCTTAGTAACGGCGCACTTTAAAAAGTGCGCCGTTACAAACTAACGACAACAAAAATGATCCGTTTTCGAACCGTTTACTCCTAACGGTAAGATTTTGATCAACGGTCAACAATTTTGTAACGGCGCACTTTGGATATGTGCGTCGTTACAAATTCAATTTGTGACGACGCACGATAAATGTGCGCCGTTACAAATGCAAAACTGATAGCGTGATACAGCCTGGTTCGATTTGTTCTTATTTATTCTTATAAACTAACTCACGTCTAAAAAGTGAAGTAATCAATCACTTGAATGCTTACCATAGCATAATAAATATATATGATTTAAAAGCAAAGACAATAATATGATTGAATCAGGAAGACCATATATGTATGACTTAAAATACTAAAAGTCCTCAACACCATTTAAAATTTAAACTAATGTGATACACATATAGCTATAACCAAAATCCTCTAGTAACTCCTAAACATATTATTCCCTTATTATCTTGCAGAATGATTTCCCATTTGTCCGAACAACTAGTTAATGGTGTTGCAATCAACATTGGGGTCGATGGGAGCAGGAATTTGGACGTGACAGAGATCGGGAAGCTGCTTTGACTTTTCAGCATTAGCTCCAAGGGCCTTAGCAGTGCTCTTGAAGCATTCGCAAAGAGACCTGCGAATGGGAGTGGAGTCGGCCTTCTGGTTGAGCTGAGCCACGGCCAAGCAGCAAGGACCGCTTGGCTGCCCCGCTGGACCCGTCAAGTAGGGCAAGCACGGCGCCAAACTGATCACCGCTTCTTGGCATGTTACTGCCTGAGCATTAATGCAATGGCTACTCATCACTGCACTCACAATCAGCATCGCCATCACCATCGCCTTTGCATCTCCATCTTATTATTACTTTTACTTTGCTTTATCACTCTCTTACTCGATCTTGTTAGTTATTTTCGGTATGAACTTGCTTGGATTGGTTCCTCTTTATTTATAGACTATTTATGGGTGAATTAGATGGAGCCGGAGTGTTACATTCCATTTCAAGCCGTACATGAATCCACATTATTCTTGAGCTTCTTTGGAATCCTTATTTATTAATACTTAGCTACTGAAGTATTAAGGATGTTGCCTATTTATGCTTGGTTTTGTTGTCTCAGGGGACTGAATCGCCCGGAAGCAGATTTATTGAGTATTAATTAACATTCCATTTTAGACCCAACGTACATGAATCACTACTAAAAATTAGTTTTTTCCCGACCAACCAAATTAGTCGTGAAACATATCAAAAACGGTCGGGGAAGGACGGTCAGGAGAGGGAGGTAGGTACCCTTTCTCGACCGATTTTGATTTATAGCTGGTCGGGAATGATATGTATGCCTTCCAAGTTGGTGTTGGTCGGGAATGGTAGCTATGTTGTCCAATTTGGTGTTGGCCGGGAATCAAGTCAAGTAGTCTCTAGATCTAACCACATATTGTAAGGAAGTGTTATTTGGAGTCAAGTGACAATATGTGCTCCCTTTCTATAAGGATATATCTTGATCTTATTATTAATACAATAATCTTGAGAACTCTTAAAAATCAGAAGTTTAATATTATTTTACTTGAACATAGAATAGTCGAATCTTGATACAAAAGTTGCAAATAAAAAAACCATACTTGAGAATATTTGTTGGTAAAAGAAATTATATATTTAAGTACCATTTCTCATGTCTCTTAAATATGTCATAGGTTGGTTTAAGTAACAAGAAGCTAACCTTCAATGTAATAAGTATAAAATTATGGTTAAATCTATTTGAACACCGATCATCTGAAGGAAAATATTTATAGCATTCAAATTCAGGGAGGATAAAATTTTTCCAACGAGATGGTAAGTCAATATTCCCAATCTCAATCTGATAAGTAGGAGATGAAGATTACTAGATTCATCTGAACCGGTCATATTGTTACTTGGATATTCAAAATATCTTGAGGACAAATAAAAACTCATCATAGTCTTTTATATCAACACTTAGAGATTTCTCTTTCTCCTCTTCCTCCCTTCTCACGTTCCCTCTTCCCTTTCGATTCGCCTTGTAGAGTATGGTTACTACATAATAGTGAGTACCTGCGCACCATGTTCGATGGTTTATGTTCACTGAACGTTTGTCATTGTCTCCTGCGAAATCTTTGTCCATGGTGGAGCAATAAGTATCTGAAGGAAACAACATCATAAGGTTAATATCCACATAATATGATTTCCCACAATCAATCCTTGTTCGAGGTTTACATTTGTGTGTCATTATTCGAATAATATATCTTATTTATGCTTAATCTGATCTGTTCCATAAGATCATATAATTGTCATTACATGCTTGTCCGATTTGTTCATATTTTTCCTTATGAAAACGACGTCAAATATCTAACAATAAAAGATCAAACTAACTAGTACGTTGGACGGGTTTTTGCAGGTTTCTTATGCTTATGCTTACCATAACAGAGCCTGTTCGTTGCTCTAATCAAAGAAAAGTTAATAATATGATTGAACTATAGAGCAAATATATGATTTAGTAGTTTGCGGTAGTTTCAAAAATAACAAAAATCCTCAACAATTTAGGTATCAAACTGATGTGATACATATTGCTAGCGAAAAGCATCTAGTACAGCTTGTAAACATATTATTCTTTAGGGATAATTACATTTGCCCATGTTAAAATGACCACTTTTACATTTTATTACATTTAAAAAAAAAGTTTACATTTTACCATTGCTAATTGTATTTTTTTACACTTTACCCTAACAATGTTAAATTTTGGATGAAAATTTTTATTTTATAAAAAAGACCAAATTACCCTTAGGGTTTTCTTCCCTAACTAAGACCAACCTCCACTCAAATCCGGCCAGACCCGGTTTAATTATTAATAATTCAAATAATATTAATTAATAATTAAAATAATATTATTTATTAATAATATATTGAAACTTTCGAATTGCATGACTCTCATACGAACTCCATTTCGGGTTCATAGTGTATCAAATCGAAGAGAATCGAAAGATCAACAACTTTAATGAAAGATTTATTTATTAATACTTAATATTATTTTGATATTTAATAATTACAAAATATTAATTATTATTAGTAAGGTAAAACTTTCAAATGACATAACTCACTCATACGAGCTTTGTTTCGGGCTCATAATATATCAAATCGAATAGAATCATAAGTTCAACAATTTCAAAGAAATACGTTTTTGTCTAAAATTCCATCCAACGACGACAAATTTTTTATTCTTTATGAAATTCTAAATCGTAGCCGAGTCAGGAAGTCGAACACAAAGTCTTTAATTTGTGTATCGACTTCTTGTGGAAACCGTAAGCAAAGTAATAGACAGATAATAATCACGACAACAGAGATGATTACCCAGTTCGGTGACTCCGCACCTACGTCTGGGGGCACTTTTGCCAGTGGAAAGGTTTTTCACTATAGGTAGTCAACAGTACAACTTCAAGTACCAACTAGCTATCACACAAGCTATTGTCCTAAGCTACTATAGATCTCACCGTGAATCACCTCGACCAGGAGCCTCTCCCCCTGTCTTTGAGATTCCCTCAATTCAACCCTTCGAGCAAGCCTATGCTCGGTGTCGTTGTCTTCTTGGACGGAGTTGTGAATCTTCAATCACAAACAAAAACCCTAACCGATCCAAACACTTAGTCTTCGCGACTTAAGGTTTGATCGGAGCAAAGATCCGTTCTAGCGAATCTTACTCAGCCTCTCAACACGCCGATGGTGCACGGTTAAGGGCTCTGAGAAATCTTGCAGTGTTAGAACAAGAACGGATGATCTGCTAATGGCAAGTCAAGGGCTTTTTATAGCAGTTTGTTGGGGAAAAAAAGCGGTCTCCCCTCTCTCGCGCAACAACACGCGGTCGCGGCAAGTACAAATAAACAGGTAAGATATCGAGTCGAATCCACAGGGACTAATGAGGGTCGTAGGTTGTTTTGAGTGTTTGTATTTATTTTAGTAAACTACCAACAAGTAAATAGCAACAACATGATAATAATGGAAGTAAAGCGCCTAGGGTGCTAGACAAATAACAATGTAAATAAGTTTGCGAGTTTTAATTCCTTCGGATCGAATTTAATGTTGAGCCTATGTCTTAAGTGCCGACCTCACCTTTCGGTAATGAGGTTAGCCTAATCCCGAGTCTCCTTGTGCCCTTTCGGTATTGAGAACAACTCGAGACCGCATTAGATCGACAATAATAAGCTAAGGGTTATTACGAGGTGCCAAGACACGGTCTTGAGCCTACAACCCTCGGTGGATGCTAGGTCCGGATTCTATTCATTCCCTTTCGGTATCGGATAGAACTCCTCAAACACATATTGTAAAGCGTCAATTAAACAATACATGCATTCAAACAACAATCCACACAAGAAAGTCTTCAATCCTAGATTTAATGCCTCAATAAACTCAATAATCACATCACAAATGTCTAGCACCCATGGCAAAGGGATTTAGCCCTCAACCATGGTGCTCAATCCAACTATCATCATATAATCAACAAAATTAAACAACAACATCAAAATAAACTAGTAAATAGGGATAGAAATTGCTCTTGGTGTTCTTGAGCAAGATGAATCTTCAAGCTTGGTGGATTTGATGGTGGGAATCTCTCCAAAGCTTCCTTTCCTAGCTCCAAAGGTTGAGTCTATGGTGGAATCCACTCCAAAACTCCCAAAGTGTCAAGAAGAGATGAAGAAATCTTCAAGTTTGATGAAGAAACAAGGTTGGAGCTCTCAAACTCACCTCTAACCTCCTCAACTCGTTTTTTGGTGTTTGCCCAACTCTCCACCCTCCAAAATATCTAATTTCTGCACTTTATTAGCAGTTTCGCGCCTTAGTCACGATCTTGCCTTGGTAGGCACGATCGTGCCTCACCTAGGCACGATCGTGACTCAAATCGTGGGACCCCACGGTAAGTTTCGAGCAAAATTCGGCCAAAAATTCATTTAGGCACGATCGTGCCTCCCCTAGGCACGATCGTGACCCCTTGAAATCTTCACTACTAGATTAGATCTTCACAATCCGCTCAAATCGACAAATTATGGGCCCCAATCGGACTCCGGACGAGAAATCTACACCACCGAGAAGTTTCAGCTGTTGTGCAGAACTTTCTTAACCGATTTTCAGCTTCAATTATGCTCTAATTGTGTCTTGCACCTATAAAATGTCAAAAACACACAAAGGATCAAATGTACCAAATTAATGGCTCAAGAAAGCCGAAACGAGGACAATTCGGTGCTCAAATGCGGGTCAAAAGTGTAATTGCGAGGTCACATTCGGACCCGCAACACAGTTCACATTCCTAATCCTTCTCGGATCAGGAACAGGAAAGTCAGGCAAGTTGTTGCCGCCTTCCACGACAGCTGGAAGTCGTCTTGCCTGTTTCTGACTTCCTGAATAAATTAGGCAAGTAGAGTTTCCGCCTATTGCTGACGTGTAACTGCCAGCTAGAAGTCGCCTGACTTGTCGACGTCACTCTCTTGCGCTCCAAGTCTTCGTGGCGCCTTTCTTCTTTTACTCCAAGCTTCGTCGAAATAGGAAAGCTTCAGACTTTCCTAATCTGGACCGTAACAAGTCGCTCCACATGTCATGTAACATGTTGCACGACTTCTTACATTTGCGCTAAAAAATCATGCCAACAATTAAACGTAGCAACAATCTCCCCCTTTGGCAATTTTTTAGGCAAACACCTTTTTAAGCCCATCGTCATCTTGTGGTAGTTACGCACAGCAAGTGATTTATCTTGTGGCAGTTACGCACAATAAGTGATGAGACTTCTTTCTCCAAGCAGGCACATCGTCGTCACCTTGAGGCAGTTACGCACACAACAAGTTATGTGACTTCTGATGCGACTTCTTATGCGGCTTCTGGTTTATCTTCTGGAGCTTAAATTCTGGAGCGGCGACTTTTATGCACAACTTCTGGCGCGACTTCTGGCGTAACTCCTGGCGTAACTTCTGGCCTTCTGGCATAACTCCTGGCGTAGCTTTTGGCGTAGCCTATCTATTTCTCCCCCTGTTTGTCTAACAATATTTCCAAAGGAAACCGTACAATGAAATTTGACTAAACAGCAGGGTAAAACCAGCTCACACCATGAGCAAATAAACAGCTCAAACATGAGCAAATATCCAGCTCAAACATGAGCAAAATATCCCAAAATAACAAGTCATAGTGTGCGAAAAATAACTCGGACAGACCTCGAGAAATTAAGAGTGTGTGTGGAACAGAGTTATCATATGAAATTCAGAGAAATACTTAAAACGACGTGGAGTCTTCAACATCTCTTTCAGCAGCAGCAACAGAGCGGAGGTTTTCGAGAAGGGCTTCACAGACGACTTTGCGGGTCGATAGCATCGCAATCGACTTCTCCAGATCATCGATCATCTCCACTAATTCTTCCTCCATTCTAGTGCCAATTGGTCCTGAGGGTCGAGAGCTTGAACCAGCTCCTGATGTTTTGGCCATAGGAAGTCCGAGGTCCTTCAACTGCTTCCCTTCGAAGTTCTTGAGGTTGATAGCAAGGGGCAGTGGCTTCTTGCCCGGAATATCCGATTCTAGAACAATGTGAGGACATTGTTGGAGAAGGATACCGGTAATCAGTGAAGGAAACCCGATAGGAAGTTTGATAGCACAGGATTTAGCGTGCTTGACTAGGTGTTCAATAACATAAGCGCCAAAATGAAGAGAAGACTGCGTACCTATTTGGTAAATGAGTTTAGCCAGCTCGGTTTTGATGCTTGTCCCATGCCTAGAAGGTGCCCAATTAGCCAGACCAATGCGGTAGAGGATTGAATATTTTGCTATAAGCTCAGTAGCCGCAATGGTGTCTTTGACGGGCCAGACCTTCTTTCATCCTCCAGTGATCTCGACCGCTACTTTGTTCAAGTGCGGGACTTCTGGAGTGACTTCTGGGTCTTCTCTGCCAAGGTAGCGTTGATGGTTGAGGCAGAGATTTCGAAGTATTCTCCCCGAACGAACACTTTTCTGTATTCAGCGTCTTCTGGTTCATCAAACTCGCATGACAGGTTGACAATAAACTCCTTGACCAAAGCTGGGTAGAATGGCCCAATATTTATGACGGTGTTGGTCAGGCCTGCTCTTCGGATAAGTTCTACAATCGAGTTTATCCCCTGCGCTTCTGTGGAGAGTTCTCTTTCAGGATAGATCTTGCGTTGGTAGACATACTGCCACTTAACTGCGTTTTCTACAGAGTGGAAGGAGACATTGTCTGTAGGCGCTTTAGGCACATAGTTGGAGAGTTTCTGTCCTCCCATCGCCTTTTTGACTCGTGGTAGCACAATCTGGGTGTCTTCTTCTTCAGATTCCTCTTCTTCAGGAGCAGAGGTTACTGCAGTAGTCAGTGACTTCCTTCTTGACTTCTTCGGCTGTTTGGATGCCGATGCTCCTCCTTTCTCCGTGCCTTTCCTCTTTGGGGTCAATCTCCTCGGAATTTGAGGTTCTTCTTCTCCATCAACCAACCTTCGTGTTGGTAGCTTCCTTCTCTCAGCCCTTTTGGGCACAACTTCTTCATTTTCCATGGTTTCAATGTTGACACTTTCTTCGATGTTGACAAGTTCCTCTAAAGGTTGAGTGACTTCTGGAATGGCTTCAGGATTTTCATTAAGCCCTGAATCACTGTTTGGGGCGACATGGGAACTTCCTTCTTTCTGCAAGTCCTCGTTTAGAGGAGATTTCTCTGGTGCTGGTGTCGACTTAGAGGAGCTGGATTGGTCCTTGGTGCTAGTGCCTTGACTTTCAGGGACAAGGGTTTCTAGATCCACCACAGGCAGGCTTACTTCTACCGTGTTTTCTTCAGAGAGGATAGCAGATTTACCTTGTGTTGGAGTCGGAGTAGAGAGAGAAGCTTCCTCTTCTTTGTTCCCAGATTCGGCTAGAGTGTCGTTCTTCTCAACGACGTGAGTTGCCTCTTCTGGTGTGATAGTTGGAGGTGAAGTCGTTACTCCCTGAGGTGCTGCCGAACTTTCCCCTAAGACTTTTCTTCCTCGAATCCTTACTCCATGCTTGTTTGTCGTCGATTTGGAGGCCGACAACTTCTTTGCAATCACTTTTGCCCTCATTTTTGCTCGTAGCGTCTTGGAGGCAGATGGTATTTGTCCGCTTCGAGTACCGACCATTTGGCAAAAAGCTAGATAGGATTTGCTATTGAGAGGAGAGAACAAAATCTTTCAGTTGCAGAAATTTTGATTTGTGGTGCCCTAGCGGTTTCAAAAAGGTGGAGGAGGTGCAGATCCTTTTCTGCGTGGGAGTTGAACAAAATGATTTCTGATAGGTGGATTGTCAGAGTGTAATCATTCTTAAAATTCAAATAAGACTAACGGGCTTTTGATAAAAGAATTTGGGCCCGACTTGATTTTGTGGACCTTATTTGGTCCTGATCGAGAGAGAGAGTAAAATCAACTAAAAGTTCTCCCTCTTCTTGCTTGACTTCGGACTATTCTAGATAGCAAAGTCCGAGGGTTGACCTCAGACTTTCAAACCTGTTGGCATCTAACGCCTTTGTAAAGATGTCTGCGACTTGTTTCTCAGTGGGTAGGTATTCGAGCTTTATTTTCTTGTCTTCTACAAGCTCTCGAATAAAGTGGTGCCTGATGTCAATATGCTTTGTCTTGCTATGTTGCACTGGGTTCTTTGAGATGTTGATTGTACTGATGTTGTCAGAGAACAAAGTCATGACTTCTTGCTTGACTCCATACTCTGCCAACATTTGTTTCATCCAAAGAAGCTGAGTACAACTACTTCCGGCTGCGATATATTCGGACTCAGCAGTAGACAAAGCAATACAATTTTTCTTTTTGCTGAACCATGATACAAGATTGCTCCTCTGGTAGAAACAACCTCCAGAGGTGCTTCTTCGATCTGGTGTGCTTCCCGCCCAGTCACCATCACAGTATCCAACCAGAGTAGGAGAGGTATCAAAGGAATATAGCAAACCCAATTCAGAGGTTCCCGAGATGTACCTTATGATCCTCTTTGCATGAGCCAAGTGACTGATTTTTGGATTGGCTTGATATCGAGCACAGACTCCCACAGAGTAAGCGATGTCGGGTCGACTTGCTGTTAGATAGAGGAGACTTCCTATTATGCTTCGATAAAGACTTTGATCAACTGATTCCCCCATCTCGTCCTTTGTGCACATGTCATGTGTGGCAATAAGAGTCCTCTTGTGCGAAGCCTTTTCTAACCCGAACTTCTTTACAATATTCTTTGCGTATTTGCTTTGGGAGATAAATATTCCATCTGACATCTGCTTGATCTGGAAACCTAGGAAGTATGTGAGCTCACCGACCATACTCATCTCAAATTCAGACTCCCTATGTTGAACGAAACGTTCTACCATCTTGTCTGACTTCCCTCCAAATACAATGTCGTCGACATATATTTGAGCAATCATGATGTCCCTTCCTTCCTTCTTCACAAAGAGAGTTTTGTCTACTCCCCCTCGAATATAGCCATTCTGTACAAGGAATTGGGTAAGACGTTCATACCATGCTCGTGGATCTTGTTTGAGTCCGTAGAGAGCTTTCTTTAGCTTGTAGACGTGGTGCGAAGAGTCATGGTCTTCGAATCCCTTTGGTTGGGCTACATAGACTTCTTCGTTCAGATTTCCATTGAGAAAGGCACTCTTTACATCCATCTGATAGAGTTTGAAGCGCAGATGACATGTGATGCCGAGAAGAAGTCGTATGGCTTCCAGTCTGGCTACCGGAGCAAAGGTTTCTTCAAAGTCGACTCCTTCGACTTGTGTGTACCCTTGAGCCACCAGTCTTGCTTTGTTTCGAGTGATGTTTCCTTGCTCGTCAGACTTGTTTTTGAATATCCATTTTGTCCCGATGACATTGACATTGTCAAGCTTGGGTACAAGTTCCCAGACTTCATTCCTTGCAAACTGAACCAATTCTTCTTGCATCGCACAGACCCAGTACTCATCATTGATGGCCTCTTGTATATTCTTTGGCTCAATTTTGGAAATAAAGCAGATGTTACCTATCATCTCTTGGTGGTCAAGAGATGCCTTTTGTCGAGTCCGAACTCCCTCATTAATGTCTCCAATCACATCCTAGGGTGGATGATTCTTCTGAATTCTTCTTGACGGAGCTCTTTGCCTTATGGGGGATGCATCTTTATCCGGGATAGTTGAGATTTTGTCTTCAGACTCTTTGTTGCGCTCGTCGTCCTTGACTTCTGGTCTTACTTCTCCTCTGACCTCTGGTCTGACTTCTCCTGAGAGATTTAGGTTTTCTTCGTCCTCGTCACTTGATTGCTCGTTATTGTCATCAATCACGACATTGATGGATTCCATGATAGTCCGGGTGCGTTTGTTGAATACATGAAAAGCCCGACTATTTCTGGAGTATCCGAGGAAGATGCCTTCGTCGCTTTTAGGATCCAATTTGCGTCGAGGTTCCCTATCTGCGAGTATGTAGCAGACTGATCCAAAGACATGGAAGTATTTGACATTCGGCTTTCTCCCCCTCCATATATCATAAAGAGTGAGCGAAGTTCCAGGGCGAAGGGTCACTCTATTATGAATATGACATGCCGTATTCAAAGCTTCAGCCTAGAAGTGCTGCGGGATGTCTTTGGCTAACATCATGACTCTTGCCATCTCTTGAAGAGTACGATTCTTCCTTTCAACGATCCCGTTTTGCTAAGGAGTGATGGGAGCAGAAAATTCGTGTGCAATTCCTTCAGCATCACAAAAGTTTGCGAAGCTGATGTTCTCAAACTCCTTTCCATGATCGCTCCGAAGTCGGACGACTTTCCCAATGACTTCTCCTTTTTCTCGTTGAACTCTTCGACATAAGGCTTCAAAGACTTAGAAGGTGTCTGACTTTTCTCGAATAAAGTCTACCCAAGTGTACCTCGAGAAGTCGTCTACACATACAAATATGTACTTCTTTCCTCCTAGACTTTCTACTTGCATCGGTCCCATAAGGTCGACATGAAGCAGTTCTAGAACACGAAAAGTAGTAAGATGTTGTACCTTCTTGTGTGACGTCTTGACTTGTTTCCCAATCTGGCATTCTCCGCAGATTTTTCCTTCAATGATCTTGAGGTTGGGGACTCCAATGATTGCTTCTTCAGAGAGAATCTTTTGCATGCTCCTCAAATTGATGTGACCAAGTTTTTGATGCCATAGTTTTGTCTCTTGAGTTTTAGATAAAAGGCACTTGGTTGGAAGGTACTGACTGTTGGAGACCATAGATAACAGTTGTCAAGGGACCTGTAGTCTGTCATGACTTCCTTCTGTTGTTCGTCTTTGACCGAGCACTTGTCACGAGTGAAGTGTACATCCAGATTTAAATCACATATTTGGCTTATGCTGATGAGATTTGCTGTGAGGCCTTCTACTAGTAGAGCTTCTTTCAGACATGGAGAGTTGGGAAGATTGAGTTTTCCTTTCCCGAGCACTCTAGCTTTTACTCCATCTCCAAAAGTGACGAAGCTATTTGTGCATGGTATTAAAGTGACCAAGAAAGAGCTATTACCCGTCATATGTCGAGAGGATCCACTATCAAAGTACCAATCGTTGCTGGTTGAGGCCTTTAAAGCGGTGTACGCAATGTTAGCTTGATAGTTGACCTCTTTGACTCGCCATTCCTTCTGTGGTTGGATTTTCTTGACCAAGCTCTTCCCATATAGCTGATAACAGAAGGGTCGAATATGTCCTCTTCGTCCACAGTGATGACAAACCCAGTTGTGTCTTTTGGTCTGGGTTTTTGAAGCGGCCAGAGTAAGAGGCCTTTTGGTTGCTTGGTCAGCCGTGAAGTTAGGTGACTTCTGACGGGGCTTCTGGGCGGCGGACTTCTGAGGGACGAAGATGGTGTGTGATGATGATGCATCTTTTGAATATCCAAGTCCTTCCATATTCCTGGCTGGTTTCCCGATTGAAAGGATTTGATCTAGAGTGTCAGTGCTTGGATTCATCATCTTCACTGACTTCGTGACCTGTTCTAACTCGCCTTTTAGTCGAGCAACTTCCTTTTTGAGATCAACTGTCGTCTTGAGAAGTCTTGACTTGTCTTCATTAAGAGTAAGAGTGAGAGTGTTCTGTTTTTCGATTACCTGAGAGTCTTCAAGCCACTTGACTTACCATTCGTTGTAAGCGTTGTTGAGAGTCTCATCGGATAGCTCATCATCAGAGTCATACTTCTTTGCGCTTTCAGCTGGTTGATCTATTGTGGAGGAAGTGAAAGCCACATAGTTACTTGTATGCTCAAGGTCACTGTCTTCCTCATCTTCATCGTCAGTTAGAGAGGCATTGAATCCCTTCTTCTGTTTCTTTAAGAAGTTGGGACATTCTCTCTGCATGTGTCCATATCCCTCACATTCAAAGCACTGAGCTCCTTTACATGATCGTTCTCCTCGTCCTCCATCGTTGGCTGTGTTTTCGAGCTTCTGAAACTTGTGCTGTGGCTTATCTCTGACTTCTCGGGTGACTTTTCTTCCTGTCATCTGGCCAAATCTTTTCATAACTTTGTTGTAGTTTTTGGCCAGCATGGCGATAGTTTCCTCAATGTCACTATCCGACTCAGAGTGTGTTGATTTCTTCTGCTTTTGATTAGAACTTTTGAAAGCCACACCTTTATGTTTCTTCTCGATAGGAGGTAGGGAGAGCTCGAAAGTCATTAGAGATCCCATGAGCTCGTCAAACTTCAGTGTCTTCAAGTCATGGACTTCTTCTATGGTTGTTATCTTCATCTTGAATCTGGGATTTAGAGCTCTCAGTGTTTTTCTGACTAAATCTTCATCAGTCATAGGCTTGCCAAATGAATATGATTCATTGGCCAGATCCTTGATGCGCACATTAAACTCCGCAATAGTCTCGTCGTCATTCATGGTCAAAGCCTCAAAGTTAGTCGTGAGGTACTGTAACTTCTGCTCTTTGACTTTGGAAGTACCCTCGTAAGCAACAACAAGCGTGTCCCAGGCAATTTTGGCACCTGTGCATGTGTTGATGAGTCGAAACACATTCTTGTCTACTCCATTAAAAATAGCATTGAGTGCACGAGAATTACCTAGGGCGGCTTCATCTTCTTCCATGCTCCACTCCTTTTCTGGTTTGATGCTAGTTTGATTTCCATGAGCATCAACATAGTAAGGTTCCTCCCATCCATTGATGATAGACTTTCAGGTTTTGCTTTCGAGGGACTTCAAGAAGGCATACATCCGTGCTTTCCAATATCCATAGTTTGTTCCGTCGAGCACCGGTGGACGATTGACAGATCCTCCTTCCTTTGAATCCATATTAGCTACTCATAATTTTGAAGGAAAATCACCTAAGAGATTAAGGTGCCTCCTCTGATACCAATTGAAATTCTGAATCGTAGCCGAGTCAGGAAGTCGAACATAAAGTCTTTAACTTGTGTATCAACTTCTTGTGGAAACCGTAAGCAAAGTAATAGACAGATAATAATCACGACAGCAGAGATGATTACCCAGTTCGGTGACTCCGCAACTACGTCTGGGGGCACTTTGCCAGTTGAAAGGTTTTTCACTATAGGTAGTCAATAGTACAACTTCAAGCACCAACTAGCTATCACACAAGCTATTGTCCTAAGCTACTATAGATCTCACCGTGAATCACCTCGACCAAGAGCCTCTCCCCCTGTCTTTGAGATTCCCTCAATTCCACCCTTCGAGCAAGCCTATGCTCGGTGTCGTTGTCTTCTTGGACGGAGTTGTGAATCTTCAATCACAAACAAAAACCCTAACCGATCCAAACACTTAGTCTTCGCGACTTAAGGTTTGATCGGAGCAAAGATCCGTTCTAGTGAATCTTACTCAGTCTCTCAACACGCCGATGGGGCACGGTTAAGAGCTCTGAGAAATCTTGCAGTGTTAGAACAAGAACGGATGATCTGCTAATGGGAAGCCAAGGGCTTTTTATAGCAGCTCACATTCCTAATCCTTCTCGGATCAGGAACAGGAAAGTCAGGAAAGTTGTTGCCGCCTTCCACGACAGCTGGAAGTCGTCTTGCCTGATTCTGAGTTCGTGAATAAATCAGGCAAGTAGAGTTGCTGCCTATTGCTGACGTGTAACTGCCAGCTGGAAGTCGCCTGACTTGTCGACGTCACTCTCTTGCGCTCCAAGTCTTCGTGGCGCCTTTCTTCTTTTACTCCAAGCTTCGTCGAAATAGGAAAGCTTCATACTTTCCTAATCTGGACCGTAACAAGTCGCTCCACATGTCATGTAACGTGTTGCACGACTTCTTATATTTGCGCTAAAAAATCAAGCCAACAATTAAACGTAGCAACACTTTAAAAAAAATTCGTCCAACATTTACCAGTGTTAGAACAAAATGTTAAAAAAAAGTTATTAATAATTAATTATTTATATTATTAATATTTTTTGGTAATAATTATTTATCACGTAAAATTAAATCAATTATTAATAATATATAGACAAATACTTCTTTCTTCAAAGTTGTTGATCTTCCAATTCTCTTCGATTTGATATAATATATGAGCCCGAAACAAAATTCTTATGAAAGAGTTATGTTATTTGAAAGTTTCAATATATTAATAATAATAATAATTATTATTATTTATAACTTGTATTATTATTATTATTACTATTAATTGATAATATTTTAATTATTACTAATTAATTTACTTTTAATTTTTATTATTGAAAAAATGATTTACTTTTATTTTTATTAAATAATTATAATTAATAATAATAAATAATTAATTTTATTTTTATTAATAAATATTATTAATAGAAGTTATATATTATCAATAAATATCATAATTTGATGAATAATGGCATTAATTTGAAATTTTGATGAATAATTGAGGGCAATTTCGACTTTTCATACAACATGAAAATTTTCCATCCAAAATCTAACACCGTTAGTGCAAAGTGTAAATAATACGCAATTAACTGTTGTAAAGTGTAAATTTTTTTAGTTGTAGTAAAATGTAAAATCGGTCATTTTAGTATAGGTAAAGTGTAATTATCTATATTCTTTATTATGTTGAAGAAATATTGAAAATCTCTCATGCATGCATTTGTCCGAACACCTACTGAATGCTGCAATCACAAGAACACGTTAAAATAACAATAATAGAAAGTGTCAAGCGATGATACAAAACTTCAAATATACTTTGAGATTTAATAAAAAATAACATGTTGCAATCAACACTGGCGTCGATGGGAGCAGGAGTTTGGACGTGACAAAGATCGAGAAGCTGCTTGGCCTTTTTAGCATTAACATTAAGGGATTTTAGAGTGCTCTTGAAGCATTCAAGAAGAGACCTCCGTATCGGAGTGGAGTTGGCCTTGTCGTTGAGCTGAGCAACGGCCAAGCAGCATGAAGCAGCCGACTGGGGCGTAGGACCCGTCAAGTAGGGCAAGCACGGGGCCAAGCCGAATATGGCATCTTGACAAGTTATTGTGGCTTGTCCATAGCTACTACTTATAAATGTACTCACAATCATCACCACCACTACCACCTTTTTCATCTCCGTCGATCTTAATTCCCATTTAATTTATTTAATCACTCTCTTACTCACTCAATCTTGTATTTGTTATAGTTTTCATTAGGTCTGCTTTATTTATGGAGGAGATTAGAGTACACTTTTGTGTATATATAAAGCCACGTGGCATCTTGATCTGTGTATTAAATGTAAAATAATGTATTCAAGAGTCAATGAGTTGACCATACATGAATTCACATTCCACGGAAGGTGCAAAGAATTAAACTTAAAAGAAATGTAGAATTAACGTTGTACGGAAATAATTATTTATTTATTCTTCTTTTTAATAATTACTGAAATTTTGATTAGATAGTCATGCAAGATGCCACACACAATGTTACGTATGAAGCTATAACACCGTGTATGACTTCTTGTGTAGATATCGCAGGACAGCAAATATAAAGCTTAATAAATAATGACACATCAGATTGTTTACCCAGTTCGGTGCAACGTTACCTACGTCTGGGGGTTCTTAGCCTATTGGAAAGGTTTCACTTATTAGTAATTCGTCAGAACATACAAATACCTATGATCATCCCTAGATCTATACTTTATGCTACTTATTACAGTGCAACCTATCTGAGGGTCTCTCCGTGAATCCAAGACTACGTCTTGATTCCACTCTTCGAGCAATCGCCTTGCTCTGTCGGTTCAAGTCGTTGTTGAACGTTGTGGCTGCGTGCAGTCTTCACTCACGTGATCAGTAAACCCTCAATCACCTAACTCTCAATAGTTATTGTGATACACAATCCTTAGCACAATCTACAACCTCTCAGCCCGCAAACCTTCACATCTAAGAGCTTTGTAAATTATTGCTAGGAAACAATAAAAGAACCACACGATTGCTAAGGGGGTAGCCCAAGCTTTTATAGCAATCGGGCATGAGTACTAACCCTAATGGGTTTCCTCTTAATCACCGTCTTTCTTCTTTCCAGAATCGAAGACGTTATGGAACTTCTCATATTTCCTAAACGTATTCGTACTTTCTGCAGAACATGGACTTTCCTGATTTCCGTCGATTAGGATGTTTGCCAAGATTTCGTCAGCAATGTCACACAGGATGTTGCATATGATGCTTCGACATTCGTTATGACATTTTCTCTAGTTCCTTACAAATTAAGTCAATCACCAAAACCGTCGTAACTACAATCTCTCCCTTTGGCTGTTTTTATGGTGAACATTCTTCGACGCATTCTTCGTTGCATTCTGCATCGCATTTGTCGTCAGCTTTTCTTGTTGCGATCGATAGGCATCGTTTCGTGCATCATCGCACATCTTGTACATCTTGCATCTGGGCGTACGGTTGCGCCCTTACATGTTACTCCCCCTTGATGGCTCAAAAAGGGCCAAACTCAACCAAATATTTCGAACAATAGGGCATGAAATAATAAAACCCAAACTTAACTCACACACATTCCCGATCAGAAGTCAAGAATATGTATGAAATAGTGTTCAAAACAAATACAAATTAAAAGTCGTTCAGTTGTAGTGAATCCCAAATAGAACTGCTGCTAGCAGTATCTTCTTTTGTAGCATCGGCAGAGGCATCTTGAGTAGTGTCTTCAGTAGTATTAGGTAGGGAGGAGGAATCATCGTTGTCTGAGTCTGGAGGAGGCATTGACTTCAGCAGGTTGGCACAGTGAGACCTTCACTGGGAGAGATTCTTCAGCGCCATCTTTAAGTTGATGATATCCTCGTCAAGTACAACTATCTCTCTCTTGAGAATTATGGCATCTCTGCTGGTCGTCTCTGTTGGAAGGGCAGCACCGGTAGCTCGACTGGTTATCGCCTTGGTTGGTTTGACTTCTGTCCTGACAAGATCAGGAGCATGCTTGCCCTCGAACAACTTGTGGCTTACCACTATCATCCCTCCACGCTTCCTTGCCTTATCGGTTGTCTTCAACACACCAGGGTGTTGGTGTACTAGTAACTCAGAGATAAGGGATGGAATAGCAATAGGTATCTTCAGAGCTTGTGATCTAGCATGTCTAATAAGATGATCAATAACAAACTGGCCAAAGTCAAGTGGAACCAATACCTATTTGGAAGATTAGAATTGCCAACTCCGGTTTGATGGATGATGCATGTGTGGAGGGAGCCCAGTTCGCTACTCCGATACGGAATAGTATAGAGTACTTTGTCGTGAGGTCTGAGGCTGCCACGGTGCCCTTAGTAGGCCACATTCTGATTTTATCACTGGTAATCTCCTTAAGGACATTGTTCAGGTCAGGTGGAGGTATAGACCAGACACACTTCCTCCCCAGGAAGGCAATAATGATGTCAGAGGAAATGTTGAAGCGCAGGCCTCTGACATATACCTTCTCACAATCCGGATCATCCGGAGTACCAAATCCAGCAGGAAAGTTTGCAATAAATTCTTTGACCAACAGAAGATAGTGATTACCAATGTCAGCAACTTCTTCTTCTCTTACCACAACCTCTTCTGTGGGTTCAGGAACGACATTTTTCAAACCTTCTTCTTCATCCTCTCCTTCTGCAATCTGTTCTAACCCAAGACTGACCGGGGTCAAGTCATTCTTTTTCCCTTTAGGATTTATGAGATCCTCAACAACCACTTCTTGAGGGGGGTCCTGATTTTCCAGTAGTGACTCTAACAAAGTCACTATTTCTAGAAGTATCAGTATTCAATATGATGGAAGAATCTATACCTGGGAAACTTGCTGAAACTGGAGCAAGAACGATTTGCATGGAGGTTTCTTGGTTCCCTTGGTCAATGTCAGTATCTCGCTGAGGGCCTGTAAGTTCCGTCATCGTGAAAGTAGAGCTTCCAGTTCGGTTCCTTTTGGGAACTCGGGAAAAGACGGGTATTGGTGCTCCTTCCGGTGGGATTTCTATGGAGGATTCCTCAGCATTCTTCTGTGGCTTTAGTCCTTTGATTCATACCTCATGTTTGTTGGTGCTGGGCTTGATGATTTTGGGGCTTTTTGCCTCGGTTTTCTTGGTTTTTCGACTGTCTGTGGCTTTCTTCGGCGCCAGATTGCTCCTTGTTTTCACCAGTTTTTGCCGAGAGTGAAAGAGTTTTGTGTAGGAGTTTTGAGAGAAGAGAGTGAAATACACAAACAGAGGCAGACTAGGTTTTTGAAAAACAAAATCAAATATGTAGGTAACCGAGCGTATCTCGCGATCTTTCCTCTTTTTATTTGGGCTTTAGGCATACTTGGGCCAATGACATGTGTTGGGATTTTTGAACCGGTTCATGAAGAGGTACCAACTAACTCTTCTCAACCGTTTTGGCAACTTCGATTACTTGCTGATGGTGCAGAGATCGAGTGACGTCCTGAGGTACTCGAATCTGCTTGCATCTAATGGCTTAGTAAAAATGTCAGCAAGTTGCTTCTCTTTATGGATGTGCTCTAGGACGATCTTCTTGTCTTTGACCAGCTCGCGAATGAAGTGGTGTCTAATGCCAATATGCTTGGTTTTGCTGTGTTGAACCGGATTCTTAGAGATGTTGATTGCATTGACATTATCACAATACAAAGTCATGGCTTCTTTTCTGACATTGTATTCGACTAACATTTGCTTCATCCATAGTAATTGTGTGCAGCTACTCCCAACAGCGATATACTCAGATTCACTAGTGGACAAGGGAACACAATTTTGCTTTTTACTGAACCATGATATGAGGTTATTGCCAAGGAAGAAGCAACCTCCAGATGTGCTCTTCCTATCTGCTGTGTTTCCAGCCCAATCAGCATCACAATACCCCACCAGGGTAGAGGATGTGTCGAATGAGTATAGTAAACCCAAGTCTGTAGTCCCAGAGATATATCTAATAATTCTTTTAGCTTGGGACAGATGACTAACCTTAGGATTAGCTTGATATCGTGCACATACTCCCACAGAGTAGGCAATGTCAGGTTGACTGCTTGGTCGACAGCTTCTATATAGGTGTTGGTCGACAGCTTCTCCTGGATCATCTTTAGTTAGCTTGATGTGTGTAGCTGCTGGTGTCCGTTTATGTGAAGCTTTCTCTAGCCCAAATTTCTTGACAATATTCTTCGCATATTTGCTTTGAGAGATGAAGATGCTATCTTTTAGCTGTTTGATTTGATAGCCTAGGAAATAGGTAAGCTCTCCCACCATGCTCATCTCGAATTTTGATTGCATTTGTTGGATAAATTGCTCTACCATCTTTCTTGACATCCCTCCAAAGACAATGCCATCAACATATATTTGGGCTATCATCAAATTTTCGTCCTCATTCTTCACGAATAGAGTCTTGTCGACTCCCCCTCTAGTGTAGCCGCTTTGAAACAGAAACTTTGCGAGCCTTTCATTCAAGCCCTTGGTGCTTGTTTCAATCTATAGAGTGCCTTCTTGAGTTTATACACATGATCAGGGGAGTTAGGATCAACAAATCCCTTAGGTTGTGACACATACACTTCTTCGTTGAGATCTCCATTCAGGGATGCACTTTTGACATCCATCTGGTAAAGCTTGATCTGTAGATGGCATGATATCCTTAGTAGGAGTCTGATTGCTTCAAGTCTTGCTACAGGAGCAAAGGGCTCATCGAAGTCTACTTCCTCAATTTGAGTGTACCCTTGAGCTACTAACCTTGCTTTATTGCGAGTGATGTTACCAAGCTCATCAGACTTATTTTTGAAGATCCATTTTGTGCCAATGATATTTCCTTCACTTGGCTTGGGCACCAGTTCCCATACTTGGTTCTTCTCAAATTTATTCAGTTCCTCTTGCATAACATTGACCCAATACTCATCATTGATGGCTTCATTGATATTTTTGGGTTCAAGTTTTGAAACGAAGCATATGTTACCTATCATCTCGTTGTAATTCACCGGAGTTTTTGTCCGAGTCTGTATGCCTTCATTTAGGTCTCCAATTACTCCAGAGATAGGATGATTATCTGGATTCTTCGTGAGAGGTTCTTGTTGCTGGCTTCAGAAACTGTCTCATTGTTATTGACATTTGGACTAGCATCATTGTCTTCTGACTTGCTGGTAGCATCTTCACTGACATCCACAATAGCATCCTTCCTTACATTATTTGGATAAACTCTTTCTTCGCCTGTCGCATCTTGTAAGGCATCTTCAGAATCGTCATCAACAACAATATTGATTGATTCCATCATAGTCTTGGTCTATTTGTTGAAGACCCGGAACGCGCGACTGTTCCTTGAGTAGCGAAGGAAGATGCCTTCATCACTCTTTGGATCAAGTTTTCGACGAGGTTCTCTATCAGCCAGAATATAACAAGTGGATCCAAAGATATGGAAGTACTTAACATTGGGCTTTCTCCCCATCCATATTTCATAATGAGTTACTGACATACCCGGTCGGAGAGTGACTCGATTATGGATATGGCAAGCAGTGTTAAGTGCTTCTGCCCAGAAGTAGTTGGTATGTCCTTGGCCAGCATCATAACTCTAGCCATCTCCTGTAGAGTCCTGTTTTTGCGCTCAACAATGCCATTCAGTTGGGGAGTGATCGGTGCTGAGAACTCATGGGCTATCCCTTATGAGTTGCAGAACTCTGCAAATTTGCTGTTTTCGAACTCTCGACCATGATCACTGCGAAGACGAATTATTTTGCCAATTGTCTCCCCTTTTTCTCGTTGGACCTGGATGCATAGATTCTTGAAGATCGAAAAGGTATCCGATTTGTCACGAGGAAAATCAACCGATGTGTATCGTGAGATTTGTCCAAAAGTAACATAGTAGTTTGTATATAATTTGAGATTGGAAAGAAACACTGGAGTACCTGTCATGTGTCGAGAACATCCACTATCGAGATACCAGTCTTTGTTGGTTGAAGCACTTAAGGAGGTCTATGCAACATTAGCTCGATAGACTAGATTCTTTGGTCTCCATTCAAGGCGGGATGTTTTTTGAGGAGTTGAGAGATGACCTTGATATCTCCTTTGATTTTGTGGTAAGTGAGCTTGCTTCTTCCCATAGAGTTAAAAATAGAATGGTCTGATGTGACCCCTTCGACCACAGTAATGACATATCCACTTATATCGATAAGCTGGTTTTCTGGAATACTGATGTTTGCATGGAGAATGTCTTTTGGTAGTTGTTTGACAAGAGCATGTTATAGAAGATGCCAGGCCATTTGTTGTAGGTCGTCCTATAGGATATCTTGTGTCATCCTGTAGTTTCTTGTCAACCATGGCTTGTTGTGGAACAAACTTTGTGACTACTGATGAGGCGATTTTATGTGTATACCCTAGTCCCGTCATATCTTTGGACTGCTTTCCTACTGATAGGAGTTTGTCAAGGCTTTCTGTGCTAGGATTCATCATCTTTACTGATTTAGTCATAAGACTAATTTCTCCATTAAGTCTGGTGATTTCGCGTTTTAGCTCCCTAATCGTCTCTAGGAATCTAGCTTTGTCGTTGGTAAGACTGATGATCCGTTCTCCTTGTTGATCAAGGATTAGTGTTTCCTTGACCCATCTGGTATGTAAGCTTCTGTATGCCTCGACTAGTTGCTCTTTAGTCCAATTCTCGTTTGGAGTTGGATGGGGGAGATCATCTTTGATATTGGCAGAGTTATCAATGTTACATACAGAAGTAGTAGTAGTGAATGCAACAAAGTTGCTTACCTCCTCAGAACCACTATCTTCATTGTCATCATCTGATAGGGTAGCATTATAACCTCGTTTTTGTTGTTTGAGGAAATTTGGACATTCTCTGCGAAGATGACCAAATCCTTCATATTCATGACACTGAGGTCCTTTGTTCTTGTTGTTTTCTTCTCCACTTCTGTTTGGTTTGTCAAGACTTCCTCCTGTTTGAGCTTTTTGTGGAGCTGTGTTTCTTGCATTTGTTGCGACATTCCGTCCGCCCATTCGACTGAATCTTCTCATGACTTTGTTGTAATTTTTTGTGAGAAGGGTCATTGTAGCATCGATGTCTTCTTCAGAGTCAGAATCCTCAGATTCTGGTTGCTTGTGTGTTGAGCTTTTCAAAGAAACTCCTTTATTCCTTTTGTCGATATTGGGCAGAGATAACTAATAACTCATTGCAACTTTTGTTCTCGAACCTTGGTTGTTCCTTCATATGCAACAGTCAGGATATCCCATGCGGATTTGGCAGTTGTGCATGTGTTGATTAGTCTGAAAACGTTCTTGTCAATACCATTAAAAATAGCATTCAGAGCTCGAGAGTTTCCTAGTGATTCCTCGTCTTCGTTATCAGTCCAGTCTTTTTCTGGTTTTGGACCGATAGGGTTACCATTATTGTCACTGAGTTGTGGGGCATTCCAACCATTGATCACAGCCTTCCATGTTTTGTTTTCAAGGGACTTCATGAAGGCACACATGCGAGCCTTCCAATAGCCGTAGTTACTTCCATCTAGAACAGGTGGTCGATTGATGGATCCTACTTCTCTGGTATTGTCCATCTTGATCAAAATATTTTAGGAACTCGCCTAAAGCTGTAGGTGCCCCCTCTAATACCAATTGAAATTTTGATCAGGTAGTCGTGCAAGATGCCACACAAAATGTTATGTATGAAGCTATAACATCGTGTATGACTTCTTGTGTAGATATCGCATGATAGCAAATATAAAGCTTAATAAATAATGACACAGCAGATTGTTTACCCAGTTCGGTGCAACGTCACCTACGTCTGGGGGCTCTCAGCCTAGTGGAAAGGTTTCACTTATCAGTAATTCGTCAGAACATACAAGTACCTATGATCATCCCTAGATCTATACTTTATGCTACTTATTACAGTGCAACCTATCTTAGGGTCTCCCCCTGAATCCAAGACTCCGTCTTGATTCCATTCTTCGAGCAATCGCCTTGCTCTGTCGGTTCAAGTCGTCGTTGAACGTTGTGGTTGCGTGCAGTCTTCATTCACGTGATCAGTAAACCCTCAATCACCTGACTCTCAATAGTTATGGTGATACACAATCCTTAGCACAATCTACAACCTCTCAGCCCGCAAACCTTCACGTCTAAGAGCTTTGTAAATTTTGCTAGGAAACAATGAAAGAACCACACGATTGCTAAGGGGGTAGCCTAATCTTTTATAGAAATCGGGCATGAGTACTAACCCTAATGGATTTCCTCTTAATAACCGTCTTTCTTCTTTCCAGAATCGAAGACGTTCTCGAACTTCTCATATTTCCTAAACGTATTCGTACTTTCTGCAGAACGTGAACTTTCCTGATTTCCGTCGATCAGGATGTTTGCTGAGATGTCGTCAACAATGTCACACAGGATGTCGCATATGATGCTTCGACATTTGTTATGACATTTTTTCTAGTTCCTTAAAAGTTAAGCCAATCACCAAAACCGTCGTAAGTACAATTACCATTTTTCCATTTATTCTATTCATAAATTTCTTATCATCCGGTGCACCTTATTAGAGAGTAAGCATGAAGCCGTTGAGATATTCTCTTAAAGACTCTTATTTATTATTATATTTTCGAAAACAACATTGCCGTTAAGAAAAATCAAAAGAAACAATGTTACTAATACAATAGGGGAGCACAAACTCCTCCCATATTTATTTTTTAGATTGGGTTCATTTTATTCTTGTAGTAGACTAGAAGTGGATACATTATATAATGAAGTCAATGTGAATATATATATTACCATATTCAATACTAAATTGTAGAAATCGTTAGACGTCAATCTGTCAGATAAAGCCTTCAAGGTAGAGACTGGCTAAAATAATATCTAAAATTTTTATTACAAATACATATTTCAAAGTCGTTACAACAAAACTTATATTATAATTAACAAAACTCGTAATCATTTAACAACAATTTTTACCACAAAAGCACAAAAGTCATGACTAATTATTCACAACTATAATTCAACAAGCAATTGAAAGTCGTGGTTCATAATAATTCAAATTCCTTACAACAAAACAAATATATACTCAAAAAGTACATTAAGTGAGAAGCTTCTAAAATATTTGGACGTGTGGTGGACAACAAAAGATAGAGGACACTCGGGAGTGGAATGAGCCGTTACTATAAACATGAAGACAAATCTCGAGGTGTTACTTCCGACATTTTAGAGGAATGCCTTAATGAAGTTGTCGTGAAAAGGAAGAAGTTAGAGTAGGACTTTTCCTCTAAAAATGATGCACTTTAAAGCTGACTGAAAGAAAAAGAAGGGATGAGTCTGGATGCATGAGAGGCAGCAAAAATCCTTAACCGACCAGCTTTCATTTCCCCTTGATAGAATATAAATGATGCGAACTAGTCTGGTGGCTCTTTTGTCTAATGTGTATTTAAACTCTCCTTATACCATGTACACTTTCAATATGACCCCTAGACTCACATATGAAATTTTAACAATCTCTCCCCTTCACATTGAGCCTCATCACATTGGGTTGCTTCCCTTAAGCCCAAATCATCTTGCACTCTCACCCGCTGGCCCATCTAAAACTCGTAGCATGATGAAATCACGGTTCTCTGGATGCTACTAGCCTACATGACTCGATCCACCATGAGATTCACTGATTTGCAAGCCAAATGAGATATGTGAAAATTTGACTCTGATACCACTTATTGGGGAGAATTAGGTCTTATCAAGGATGAGTATACAACAAGGAAGGTCACATACACATTAGATCCCACATCTGACCCAAAAGACTAGCTTAACGGGTTTTAGGTATAACGTTAAAATACTCTCTTTATACCTCGTATAATCATGACGTATGATCTAGTCTCACATGCACAATCCTAACAAATCCTTGTTATATCAAGTTCATCTATTTTTGTATATCGTTACTCAAGTGATATATCTTATTAGCAAAATTGAAATTTGGAAGATGTTTGTTCAACCAGATTTATTTCCATTATATTATCATTACATGGTTGTCCCACTGTTCATATTTATACTTATGAACTAAGTTACATTTAATAATAAGAAGATAAATTTAATTTGGATTTAAAATTTTATTTAATCATTTGTATGCTGGACGGTTTTTGCAGCTTTATGCTTAACACAGCCTGTTAATCGCTCAAAGCTAATAGAATAGTGTGGTTGAGCTATAAAGAGCTAATACATGATTTAAGAGTTTATGGTACTTTCATAAATACCAAAAGTCCTCAACAATTTAGAAATCAAACTGATGTGATGCATAGCAAAGGAAAAACATTATTCTTTATTATCTGATATACATTATTCTCTATATATCATATCATGTTGAAGAATTCAAATTTAAATATGGATTTAATTCGTGAATTTATTGTGGCTGTTACATGTATTTATTGGTAGCATTAAAAGGTTGGTTTAATGTGTCATTATGTGTGAGTTTAATTCATTTCCCCTCAGATATTTCTATAAATATTGAGGGTGTCTCCTCATTTGATACACAGAACACTTGCTGCCAATTGCTTACTTACTGCCAAAATAATTCTCGATATTTTTCCCGTTCATCTTCCTTCGTCTTTCCCCGATTGCGCAATCTGACTATCGTCAGACGGTTGTTTGTTCAATCGTCAGAATTTCCTTGGTAAGATTTGTTTTCATCCTTGACAGAGTCGATATTGTTCCAGCCTCAGTTATGCGAGTGGGCTCAGATCTGAGGGACAACCGTGTAAACCTCGGAAGCAACCGGATTTGATCACCACCACGATTCACCCGGAATAATTGCTTTCAAGTCAGTGGCCTCCTTACTACGGCGCGGTTCTTCACTACTCTTCTTTATCTCCCCAGTATCAGATATCGACAACAAAAGATTTGGATACGATATTGCGTGCCACGTCATTCCGGGTATCTTATTCCAACAATTTGAAAGAAATTATTAGTAGTCATATTTGAATACTACAATGTCTAGTTCCACCAACATGCATGCTGCTAAGTTAGAACTTCTTCACGGTACGAATTACCGTCGCTGGGCAACCAAGTCACCTCAAGCACAAGAAGAAGGATCTCTCACTGCAAGAGCTGATATCCCACATGCGAACCGAGGAGGCAAACCACCTGAAGGACAAAATGGACTCTTTATCAATTCATTCTGTCAAGGCAAATATCGTGGAATCCTCTGGCCCTCCAAACTCCAATCCGAAAGGCAAAGGCAAGATGGGAGTTCAACCCAAGAAGGACCAGTTCAAGAAGAAGCCGGTCAAAAATCCTGCACCTCCGACCGGATCAACTCAAAACCGTGTCAAGGTCAAATGCTGGGTTTGTGGGAAGGATGGGCATAAGGCGTACCAATGTTCTCAGCGTCAAAGGTCAACTCCCGCTCGAGCTAACATTGCTGAAGATGATGACATCATTGCTGCAGTGGTGGTAGAGGCAAATATGGTTGCTAACTCCACAGATTGGGTGCTGGACTCTGCTGCAACTCGTCACATGTGTATGCACAAGGACATGTTCACCAACTTTGTTGAAGCTGCACCTGGAGAGGTCGTCTACATGGGGAACGACTCAACTGCAGCGATTGCTGGATCAGGAAAGATAAACTGAAGCTGACTTCTGGGAAGACTCTTGCCCTCAACAATGCACTCTGCGTTCCCTCTCTTCGCCGCAACCTCATCTCGGGTCCTCTTCTCAACAAGGCTGGACTTAAGACTGTGATAGAAGCTGATACCGTTGTATTTAGCTTCAAGGATAGTTTTGTGAGGAAAGGGTATTATAGCAATGGACTTTTTGTAATCAATGTTGATTCTGTTATTGGTAATAAAGCTTCAACTTCTGCTTACATCTCTGAATCAATAGATCTTTGGCATGCTAGATTGGGTCATGTAAATGAAAATTCCATTAAAAGGCTAAGGAGCTTATCTATAATACCCGAACTAGCATCCTCACAATTATCCAAATGTCAGTCTTGTGTCGAAGCAAAGTTTACAAGAAAGGCTTGTAAACCAGTAACTCAAAGGCATTCAAATCTCCTAGACTTGATTCACTCCGACTTAGCCGACTTCAAGAATACTAGGAGTAAAGGTGGTAAACATTACTACGTGATATTCATTGATGATTGTTCACGGTTTACCCGAGTATACTTGCTTCGAACAAAAGATGAGGCCGAACTGATGTTCATCAAATATAAGAATGAAGTGGAAAACCAACTTGATCAAAAAATCAAGAGAGTTAGATCTGATAGAGGCGGAGAGTATGGTTCAAACTTTCTGGTCGACTTCTGCGAGAAGAACGGAATTATTCACAAGTTGAGTGCGCCCTACTTACCGCAACAGAACGGAGTAGCTGAACGCAAGAACAGAACTTTGAAGAACATGATGAATGCAATGCTTCTAAGTTCCGGTCTCCTAGACGAGATGTGGGGGGAAGCTGTTCTCTCAGCTTGTCATATTCTTAATAGAGTTCCTCACAAGAATCTTGACAAGACCCCCTATGAGTTATGAAGGGTTATGCCCCCAACCTGAGTTTCTTGAAGGTGTGGGGGTGTTTAGCTAAAGTTGGTCTACCTCCTCCAAAGAAAACCAACATAGGCCCCAAGACCTATGACAGTGTTCTCATCGGATATGCTTAAAACAGCGCTGCCTACAGATTTATGTCTTTACATGATCTTTCCATATCTGAGGCAAGAGACGCCGAGTTTTTTGAGCACGTGTTCCCATTGAAGAAGAATGTCGATAACCCCTCGTCGTCTTCAGCACCGGAGGATGTCCCTAATGTGTCTAAAGAACTCCACACACATGTCAGTTTCTCTGCTCCAGAGGTTCAGGATGATGAACAAAGACGAAGCAAGAGACCTAGAATCGAAAAGGACTTTCGAAATGATTTTGTCACTTTGTTTCTAACTAAGATCGTGAATGTGAACTTTGTAAGTGAAGAACTAGTATCTGCCTATCTAACAGAAGATGATCCCAAAACCTACGGAGAAGCATTAAGATCCGTTGATGCTAGTTTTTGGAAGGAAGCTGTCGATAATGAACTAGCCTCTTGTAGGGATTTGGAGCGTTCTAGATCGTCATCGACGTAGCGGAAGCAATAAAAGATAATCTACTCCAAACCTTGTCCAAGAACATTTAAACCATTAAATCCCAAAGCAAAATCTATTCCACAAGATATTTACCTTTAAGTCTTGTTTGAATCAATAAAGAAGAACGTTCGGATCTTCTTCTCTAAAGCAAGTCCACACCAAGAGAATGATCTTCAAGATCCTTCACTTAATTGCCTACTAGAACAATTAAATGAAGAACAAGAGAGCAAGATGGAGGAGAGGAGCTATGGTGGCCGGCCACAATGAGAGAGAAAGAGAGGTTTTTGTGAGTTTTTGACTTAATCAATTAATGAATTAATGTCTTGCAATATCACTCATCATCCAACTGACAAGTATGGGTTAAAGTGATTGGTATGGGCTTAAAGGAGCTTTAACCCATACCCCTTAAATCACTCACCTCTTAATCCACAATCACCAACTAAGCATGGCATTGTGTGGCCCCCACTTTGGCCCCACCAAGTGGGCCGGCCATATGGCCTTATTGGGCCCTTATTGGGCCGGCCATGAGGCTTCATGGGCCGAGCCCAATGGGCCTTCCCGTGTTGTCTCATGCCGCGTCCAAAAGTCGCCCGACCATTTTGTCGTTACTTATCAAACAAAGTTCGACGCGATATCGACGAAAAACTCAATTTTTTCTCGATTCGCTAATTATTCTCTCAAACCGAACCTATGGCACAAAACCTCCAGTTTTGTCCATACACTTCTCCATAAGAAACATCCATGTTTCTTTGTCTATAGTTATCCGTCTTGTATGTGTGTGACCCTCTAGGCTCATGCCACCGTTGGCAGATCGGCGCAAGACTCGCTCTCGCCCGATCCATCATAAGTGGTCTCTAGCAAAACATTATGATTACCCAAGGTGCACGATGATCGATGATTCGACTTAACCTTTGTGCGTACAAGTCACCATCCTTTTATCTCTAGATATCCCGATTGATCTTAAGGCATAGAGTCGTCTCCCTTGTTTAATCAATCATTGTTACTTGATATGCGAGATGACTGAGAAATGATAACCCGTATCATTTGCATGGCCATGCTTTTTCTCTCAGTCAGTCTCCATCAAGAGGCCTTCTAACGAATATCTTTCCCATACCGTAGTATGAGGGATAAATCCCTTAGCCGTCTTTCGTGTCTCTCATGCAACCCGTTCCGCCGCCCAATCATGCCCTTTATAGCAATCCTTTTACAGAAAGCATTTGGCGCAAGTTAAAGCC
The DNA here is from genome assembly GCA_963920655.1 of Geranium rotundifolium. Classification (NCBI taxonomy): domain Eukaryota; kingdom Viridiplantae; phylum Streptophyta; class Magnoliopsida; order Geraniales; family Geraniaceae; genus Geranium; species Geranium rotundifolium. Next base: position 40,234,335 of record OY987312.1, read on the forward strand.
GTACGTTCATTGCATAGTGATCACAAAGACTCCTTGGTCTTAGGACGTCGTGACAAGCTATCGCATCTGAATATGTTTATGGCTTAATCTATGAAAACACTATTCAATGCGGGTCGTCCGATATCAATTACCTCATGATATCTATGATATGGTTCCAGGATCCCACATCCTTATGACAAGTAGAACTACGTCATTAAGAACCATCCTCATACTGGTCGCTTTCAAGGAAGTATAGGTTGACCAGGGACTCGTTAAGTGTGATCCGTACAGATTTATGGTTCTACTACTTTAGTGGTCATAAATCAGATCATGCTTAACATATTACTTCAACACATAAGTAATATAAAGCCGTTTTTATTTATACATCACAAACGATGATATCTGTACATAGACGTTTACAGGCTAATACCAATTGGACTAGGGCACAAATGCTATCAATCTCCCACTTGCCCTTAGCTCCAATCTAAGTCCCAGTCTATACCCATTGACCTAACATGTTTTTCATGTTTATCTTGAGGAAGAGCCTTGGTCAATGGGTCGGCTGTGTTATCATCAGTTGCAACGTATTGGATCTTCACGTCACCTCTAGCAACTATGTCGCGGATGATGTGATACTTTCTGAGTACATGTTTGGATCTGTTATGTGCCCTGGGTTCCTTAGCTTGCGCAATAGCCCCGGTGTTGTCACAATATAAGTCTACTAGGTTAGACGGGTTTTTAATTACACCTAACCCAGCCATGAAACTCCTGATCCATACAGCCTCTTTTGCCGCCTCACATGCGGCAATGTACTCAGCTTCCGTTGTAGAGTCGGCAATGGTATCCTGCTTCTTGCTTTTCCAGCTGAATGCTCCACCGTTCAACATAAACACATATCCCAACTGACTCTTAAAGTCATCGGGGTCTGTCTGAAAACTAGCGTCGACATATCCTTTGACGACGAGATCATCATTTCTGCCCCCGTATACAAGAAAGGCGTCCTTGGTTTTTCTCAAATATTTGAGAATCGCCTTGACAGCCATCCAGTGTGCCTCACCGGGTTTGGATTGATGTCTACTGGTACAGCTTAGGGCAAACGAGACATCTGGTCTCGTGCATATCATGGCATACATTATGGACCCTATAGCCGAAGCATATGGGATCTCATTCATTCTTGCTAGCTCTGCAGGTGTCTCAGCACCCTGCTTCTTGCTAAGCTTTACGCCATGACGCATGGGCAGCAATCCTTTCTTTGAATCTTGCATTGAGAATCGTCTCAACACCTTGTCTATATAAGTGCTTTGACTTAAGCCCAAGACCCGCTTGGCACGGTCTCTATATATCTTGATTCCCAAGATGTAAGAGGCCTCGCCTAAGTCCTTCATTGCGAAACACTCACCTAACCAAGTCTTCGTTAAGAGCAAGGTAGGGACGTCGTTTCCAATGAGCAGTATGTCATCAACATAAAGCACTAAAAAGATTATATTGCTCCCACTTGCCTTTTTATACACAGGGTTCATCATCGTTCTTGACGAAGCCAAACTGTTTTACTACTTCATCAAAACGCTGATTCCAACTCCGAGATGCTTGCTTCAAACCATAGATTGATTTGAGCAACTTGCAAATCTTTCCCTTATTCTTTGGATCCTCAAAACCCTCAGGCTGAGACATATAAACATCCTCAGATAACCTCCCGTTGAGGAAGGCGGTTTTGACATCCATTTTCCATATCTCATAGTTGTGATACGCTGCTATGGCAAGAAGAATGCGGATAGATTTGACCATAGCTACTGGAGAAAAGGTCTCTTCATAGTCAATTCCGTGGATTTGTCTATAACCTTTTGCTACCAGTCTCGCTTTATAGGTCTGAGGTTTGCCATCCATGTCAATCTTTATTTTAAAGATCCATTTACACCCTATGACCTTAACATCAGGGGTATGATCTACCAAGTCCCACACTTGATTATCTGACATGGATTGCATTTCTTCCCTCATGGCTTCCAGCCATTTCTCAGAGTCGGTTCCGTCCAAAGCCTCTCGAAAGGTAGCTGGATCATTGTCCACTAGTACTAAACCATCACCTTCAGTTACTAAGAAACCGTATCTGACAGGTGCATGACTTATCCTTTCAGAGCGCCTCGGACCGTCCTCATTAACTGCAGCTATTGGTTCTTGCTCAATGACCACTTCTGGCTCTACCTCTTCTAGTGGGTCTTCCCGTGGTTCCCGAGTGACCATCTCATCTAGAACTTCATCAAGATGAATAGCCCTCCCACTGACTGTCTTGGAAATGAACTCTTTTTCCAAGAACGTCCCACCTCGAGCGACAAAAACTTTATTTTCGCTCGGTTTGTAGAAGTAGTATCCTTTTGTTTCTTTTGGATATCCGACGAAAGTGCATTTATCTGATCTTGGTTCGAGCTTGGTTGCAAGCAACCTTTTAACATAAGCCTCGCAACCCCAGATTTTAAGGAAGGACAAAACGGGTTCCTTCCCGTACCATTTTTCAAATGATGTCCCTTCCACTGCTTTCGACGGAGCCCTGTTTATTATGAAAGCGGCCGTTTGCAGAGCATAACCCCAGAAGGAGATCGGGAGATCAGTGAGACTTAACATTGATCGAACCATATCTAACAATGTTCGATTCCTCCGTTCGGACACACCATTAAGTTGCGGTGTTCCTGGCGGGGTCCACTGAGATAGTATTCCACCTTCAGTAAGATAACTAAGAAACCCCTCGGATAAGTATTCTCCACCCCGATCAGAACGGAGTGCCTTGATACTCTTTCCGAGTTGGTTTTCCACTTCAGTCCTAAACTCTTTGAATTTATCAAAAGCTTCGGACTTATGTCTCATGAGATAGACATAACCATATCTACTGAAATCGTCAGTAAATGTGATAAAGTAGCCTAAACCACCTCTGGCATGCGTACTCATTGGTCCACATACGTCTGAATGTATTAGACCCAATAAGTCACCTGCCCTCTCACCTAAACCAGTGAAGGGTGCTTTAGTCATCTTGCCCATCAAACAAGCTTCGCATCTCTCAATCGCTTGGAATTCGAATTGACTTAGAAGTCCGCGCTTATGAAGCGCTGAGATGCGTTTCTCATTTATGTGACCTAGACGACAATGCCAGATAAGAGTTTGGTCTAAATCATTAGTTTTAAACCTCTTAGCATTTATATTATAGAGCATGTTGGATTTCGAGTTTTGCATATTCAATATGTATAATCCTCCAACAGTGTGAGCATTGCCATAATATATGTTGTTGCGCATAATATCAAAAAACCCGTTTTTAATATTGAAATAATAACCTTCTTTCTCTAGAAGAGAAATTGAGATAATATTCCTGCTGAAAGCAGGTACGCAAAAAACATCATTTAGTTCAATTACAAGCCCACTGGGCAAAGCAAGGTTCACAGAACCTACGGTAGTTGCGGCAACTCTGGTATTGTTCCCAACTCTTAGGTCCACCTCGCTTTCCCCCACATCTCTTCTACTGTGTAACACCTGCACATCGGCACAGATATGAGACTCAGCTCGAGTATCTAGTACCCAGGTATTTATTGTAGAAAGATATAGCTCTAATGGAATACCGATGAAGTGGCGGCCCCACCGCCCTTCTTCTGATCCTCCTTCAACTGCTGACAGTCTTTCTTCCAATGACCAGGCTTTTGACAATAGAAACAGACCGACTCCTTTGCCTTCCCTTTGCCTTGTACGGGCATGTGAGGTCTAGGAATAAAAGGTCGTCTGTTCTTCCCTGCCAGGTGTCTTGGGCCTTTACCCTTGCCACCAACAGCTTTGAAGCTGGGTCCCTTCTTGACCATGAAGACATTTTTGGACGAACTGCCCCTTATGCTCTTCTCGGCAGTTACTAGCATGCTGTGCAACTCCGACACGGTCTTGTCCATATCATGCATGTGATAGTTCATGACGAACCCACCATATGCATGAGGAAGGGATTGCAGAACAAAATCCGCAGCCATTTCCTTTTCCATAGACATGCCGATACTAGTCATATGGTCAAAATGCCCCTTCATCTGTAGGACGTGAGGACCTACGGAGCTGCCTGCTGACATCTTGCAGGCTATGAGTTCTCGGAGAACAGTGTATTTTTCAATACGTACTTTCTCCTTGAACATATCCTTGATCTGTGCAAACATTGCAAACGGATCATGGGATAGCTCCATAAACTGCTTTTGGAGGTCCGCCTCCATGCAGCCCAGCATGACACACGCAACGTCGATAGAGTCGCTAAGGTGTTTCTGGTACGCATCCTTAACGACCCTCGTTGCGTTGGCAGCTGGCTCCTCAGGGATAGCCTTATCAAGGACGTACTCCCTGCGTTCCATTTTTAACACAAGTCGTAAATTTCTGTCCCAGTCTAGATAATTTGTCCCGTTGAGTTTACACTTCTCGAGTATAGTCCTCAATGACAAATTAGACGAGTTTGTTGAATTACTAGCCATTTCTACACGAAGAAAGTAAATTTAATCAGAATAGTTGAATAAATTTACGAAGATCCGAATTAAACACCAACCATTAGATTCTAAAAATTAGAATCCTTAAACCAAGATCCCTTATACGTCATTTGAAGTGCGCTAAGGCGCACCGCTCCAATTGACTTATTTAGGTAGGACATCCGTCCAATTACAACCCGTGTAACTCTTAGTCAGGGTATGTGTAAAACACATGGCTTACCCTTCCGATGCCCCAGCTCGACCTCAGGCCAAGAATCGTGGTTGAGTCAACCAACTTTCACTAACGAGTTAACTTTGTGCAGATGCTCCGCTAAGGCGCACGACATCCCACAAAGTTTACCATTCCCATCTAGAACCCATTCGATCGATGCTCCGCTAAGGCGCACGACACCGATAAAATGTTTCTACATGGGTGTGAATTAGGGTGGCATCTCACTTGACTCAAATTAACTTGTAATTTGGTTGTGTTTAATAATTCGAAAGTATTTGGTACAATTACGAACCCGTCACCAACAACCCGTGTTGTGATGTTTCTAATTGTATCACATACTATCTTCATTTGAATCCGTCATTTGCAACCCGTGCAAATACGTTTCAAATTTGAACTCATCCATCACAACCCGTGTGGTGATAGTTCACAACGCTTTAAACATGCAAACAATTAAAGTTGATTTTAATCTTTGCATGTGAGGTGATTGCTTATAAACTTATAAACTAATCATGCAAGCATGTAATTAATTAAATAATTCAAGCAAGCATCCATAAAGCGTTAAATATGCATTTTATAGCCCATCCTAATCTTAGGATTCTACGAGTCTTCATATCTTCTCGTCTTTCTCATTCGGGCTCCCACTAGCTCTTGGACTTCCTCCAAGACCGTCACCGTGCTAGATTTTCCATCCTTCTTGTCTTTGAGTAATAATTACAATTAATACTCGGTTCGTAGACTGGATAAAAAATAATTACACTTTATGGGCTCGAATAAAAGAATAATTACACGCTAACACTAACGGTATGCAAACCGTGAAAGCGATAAATCTAATGGGCTACTAATGCATCATACATTTCATCACATCATCCAACATGTTATCACACAAACATGTTATCAAATAATATGCAATAATTCCGGTTTTAATTTTGCCAAGTTGCTTGGTCGGGTTTATCGAAACTAGACCTTTTCGAAAAACGGTTTATCGAAACCGATCAAATTTTGAAAGTTTTCGAAATATTGGATCGCGGGTTCGTGAAATGGATCAAACACCACACACGAACCAAGTCGGGCCAAGCCAATGGGCCGAGGGCCCATTGGGCCAAGCCCAACCATGCACGGCACGGTTTGGGCCTTAGAAGGCCCAAACCCGGCTTGCCGCCACTCTCGGCCTCGGCCAAGAGTGGGGACGGGCCCGGTCACCGCCGGCCTCCCCGGCCTCCGGTGACCTCCGTCCGGTACCTCCGATCCGGCTCCCCGAGAGTCTCTTCTCGGACCCGACAAATCCAATAATTTCCGAAAAATTCCAAATTTAATATATTTTTCAAAAATAACATATTTCATGCAAATTTCCCAAAAAGCATTAAAATCATGTTATCAACTTTTGGCATGCAAATAATCACAAAACCGAAATAAATTCAACAAGACAAAGATTAAGAGGGTAACCAACCCTCTGATACCACTGTAGGGATTTGGAGCGTTCTAGATATTCATCGACGTAGCGGAAGCAATAAAAGATAATCTACTCCAAACCTTGTCCAAGAACATTTAAACCATTAAATCCCAAAGCAAAATCTATTCCACAAGATATTTACCTTTAAGTCTTGTTTGAATCGATAAAGAAGAACGTTCGGATCTTCTTCTCTAAAGCAAGTCCACACCAAGAGAATGATCTTCAAGATCCTTCACTTAATTGCCTACTAGAACAATTAAATGAAAAACAAGAGAGCAAGATGGAGGAGAGGAGCTATGGTGGCCGGCCACAATGAGAGAGAAAGAGAGGTTTTTGTGAGTTTTTGACTTAATCAATTAATGAATTAATGTCTTGCAATATCACTCATCATCCAACTGACAAGTATGGGTTAAAGTGATTGGTATGGGCTTAAAGGAGCTTTAACCCATACCCCTTAAATCACTCACCTCTTAATCCACAATCACCAACTAAGCATGGCATTGTGTGGCCCCCACTTTGGCCCCACCAAGTGGGCCGGCCATATGGCCTTATTGGGCCCTTATTGGGCCGGCCATGAGGCTTCATGGGCCGAGCCCAATGGGCCTTCCCGTGTTGTCTCATGCCGCGTCCAAAAGTCGCCCGACCATTTTGTCGTTACTTATCAAACAAAGTCCGACGCGATATCGACGAAAAACTCAATTTTTTCTCGATTCGCTAATTATTCTCTCAAACCGAACCTATGGCACAAAACCTCCAGTTTTGTCCATACACTTCTCCATAAGAAACATCCATGTTTCTTTGTCTCAAGTTATCCGTCTTGTATGTGTGTGACCCTCTAGGCTCATGCCACCGTTGGCAGATCGGCGCAAGACTCGCTCTCGCCCGATCCATCATAAGTGGTCTCTAGCAAAACATTATGATTACCCAAGGTGCATGATGATCGATGATTCGACTTAACCTTTGTGCGTACAAGTCACCATCCTTTTATCTCTAGATATCCCGATTGATCTTAAGGCATAGAGTCGTCTCCCTTGTTTAATCAATCATTGTTACTTGATATGCGAGATGACTGAGAAATGATAACCCGTATCATTTGCATGGCCATGCTTTTTCTCTCAGTCAGTCTCCATCAAGAGGCCTTCTAACGGATATCTTTCCCATACCGTAGTATGAGGGATAAATCCCTTAGCCGTCTTTCGTGTCTCTCATGCAACCCGTTCCGCCGCCCAATCATGCCCTTTATAGCAATCCTTTTACAGAAAGCATTTGGCGCAAGTTAAAGCCGTACGTTCATTGCATAGTGATCACAAAGACTCCTTGGTTTTAGGACGTCGTGACAAGCTATCGCATCTGAATATGTTTATGGCTTAATCTATGAAAACACTATTCAATGCGGGTCGTCCGATATCAATTACCTCATGATATCTATGATATGGTTCCAGGATCCCACATCCTTATGACAAGTAGAACTACGTCATTAAGAACCATCCTCATACTGGTCGCTTTCAAGGAAGCATAGGTTGACCAGGGACTCGTTAAGTGTGATCCGTACAGATTTATGGTTCTACTACTTTAGTGGTCATAAATCAGATCATGCTTAACATATTACTTCAACACATAAGTAATATAAAGCCGTTTTTATTTATACATCACAAACGATGATATCTGTACATAGACGTTTACAGGCTAATACCAATTGGACTAGGGCACAAATGCTATCACCTCTATCATGTCAAATCAGACTTGGGAATTATCTGATCTACCTAAGGGGTGTAAACCCATTAGTAGTAAATGGATATTCAAGAGGAAACTAAGGCCTTTTGGTACAATTGAAAGATTCAAGGCCAGACTGGTAGTCCGAGGATTCACTTAGAGGAAAGACATTGACTACTTCGACACCTATTCCCCTGTGACCAAAATAGCTACGATTAGATCACTAATCGCTCTAGCTGCATCCATGAGTTGGTTATACATCAGATGGATGTCAAAACTGCCTTCTTGAATGGAGATCTTCATGAGGAGATCTATATGTCACAACCCGAGGGATTCGTGATAAAAGGTCAAGAGGAAAAGTTCTGTAAGTTGAGGAAGTCACTTTATGGACTGAAGCAAGCACCAAAGAAATGGTATGAGAAATTTCACAATACTTTGGTGAGTAACGGATATACTGTCAACAACTCTGACTCGTGTGTTTCCACAAAGTTAATTGGATCAGATTGTGTGATTATATGCCTTTACGTCCATGATATGCTAATTCTTGGTAGTAATTTGGGGGTTATAAACAAAAACAAGGATTTTCTATCATCCAACTTTGAGATGAAAGACTTGGGGGAAGTAGATGTCATCCTAGGAGTAAAAGTTTTGAGAAACTCTGATGGCATCTCTCTAAGTCAATCTCACTATGTTGAAAAGGTGTTGAAGAAATTCAATTCCTTTGAAGTCACACCTGTTAGGACTCCCTATGATCCTTACATACATTTGATGAAGAACTTGGGAGACACCGTGTCACAAGTCGAGTATGCCAAGATCATAGGAAGTGTGATGTTCCTCATGAACTGTACACGACACAACATTGCCTATGCGGTGAGCAGGTTGAGTCGTTACACTCACAACCCTAGTAAAGAACATTGGGAATCCCTTCGTCGTCTACTCAAGTACTTGAAAGGGACCATAGACTGGTCATTGCATTACAACAAGTTTCCAGCTGTTCTAGAAGGATTCTGTGATGGAAACTGGGTTTCAAGTAAAGATGAGGTTACTTCTACAAGCGGCTATGTCTTTACTATGGGTGGAGGCGCAATATCGTGGAAATCCTCCAAGCAATCGTGCATTGCTAGCTCCACGATGGAATCCGAGCTGATTGCCTTCGAGTTGGCAGGGCAAGAAGCAGACTGGCTGAGAAACCTGTTGGCCGACGTGCCCATTTGGGGGCGACAGGCAATTCTGGTATCATTACATTGTGATTCGCAGTCAACCATATGCGTGGCAAAAAACAATGTCTACAATGGAAAGAAAAGACATGTTCGCCTAAGGCACGGTGTGATTCGATAACTTCTGAGATCCGAAAGAAATCTTGCTGACCCTTTTACAAAGGGATTACCAAGGAAAGTTGTCCTTGACACTTCGAGAGGAATGGGGCTTAAACCCTCATCGTGAAAGTATGGTGAATACCAATGACCGGTCAAACGAAATCATACAACTATCACTGCTCTACTTTGTCTATAAAGTTGAGCAAGAGATTCCATAACCAGTTTTCGGTGGTGCTATTGAGACGCACTTGATGGATCTCAAATCTAACAACCCATAACCAGTTTTTGATGGTGCTATTGAGACGCACTTGATGGGTTTCTAGAAAAACAATCCATAACCAGTTCTTGGTGGTGCTATCGAGATGCACTAGATGGATTGTTGATGTGGATGACTCATAACCAGTTCTTGGTGGTGCTTTCGAGACGCACTTGATGAGATTCATCTGCAGCTGACAGGTTGGATTCTATGTCCTTAATAGCTCAGTGGTCAGTACTAGTGAGACGTACTTGACGAGCTACCTATGCGGGTGTGATGGTTTGGCCGCCATCAGTGGAAGACTCGAAAAGTTTTCCAAATACACTCGCGAAACCGGGGTGTACGCATGGCCTTAAAAGCGTAGATCAGGTATCGCGGAACATGCAGATTAGAAGATAAGAGATGTGCTGTGGGGGTCTCACCGGAAAGTGAAAACAAGTTTAAGAAGCAATTCACTCGTTTTTCACAAGTACGTTGTTGCCTCACTTCAGTATGTGTCAGTTCAAGTCGAAAGACATTGACACTTAAGTATCACATCTTCCTTTGTCCAAGACTTTTTCAACCCTTTATTTGTATGGCTTTTTGTGGGGGATTGTTGGGGTTTTGTATGTTTAAAAGCCTCATTTGGTTAAATCCCACATTGAAAGAATTAAAAAAAAATTTTGAGTTTAAATTGTTTTGCTCTCTTCTATGGTTTGTGTGGGCCTAATAAGGGGTAATCTGAGGCTTGGGCCAAACCCACACGCGCGCCGCCGCCGCCGTCTGTCAGGCTCGGGATCAGGATTGGGATCGGGCTCGGCTTGGCTTTGGGCTTTGAGCTTTGGTAGAGCACCTGCTGTGCGGGCAAAACTTGATTTTATTTCTCAAAAATAAAAAAGATTATTTTATTTTTTGAATTCAAAATCTGATTTTAAATGAAATTTAAATTCAAATCTTTTTGAATTCAAATTCAAAAATCTTTGTAGTTGTGACGATTTTCGAGATTGGCTGATTTTGAAGGAACTGAAGAAACAACTTTTATGGTCTGTAATATTTTGTGAACACTGTATCATGCTTTCTCTTGACAGCTGATCGAGAGCAAGTGTGAGTTATGTTTGGATTTATTTTGCTTATTTCCCGGATTTGTTGAAATATTTGTTTACTTTGGCTCTTTTTGAGCCAGCAAGGGGGAGTAAGTGTTTAAATTAGATAACGCGCGCGATCACGACGATACAAGAAAGGAAGATAGAGACGACGCGAAGACACAAGACGCGACGATACGCGCGACGACACTGCCGATCAACGAGACGACGAATGCGACGCAGAATGCGACGAAGAATGCTGTCCTTAAAAATAGCCAAAGGGGGAGATTGTAGTTACGACGATTTTCGAGATTGGCTGATTTTGAAGGAACTGAAGAAACATGTTACAAAGAATGTCGAAACATCTTCTACGACATCTTGTGTGACATTGTTGACGGCATCTCGGCAAGCATCCTGATCGACAGAAATCAGGAAAGTGCAGGTTCGGCAGTGCAACAAGAAAACGATTAGGAAAGTGCAGAACGACTCCTGATCTAAAAAGAAGAAAGACGGTGATTAATGATAGCATTTGTGCCCTAGTCCAATTGAGCCTGTAAACGTCTATGTTCAAATATCATCGTTTGTAATGTATAAATATAAACGGCTTTATATTACTTATGTGTTGAAGTAATATGTTAAGCATGATCTGATTTATGACCACTAAAGTAGTAGAACCATAAATCTGTACGGATCACACTTAACGAGTCCCTGGTCAACCTATGCTTCCTTAAAAGCGACCAGTATGAGGATGGTTCTTAATGACGTAGTTCTACTTGTCATAAGGATGTGGGATCCTGGAACCATATCATAGATATCATGAGGTGATTGATATCGGACGACCCGCATTGAATAGTGTCTTCATAGATTAAGCCATAAACATATTCAGATGCGATAGCTTGTCACGACGTCCTTAGACCAAGGAGTCTTTGTGATCACTATGCAATGAACGTACGGCTTTAACTTGCGCCAAACGCTTTCTGTAAAAGGATTGCTATAAAGGGCATGATTGGGTGGCGGAACGGGTTGCATGAGTGACACGAAAGACGGCTAAGGGATTTATCCCTCATACTACGGTATGGGAAAGATATTCGTTAGAAGGCCTCTTGATGGAGACTGACTGAGAGAAAAAGCATGGCCATGCAAATGATACGGGTTATCATTTCTCAGTCATCTCGCATATCAAGTAACAATGATTGATTGAACAAGGGAGACGACTCTATGCCTTGAGATCAATTGGGATATCTAGAGATAAAAGGATGGTGACTTGTACGCACAAAGGTTAAGTCGAATTATCGATCATCGTGCACCTTGGGTAATCATAATGTTTTACTAGAGACCACTTATGATGGATCGGGCAAGAGCGAGTCTTGCGCTGATCTGCCAACGGTGGCATGAGCCTAGAGGGTCACACACATACAAGACGGATAACTTGAGACAAGGAAACATGGATGTTTCTTAAGGAGAAGTATATGGACAAAACTGGAGGTTTTGTGCCATAGGTTCGGTTTGAGAAAATAATTAGCGAATCGAGAAAAATTGAGTTTTCGTCGATATCGCGTCGGACTTTGTTTGATAAGTAACGACAAAAAGGTCGGGCAACTTTTGGACGCGGCATGAGACAACACGGGAGGGCCCATTGGGCTTGGCCCATGAAGCCTCATGGCCGGCCCAATAAGGGCCCAATAAGGCCATATGGCCGGCCCACTTGGTGGGGCCATTGTGGGGGCCACACAATGCCATGCTTAGTTGGTGATTGTGGATTAAGAGGTGAGTGATTTAAGGGGTATGGGTTAAAGCACCTTTAAGCCCATACCAATCACTTTTAACCCATACTTGTGAGTTGGGTGATGAATTATAATGCAAGACTTTAATTCATTAATTGATTAAGTGACAAAACACACAAAAATTCTCTCTCTCTCTCATTGTGGCCGGCAACCCCTCTCTTCTTCATCATCTTGCTCTCTTGTTCTTCATTTAATTGTTCTAGTAGGCAATTAAGTGAAGGATCTTGAAGATCATCCTCTTGGTGTGGACTAGCTTTAGAGAAGAAGATCCGAACGTTCTTCTTTATCGATTCAAACAAGACTTAAAGGTAAACATCTTGTGGAATAGATTTTGCTTTGGGATTTAATGGTTTAAATGTTCTTGGACAAGGTTTGGAGTAGATTATCTTTTATTGCTTCCGCTATCTCGACGATCTAGAACGCTCCAAAACCCTACAATTAAGAGGAAATCCTTTAGGGTTAGTACTCATCCACGATTGCTATAAAAGCTTAGGCTACCCCCTAAGCAATGGCGTGGTTCTTTATTTGTTTCCTAGCATCAATTTGCAAGGTTCTTAGACGTGAAGGTTTGCGGGCTGAGAAATTGCAGATTGTGCTTAGGACTTTGTGTATCACATAACTATAGAGAGTTAGGTGATTGAGGGTTTACTGAAAGTCGTGAGTTGAAGACTGCACGCAACCACCAAGCTTGAAGAAGACTTGAAGACGACAGAGCAAGGCGATTGCTCGAAGAGTGGAATCAAGACGTTCTTGGATTCAGGGGGAGACCCTGAGATAGATTGCACTGTAAGACGTAGCATAAAGTATAGATCTAGGAGGGATCACAGGTACTTGTATGTTCTGACGGATTACTGATAAGTGAAATCTTTTCACTAGGCTGAGAGCCCCCAGACGTAGGTGACGTTGCACCGAACTGGGTAAACAATCTGCTGTGTCATTACTTAGAGCTTTATATTTATTTTCCTGCTTTATCTACGCAAGAAGTCAGACACAACGTTATAGCATTCTGTGTAACATTGTGTGTGGCATCTTGCTCGACTAGCTGATCAGAATTTTAATTGGTATCAGAGGGGACACCTATAGCTTTAGGTGAGTTCCTAAACAAATATTTTGATCAAAGATGGACAATACCAGAGAAGGAGGATCCATAAATCGACCACCTGTTCTAGATGGAAGCAACTATGGCTATTGGAAGGCTCGAATGTGTGCCTTCATGAAGTCGCTAGACAACAAGACATGGAAGGCTGTACTCAATGGTTGGAATGCACCACAACTCAGTGACAGTGATGGCAATCCTATCGGCCCAAAACCAGAAAAAGACTGGACCGATGATGAAGATGAAGAATCATTGAGAAATTCTCGAGCTCTGAATGCTATCTTCAATGGTGTTGACAAGAACGTGTTCAGACTGATCAACACATGCACAACTGCCAAATCAGCATGGGACATCTTGGCCGTAGCATATGAAGGAACAACTAAGGTTCGAGAACAAAAACTGCAATACCTGACTACCAACTTCGAAGCCCTCGTCATGAAGGAAGATGAATCAATTGCAGATTTCAATGTTCGCATTCGTGATCTAGCCAATGAATCCTATTCTCTGGGAGAACCAATGTCTGATGAAAAATTGGTAAGAAAAACCCTACGTGCTCTGAGTCCTAGGTTCAAGATGAAGATCACAGCAATTGAAGAAGTTCATGACCTCAAGGTCTTGAAATTTGATGAGCTGATGGGGTCTCTAATGACCTCTGAGTTGTCTCTACCCAACATCGACAAAAGGAACAAAGGAGTTGCGTTCAAGAGCTCGACACTTAAGCAACCAGATCCTGAGGATTCGGATTCAGATGAAGACATCGAGGCTACAATGGCCCTTCTCACAAAAAAGTACAACAAAGCCATGAGAAGATTTAGTCGAATGGGTGGACGGAATGTCACAGCAAATGCCAGACACAATGCTCCACAAAAAGCTCAAGCTGGAGGTAGTCTTGACAGACCAAACAGGAGTGGTGAAGAAAACAAAAACAAAGGACTTCAATGTCATGAATGTGAAGGATTCGGCCACCTCCGTAGAGAATGTCCAAATTTCCTCAAACAACAAAAACGAGGATACAATGCCACTCTATCAGATGATGACAATGAAGATAGTGAATCTGAAGAGGTAAGCAACTTTGTTACATTCACTACTACTACTCCTACATGTAATGTTGATAATGCTGTCAACATCAATAATGATCCAACTCCAAATGAGAATTGGACTAAGGAACAACTAGTCGAGGCATACAAAGGCTTGCACACCAGATGGATCAAGGAAACTCTAATACTTGATCAACAAGGCGAAAGGATCATTAGTCTTACCAATGACAAATCTAGATTTCTAGAGACGATCGTGGAGCTGAAACGAGAAATCACCAGGCTCAATGGAGAAATTAGTTTCATGACTAAATCGGTAAAGATGATGAATCCAAGCATAGAAAGCCTTGACAAGATTTTATCGGTGGGAAAACAGTCCAAAGATACAACGGGACTAGGGTACACACATGCTGTCCCCTCAACAACATGGACAAAGTTTGTCCCACAACAAGCCTTGGCCGACAAGAAACAACAGGATGCCCCAACTCATCCTACAGGACGACCTACAACAAAAGCCATAACATTGTCTACAACTTGTTCTTGTCAAGAAACTGTCAGAAGACATCCTCCACGCAGACAACAAAGCTACAGAAGACCAGCTTATCAATATCAATGGATATGTCATTACTGTGGTCAACCAGGTCATATCAGACCTTTTTGCTTTCAACTTCTTAAGAAGAAGCAAGCCCAGAAATATCAAAGGCATCTCCCATCTCCTCCGAAGACAACTCGCTTTGAATGGACACCTAAGAACCTGACTTATTGAGCTAGTGTTGCCTATACATCATTAAGTGCTTCAACGAACAAGGACTGGTATCTCGACAGTGGATGCTCTCGACACATGACAGGTACTCCAGAGTTTCTCTCCAATCTTAAATTATGTACAAACTGCTTTGTTACATTTGGAGATGGGATCCGAGCTTGAATCATTGGAAAAGGAGCACTCAAGCATCCAGAAGCCACCTGTCTGACTGAAGCATTACTTGTAGAAGGACTTAAGGCAAACCTGATTAGCATCAGTCAGATCTGTGATCAGGATTTAGTAGTGAAATTCACTAAAGAAGCCTGTATAGTTAACAACATCGATCAGGTCACTATTCTACAAGGAGTTCGCTCAACAGACAATTGCTATATCTGGTCTCCCAAGACACATACCGAAGCAACCAAGTGCCTTGTCTCCAAAGCTGAGGAAACCAAACTATGGTATCGAAAGCTTGGACATCTAAACCTTCGAAGTATGCAAAAGGCAATCTCAGAGCAGGCTATCACCGGAATCCCAAACCTAAAAATAGTAGAAGGAAAGATCTACGGAGAATGTCAGATTGGAAAGCAAACCAAGATGTCACACAAGAAGCTTCAGCATATTACCACCTCTCGAGTACTTGAGCTAATACATGTTGACCTCATGGGACCAATGCAAGTTGAAAGCCTTGGAGGAAAACGATATGTCTTTGTATGTGTCGATGATTACTCACGATACACTTGGGTTGACTTCCCTCGTGACAAATCAGACACCTTCTCGATCTTCAAGAATCTATGCATTCAAGTCCAACGAGAAAAAGGAGAGACAATTGGCAAAATCATCCGTCTTCGTTGTGATCATGGTCGAGAATTCGAAAACAGCAAGTTTGCTGATTTCTGCAACTCAGAAGGAATAGCGCATGAATTCTCAGCACCAATCACCCCTCAAACAGAATGGCATTGTTGAGCGCAAGAACAGGACTCTACAGGAGATGGCAAGAGTTATGATGCTGGCTAAAGACATACCAACTCACTTCTGGGCAGAAGCACTTAACACTGCTTGCCATATCCACAATCGAGTCACTCTCCGACCAGGTATGTCAGTAACTCATTATGAAATATGGAGGGGGAGAAAGCCAAATGTTAAGTACTTCCATATCTTTGGCTCCACTTGTTATATACTGGCTGATAGAGAGCCTCGCCAAAAGCTTGACCCAAAAAGCGATGAAGGCATCTTCCTTGGCTACTCAAGGAATAGTCGTGCATACCGAGTCTTCAACAAACGAACCAAGACCATGATGGAATCAATCAATGTTGTTGTTGACGATGACCGCGAAGATGCCTCAGAAGATGCGACAGAGGAAGACGGAGCCTATCCTCCCAACAATGTCAGGAAGAATGCTACCCCAGACGTCAGAGAAGATGCTAGCAGCAAAACCGAAGATGGTGTCGCCAATAACGAGTTAGTTTCTGAAAGCAGAAACAAGAATCCCTCACGAAGAGTCCAGACTAACCATCCTATCTCTGGAGTTATTGGAAACCTGAATGAAGGCGTACGGACTCGGTCAAAAGCTCCTGAAGATTATAACGAGATGATTGGAAATATTTGCTCGTCTCAAAGACAGAACCCAAAAACATCAATGAAGTCATCAATGATGAGTATTGGGTCAATGCTATGCAAGAAGAGCATATTCAATTTGAGAAAAATCAGGTATGGGAACTGGTGCCCAAACCAAGTGAAGGAAACATCATAGACACCAAGTGGATCTTCAAGAACAAATCCGATGAGCATGGCAACATCACTCGCAAGAAAGCAATGTTAGTTGCTCAAGGGTATACTCAAATTGAGGGTGTTGACTTCGATGAGACATTTGCTCCTGTGGCAAGACTTGAAGCAATCCGTCTCTTGCTAGGGATATCGTGTCATCTACAGATAAAGCTCTACCAGATGGATGTCAAAAGTGCGTTCTTGAATGGGGATCTCAACGAAGAAGTGTATGTGTCACAAACTAAAGGATTTATTGATCCTCACTACCCTGATCATGTGTATAAACTCAAGAAAGCCCTTTATGGGTTGAAACAAGCACCAAGGGCTTGGTATGAAAGGCTCACAAAATTTCTCATCCGAAGCGGCTACACTAGAGGGGGAGTCGACAAGACCCTATTTGTGAAGAATGAAGATGGAAATTTAATGATAGCTCAAATCTATGTCGATGACATTGTTTTTGGAGGGATGTCAAGCAAGATGGTAGAGATATTTATTCAACAGATGCAATCAGAATTCGAGATGAGTATGGTGGTAGAGCTTACTTATTTCCTAGGCTTCCAAATCAAACAACAAAAGGATAGCATCTTCGTATCTCAAAGCAAGTATGCGAAGAATATTGTCAAGAAATTTGGGCTAGAGAAAGCCTCACATAAAAGGACACCAGCAGCTACCCATGTCAAGCTAACTAAAGATGATCCAGGAGAAGTCGTCGACCAACACCTATACAGAAGCATCATCGGTAGTCTTCTCTACCTCACCGCGAGTCGACCAGATATTGCCTACTCTGTCGGAGTATGTGCACGATATCAAGCTAATCCTAAGGTTAGTCATCTATCCCAAGCCAAAAGAATTATTAGATATATTTCTGGGACTACAAACTTGGGTTTGTTATATTCATTCGACACATCCTCTACCTTGGTGGGGTATTGTGATGCCGATTGGGCTGGGAACACATCAGATAGGAAAAGCACATCTGGAGGATGCTTCTTCCTTGGCAACAACCTCATATCATGGTTTAGTAAGAAACAAAATTGTGTTGCCCTTTCTACTGCCGAATCAGAGTATATTGCTGCTGGGAGTAGCTGCACACAACTACTTTGGATGAAACAGATGTTAGTCGAATACAATGTCGGACAGGATGCCATGACTTTATATTGTGATAATGTCAGTGCTATCAACATCTCCAAAAACCCTGTCCAACACAGCAAGACCAAACACATTGATATTAGACATCACTTCATTCGAGAGTTGGTCGAAGACAAGAAGATCATCCTAGAGCACATCCCAACAGAGAAGCAATTAGCTGATATCTTCACGAAGGCACTAGACGCAATCAGATTTGAGGATCTCAGATCATCACTTGGTCTGTGCTCCATCAACGACCAATAAGAGGTCGCAGAAACGGTTGAAGAGGAGTCTGTTGGTGCCCCTTCAAAGAACCGGTCTAAAATCCAACAAAGTGTCATTGGGCCAAGCAGATCAAAAGCTCATATAAAAGAAGAGGAAAGATACGCTCAGACGTTAAAAGATTTGAATCGTTTTTCAAAACCTAGTCTGCCCCTCTTTTCTGTGTTCGCTCTCATCTCCTTCACCATCCGCTCTCTGCAAATCTCTCAAACAACAATGGTGAAAACTAGAAGCACAGTAGCCCCCAAAGAAGCCACCGCTTCAAAGAAAACGGAAGCAAAAGGCTCCAAAAGCAGTAGAGCAAAGACAAACAAGCATGGAGTACGAATCAAAGGGCCAAAAACCCTGGAAAAGTCTGAAGAAATTATCATAGAGGCTTCACCAGAGAAAGCCCCAATGCCAGTGTTTACTCGAGTTCCCAAGAAGTCCCGGACCGGAAGTGCTGCCTTCTCAATGTTTGACCTAACTGGGCCAGAAAGAGAGAATTATCTTGGCCAGGAAAATCGGGAGGCCTCCATGCAAATCGTCGCAGTTCCAACACCAACAGGTAACGATTTCTCTGCTGACACTTCTAGAAACAGTGATCTGTTAGAATCACTACTGGAAAACCAGGACCCACCTAAAGAAGGTGTGGTAGAAGAACTGATACGTCCGGAGGAAGAAAAGGAGGATCTGACTCCAGTCAGTCATGGGCTGGAACGCATTGCGGAAGGAGAAGGAGGAGGAGAAGAAGAAGGAACAGATGTCACACCAAAAACCACAGAAGAAGTTTTAGTAGAAGAACAAATCGCAGACTCGGAAGAAGCCGAGGAAGAAGAAGAAGAGAAAGAAGAAACCAGAGACGGAGAGACCGATCTGGAAAAAGCTGAGGAGAACAAAGATGCCACCAACAACACAGAAGAAAACCCTCTGGATGCCAGAGAAGATGTCATGGAAGAAGCTGCTGAGACAGCACACACAGTCCTATCATCCCTGAAGAAAAAGGTTCTAGAAGAAACTGAAAGTTTGGCTGTTATGGTTGGAAAACTAAAAGAAACAAGAAAGAGGAAGGAGTTCAAGGATGCTGGAGGCCCCAGCAACAAAAAGAAAAAGATTGCTGCCAGAGAAAAGGGGAAGAAGGTGATCCCCACAAGAAGGTTGATGGATGAATCTACTGATGATGACGCTGAAGAGGTTCCTGCTAAAGAAGGAAAGAAGAAGAAGGCCCTGAAAACGGCCAAAAACACCATGAGTGTGACTTACGACAACGTGTCGTTTCACTCAGCAGAAGGAGCAAAAAGGTGGGAGTTTGTCTTTCAGAGAACGGCGTACCCAGAGAAGACATTGTCAACAGAGCTGTTTGGGCTAAAGGCCATTATACAGCTCCTAGAGAAGGCAGAATTGATGAGAACCTTCTCCGACATTGGCAACCACTATCCCTTGCTGGTTAAAGAATTCATTGCAAATCTGCTTACCACGTTTGGTACCCCAGATGCTCCAGAGTTTGATAAGGTATATGTCAGAGGCATCCGCTTTGACATCACCTCCGATATCATCAATGAATTCCTGGGAAGGAAGAGGGTTCGATCTGTGCCACCACCCGATCTGAGCAAAGTCCTCCGAGAAATCACCGGAGATAAAAGCAGAACATGGCCATCCAAAGGGACAGTGGCAGCTTCAGATCTGACTTCCAAGTACTCCATTCTCTTTCGGATTGGAGTTGCAAACTGGGCGCCCTCAACTCACGCATCATCGATCAAACCTGAGCTAGCAATCCTTATCTACCAAATAGGTACTGGATCTAAACTTGACTTTGGACAATTTGTGATTGATCATCTTGTTCGCCATGCTAGATCTCTTGCTGTGAAAATTCCCATAGCCTTTCCATCCCTTATCTCTGAATTACTCGTACATCAACACCCTGGCGTGTTGAAAACGTCGGATAAGGTGGGGAAAAGAGGAGGAGTAATTGTGGTGAGCCACAAATTGTTTGAAGGAAGGCATGCTCCTGATCTAGCCAGGCTAGCAACCACGGCAAAGACCAGTAGAGCCACAAGTGCCGTCCCTCTCACAAGGACTACCAGCAGGGATGCCGTCATGCTCAAACAAGAAATTGAAGTGCTTGATGAAGACATTGCAAACTTAAAGACGGCTCTGAAGCACCTCTCGCAGCGCCGGACTCACTGCGCCAACCTGCTGCACTCAATGTCTCCTCAAGGCTCAGAAGATGATCCCACAAACAATCCAGAAGA
This sequence comes from Geranium rotundifolium, assembly GCA_963920655.1. Taxonomy (NCBI): domain Eukaryota; kingdom Viridiplantae; phylum Streptophyta; class Magnoliopsida; order Geraniales; family Geraniaceae; genus Geranium; species Geranium rotundifolium. The sequence continues at coordinate 40,254,869 of OY987312.1, forward strand.
TGCTACCCAAGAAGCCTCCACAGAAGCTACAGAGACTGCAAGTTCCAACAGCAGCTCGATTTGAAAAGTTTTATGAAATTCTCTGACTCTTGAACAACTAAACAACTTTTATGGTCTGTAATATTTTGTGAACACTGTATCATGCTTTCTCTCGACAGCTGATCGAGAGCAAGTGTGAGTTATGTTTGGATTTATTTTGCTTATTTCCCGGATTTGTTGAAATATTTGTTTACTTTGGCTCTTTTTGAGCCAGCAAGGGGGAGTAAGTGTTTAAATTAGATAACGCGCGCGATCACGACGATACAAGAAAGGAAGATAGAGACGACGCGAAGACACAAGACGCGACGATACGCGCGACGACACTGCCGATCAACGAGACGACGAATGCGACGCAGAATGCGACGAAGAATGCTGTCCTTAAAAATAGCCAAAGGGGGAGATTGTAGTTACGACGATTTTCGAGATTGGCTGATTTTGAAGGAACTGAAGAAACATGTTACAAAGAATGTCAAAGCATCTTCTACGACATCTTGTGTGACATTGTTGACGGCATCTCGGCAAGCATCCTGATCGACAGAAATCAGGAAAGTGCAGGTTCGGCAGTGCAGCAAGAAAACGATTAGGAAAGTGCAGAACGACTCCTAATCTAAAAAGAAGAAAGACGGTGATTAAGAGGAAATCCTTTAGGGTTAGTACTCATCCACGATTGCTATAAAAGCTTAGGCTACCCCCTAAGCAATGGCGTGGTTCTTTATTTGTTTCCTAGCATCAATTTGCAAGGTTCTTAGACGTGAAGGTTTGCGGGCTGAGAAATTGCAGATTGTGCTTAGGACTTTGTGTATCACATAACTATAGAGAGTTAGGTGATTGAGGGTTTACTGAAAGTCGTGAGTTGAAGACTGCACGCAACCACCAAGCTTGAAGAAGACTTGAAGACGACAGAGCAAGGCGATTGCTCGAAGAGTGGAATTAAGACGTTCTTGGATTCAGGGGGAGACCCTGAGATAGATTGCACTGTAAGACATAGCATAAAGTATAGATCTAGGAGGGATCACAGGTACTTGTATGTTCTGACGGATTACTGATAAGTGAAATCTTTTCACTAGGCTGAGAGCCCCCAGACGTAGGTGACGTTGCACCGAACTGGGTGAACAATCTGCTGTGTCATTACTTAGAGCTTTATATTTATTGTCCTGCTTTATCTACGCAAGAAGATAAGAATGTCAAAACATCTTCTACGACATCTTGTGTGACATTGTTGACGGCATCTCGGCAAGCATCCTGATCGACAGAAATCAGGAAAGTGCAGGTTCGGCAGTGCAGCAAGAAAACGATTAGGAAAGTGCAGAACGACTCCTAATCTAAAAAGAAGAAAGACGGTGATTAAGAGGAAATCCTTTAGGGTTAGTACTCATCCACGATTGCTATAAAAGCTTAGGCTACCCCCTAAGCAATGGCGTGGTTCTTTATTTGTTTCCTAGCATCAATTTGCAAGGTTCTTAGACGTGAAGGTTTGCGGGCTGAGAAATTGCAGATTGTGCTTAGGACTTTGTGTATCACATAACTATAGAGAGTTAGGTGATTGAGGGTTTACTGAAAGTCGTGAGTTGAAGACTGCACGCAACCACCAAGCTTGAAGAAGACTTGAAGACGACAGAGCAAGGCGATTGCTCGAAGAGTGGAATTAAGACGTTCTTGGATTCAGGGGGAGACCCTGAGATAGATTGCACTGTAAGACATAGCATAAAGTATAGATCTAGGAGGGATCACAGGTACTTGTATGTTCTGACGGATTACTGATAAGTGAAATCTTTTCACTAGGCTGAGAGCCCCCAGACGTAGGTGACGTTGCACCGAACTGGGTGAACAATCTGCTGTGTCATTACTTAGAGCTTTATATTTATTGTCCTGCTTTATCTACGCAAGAAGTCATACACAACGTTATAGCATTCTGTGTAACATTGTGTGTGGCATCTTGCTCGACTAGCTGATCAGAATTTTAATCTTTTTAAATCTGATTTTAAAATATTTTGAATTCAAATTTAAATCTGGATTTAATTCGTGAATTTATTGTGGTTGTTACATGTATTTATTGGTAGCAATAAAATGTTGGTTTGATGTGTCATTATGTGTGAGTTTAATTCATTTCCCCTCAAATATTTCTATAAATACTGAGGGGTGTCTCCTCATTTGATACACAGAACACTTGCTGCCAATTGCTTTCTTGCTGCCAAAATAATTCTCGATCTTTTTCTCTTTCATCTTCCTTCGTCTTTCCCCGATTGCGCAATCTGACTGTCGTCAGACGGTTGTTTGTTCAATCGTCGGAGTTTCCTTGGTAAGATTTGTTTTCATCCTAGACAGAGTCTGTATTGTTCCAGCCTCAGCTGTGCGAGTGGGCTCACATCTGAGGGACAACCGTGTAAACCTCGGAAGCAACCGGATTTGATCGCCACCACGGTCCACCCGGAATAATTGCTTTCAAGTCAGTGGCCTCTTTACCACGGCACGGTTCTTCACTACTCTTCTTCATCTCCCCAGTATCAGATATCGACAACAAAGGATTTGGATACGGTGTTGCGTGCCACGTCATTCTGTGTATCTTATTCCAACATATGGTACTTTCAAAAATACCAAAAGTCAAACTGATGTGATACATAGCAAAGGAAAAGCAAACTGATGTGATACATAGCAAAGGAAAAGCATTATTCTTTATTATCTGCTATACATTATTCTCTATATATCATGTTGAAGAATTGTTGAAAATCTCCCGTGCACTTACTTGTTCGAACACCTACTGAATGCTGCAATCACAAGAACACGGAAAAATAACATTCAATTAGAAATTGTCAAGTGATAATACAAAACTTCAAATATATATTGAGAGATCAATAAAAAAAATAACATGTTGCAATCAACACTAGCATCGATCTGAGCAGGATTTTGAACGTGACAAAGATCGGGAAGCTGTTTTGCCTTTATAGCATTAACATTAAGGGACTTAAGAGTTCTTTTGAAGCATTCACAAAGAGACCTTCGTATCTGGGTAGAGTTGGCCTTGTCGTTGAGCTGAGCAACGGCCAAGCAGCATGAAGCAGCCGGCTGGGGCGTTGGACCCGTCAAGTAGGGCAAGCATGGCGCCAAGCCGAATATGGCATCTTGACAAGTTATTGTGGCTTGTCCATAGCTACTACTTATAAATGTACTCACAATCATCAGCACCACTACCACCTTTTTCATCTCCATCGATCTTAATTCCTATTTAATTTCTTTAATCACTCTCTTACTCACTCAATCTTGTGTTTGTTGTAGTTTTCATTAGTTCTGCTTTATTTATAGAGGAGATTAGAGTACACTTTTGTGTATATATGAAGCCACGTGACATCTTGATCTGTGTATTAAATGTAAAATAATGTATTCAAGAGTCAATGAGTTAACCATACATGAATTCACATTCCATGGAAGGTGCAAAGAATTACACTTAAAAGAAATGTTGAATTAACGTTGTACGGAAATAACTATTTATTTATTCTCCTTTTTAATAATTACCATTTTTCCATTTATTCTATTCATAAATTTCTTAACATCCGGTGCACCTTATGAGAGAGTAAGCATGAAGCCGTTGAGATATTCTTTTAAAGACTCTTATTTATTATTATATTTTCGAAAACAATATTGCCGTTAAGAAAAATCAAAAGAAACAATGTTACTAAACTTCAAATATATATTGAGAGATCAATAAAAAAAATAACATGTTGCAATCAACACTAGAATCGATCTGAGCAGGATTTTGAACGTGACAAAGATCGGGAAGCTGTTTTGCCTTTATAACATTAACATTAAGGGACTTAAGAGTTCTTTTGAAGCAATCACAAAGAGACCTTCGTATCTGGGTAGAGTTGGCCTTGTCGTTGAGCTGAGCAACGGCCAAGCAGCATGAAGCAGCCGGCTGGGGCGTTGGACCCGTCAAGTAGGGCAAGCATGGCGCCAAGCCGAATATGCCATCTTGACAAGTTATTGTCCATAGCTACTACTTATAAATGTACTCACAATCATCACCACCACTACCACATTTTTCATCTCCATCGATCTTAATTCCTATTAAATTTATTAAATCACTCTCTTACTCACTCAATCTTGTATTTGTTGTAGTTTTCATTAGGTCTGCTTTATTTATAGAGGAGATTAAAGTACACTTTTGTGTATATATGAAGCCATGTGGCATCTTGATCAGTGTATTAAATGTAAAATAATGTATTCAAGAGTCAATGAGTTGACCATACATGAATTCACATTCCATGGAAAGTACAAAGAATTATACTTAAAAGAAATGTAGAATTAACGTTGTACGGAAATAATGATTTATTTATTCGTCTTTTTAATAATTACCATTAACATGGACTTTCCTGATTTCCGTCGATCAAGATGTTTCCTGAGATGTCGTCAACAATGTCACATATTATGTTTCGACATTCATTATGAAATTTTCTCTAGTTCCTTAAAATTTAAGCCAATCACCAAAACCGTCGTAAGTACAATTACCATTTTTCCATTTATTCTATTCATAAATTTCTTATCATCCGGTGCACCTTATGAGAGAGTAAGCATGAAGTCCTTGAGATATTCTCTTAAAGACTCTTATTTATTATTAGATTTTCGAAAACAACATTGCCGTTAAGAAAAATCAAAAGAAACAATGTTACTAATACAATAGGGGAGCACAAACTCCTCCCATATTTATTTTTTAGATTGGGTTCATTTTATTCTTGTAGTAGAGTAGAAGTGGATACATTATATAATGGAGTCAATGTGAATATATATTAACATATTCAATACTAAATTGTAGAAATCGTTAGACGTCAATCTGTCAGATAAAGCCTTCAAGGTAGAGACCGGGTAAAATAATATCTCAAACTTTTATTACAAACACATATTTCAAAGTCAATACAACAAAACATATGTTATAATTAATAAAACTCGTAATAATTTAACAACAGTTTTTACCACAAAAGTCAAACTGATGTGATACATAGCAACTGACTTGTTCGAACACCTATTGAATGCTGCAATCAAAAGAACACGGAAAAATAATATTCAATTAGAAATTGTCAAGTGATAATACATAACTTCAAATATATATTGAGAGATCAATAAAATAATAACCTGTTGCAATCAACACTAGCATCGATGGGAGCAGGAGTTTGAACGTGACAAAGATCGGGAAGCTGTTTTGCCTTTACAACATTAACATTAAGGGACTTAAGAGTTCTTTTGAAGCATTCACAAAGAGACCTTCGTATCTGGGTAGAGTTGGCCTTGCCGTTGAGCTGAGCAACGGCCAAGCAGCATTAAGCAGCCGGCTGGGGCGTTGGACCCGTCAAGTAGGGCAAGCATGGCGCCAAGCCGAATATGGCATCTTGACAAGTTATTGTGGCTTGTCCATAGCTACTACTTATAAATGTACTCACAATCACCACCACCACCACTACCACCTTTTTCATCTCCATCGTTCTTAATTCCTATTTAATTTCTTTAATCACGCTCTTACTCACTCAATCTTGTGTTTGTTGTAGTTTCCATTAGATCTGCTTTATTTATAGAAGAGATTAGAGTACACTTTTGTGTATATATGAAGCTACGTGGTATCTTGATCTGTGTATTAAATGTAAAATAATGTATTCAAGAGTCAATGAGTTGACCATACATGAATTCACATTCTATGGAAGGTGGAAAGAATTACACTTAAAAGAAATGTAGAATTAACGTTGTATGGAAATAATTATTTATTTATTCTTCTTTTTAATAATTACAATTTTTATTTATAAATTTCTTCTCATCCGGTGCAACTTATGAGAGAGTAAGCATGAAGCCGTTGAGATATTCTCTTAAAGACTCTTATTTATTATTATATTTTCGAAAACAACATTGCCGTTAAGAAAAATCAAAAGAAACAATGTTACCAATGCAATAGGAGTAGTGCTCCCATATTTATTTGTTAGATTGGGCTGATTTTATTCCTGTAGTAGACTAGAAGTGGATACATTATATAATGGAGTCAATGTAAATATATATTAACATATTCAATACTAAATTGTTGAAATCTATAGACGTCAATCTGTCAGATAAAGCCTTTAAGGTAGAGACTGGCAAAACTAATATCTCAAATTTTTATTACAAACACATATTTCAAAGTCGTTACAACAAAACTTATATTATAATTAACGAAAATCGTAATCATTTAACAACAGTTTTTACCACAAAAGTCATGACTAATTATTCACAACTATAATTCAACAAGCAATTGAAAGTCGTGGTTCATAAGAATTCAAATTCCTTACAACAAAAAAAATATATATTCAAAACTCAAAAGTATACTCAAAAAGTACATTAAGTGAGAAGGTTCTAAAATATTTGGAAGTGTAGTCGACAACAAAAGATAGAGGACAGCCGGTAGTGGAATGAGCCGTTACTTTAAACATGAAGACAAATCTCAAGGTGTTACTTTCGACATTTTAGAGGAATGCTTTAATGAAATTGTCGTGAAAAGGAAGAAGTTAGAGTAGGACTTTTCCTCTAGAAATGATGCAATTTAAAGGTGACTGAAAGAAAAAGAAGGGTTGAGTCGGGATGCATGAGAGGCAGCAAAAATCCTTAACCGATCAGCTTTGATTTCCCCTTGATAGAATATAAAGGGTGCGAACTAGTCTGGTGGCTCTTTTGTCTAATGTGTATTTAAACTCTCCTTATACCACGTACACTTTCGATATGACCCCTAGACTCACATATGAAATTTTAACAATCTCCCCCTTCACATTGAGCCTCATCACATAGAGGACACCCGGGAGTGGAATGAGCCGTTACTATAAACATGAAGACTGTTGCTATGTTTAGTGTTGACTTAATTTGTTTTCGCAAAAGTAAGAAGTCAGTGCAACATGTTACAAGACATGTGGAGCGACTCATTACGTTCCAGATTAGGAAAGGTCTTAAGCTTTCCTATTTAGAGTCGCTTGGAGCGAAAGAAGAATGACGTCATAAAAACTGAAAGACTTGGAGCGCAAGAGAATGACGTCAACAGACCAGGCGACTTCCAGCTGTCAAACACGTCAGCAAAGGCGGCAGCTAGTTGGTGCTTGAAGTTGTACTATTGACTACCATATAGTGAAAACCTTTCCACTGGCAAAGTGCCCCCAGACGTAGGTGCGGAGTCACCGAACTGGGCAATCATCTCTGGTGTCGTTATTATTACTTGTTTATTGTTTAACTTACGGTTTGCGTTTTAGGCAAATTGTCGACACAAAAGTTACGACTTTGTGTTCGACTTCTTGACTAGGCTACGAATCAGAATTTTAATTGGTATCAGAGGAGGCACCTTATCTCTTAGGTGATTTTCCTGCAAAAATTCTAAGTTGCTAATATGGATTCAAAGGAAGGAGGATGTATCAATCGACCACTGGTGCTCGACGGAACAAACTATGGGTACTGGAAAGCACGGATGTGTGCCTTTTTGAAGTCTCTCGACAGAAAAACCTGGAAGGCTGTCATCAATGGATGGGAGGAACCTCACTATGCTGATGCTCAAGGAAATCTAACTAGCATTAAAACAGAAAAAGAGTGGAGCGCGGAAGAAGATGAAGCCGCCCTAGGTAACTCTCGTGCACTCAATGCTATATTTAATGGAGTAGACAAGAATGTGTTTCGACTTATCAACACGTGCACAAGTTCCAAAATTGCTTGGGACACTCTTGCTGTTGCTTATGAGGGTACATCCAAAGTCAGAGAGCAAAAGTTACAGTACCTCACGACCAACTTTGAGATCCTTACCATGAATGAAGACGAAACTATAGCTGAGTTTAATGTTCGTATCAAGGATCTAGCCAATGAATCATATTCACTTGGCAAGCCTATGACCGATGAAGATTTTGTTAGAAAAACACTGAGAGCCCTAAGTCCCAGATTCAAGATGAAGATCACTGCCATAGAAGGAGTTCATGACTTGAAGACGCTAAAGTTCGATGAACTCATGGGATCTCTTATGACTTTCGAGCTCTCTCTACCACTTATCGAGAAGAAGCATAAAGGTGTAGCATTCAAAAGTTCTACCCAAGAGCATAAACAATTGACTTACTCTGATTTGGATAGTGAAATTGATGAGACTATCGCTTTGCTGGCCAAAACTACAATAAATTCATGAGGAGATTTTACCAAAATGACAAGAAAGAATGTCACCCGAGAAGTCAGAGACAAGCCTCAGCACAAATTCTAGAAGCTCGAGAGCACTAATAACGATGGTAGACGTGGTGAACGATCAGGAAAAGAAAAAGGAGTCCAGTGCTTCGAATGTGAGGGGTATGGGCATATGCAGAAAGAATGTCCTAATTTCTTAAAGAAACAGAAGAAGGGACTTAATGCCTCTCTAATAGACGATGAAGAAGAAGAAGACAGTGACTCTGAGCATACAAGCAACTATGTTGCCTTTACTGTTACCACAACAGATCCACCATCTGAGATTGCAAAGAAATATGACTCTGATGATGAACTATCCGATGAGACTCTCAACAACGCATACAACGAATGGTATGTCAAGTGGCTTAAAGATTCTCAGGTGATCAAAAAACAGAATGCTCTTATTCTTTCCCTTAATGAAGACAAGTCACGACTTCTTGAAACTACTGTTGATCTCAAAAAGGAAGTGGCTCGATTAAAAAGCGAGTTAGATCAAGTCACCAAGTCTGTAAAGATGATGAATCCAAGCACCAACACTCTAGGTCAAATCCTCTCGATCGGAAAACCAGCTAGAAATATGGAAGTTCTTGGATATTCGAAAGAAGCATCGTCTTCACGTACCGTCTTCGTTCCTCAGAAGGTTGTCACCCACAAGTCCTGTCAGATGTCTACTAACTTCACACCTGACCAAGCGACCAAAAAGCCTCATACCCTTGTCGCTTCTGGGACAAAGAACAAAAGACATAACTGGGTATGACACCACTTTGGACGAATAGGTCACATTCGACCTTTCTGCTATCGTCTATATGGAAGGAGCTTCGTCAAGCAAAGAACCACCATCAAGAAAGCCCAACCACGTAAGGAATGGAAAGTCAAGGAGGTAAACTATCGAGCAAATATTGCTTACACCGCTCTAAAAGCTTCAACTAGCAATGATTGGTACTTTGATAGTGGATCCTCTTGACATATGACTGGTAATAGCTAATTCTTGGTCACTTTAATACCTTGCTCTAATAACTTTGTCACTTTTGGTGACGGAGTAAAAGCTAGAGTACTCGGGAAGGGAAAACTCAACCTTCCTAACTCACCATGCCTGAAAGAGGCTCTACTGGTAGAAGGTCTTACAGCCAACCTCATCAGCATCAGTCAAATATGCGATTTGAATCTAGATGTCAACTTCACTCGTGACAAGTGCACTGTCAAAGACGAACACCAGAAGGAAGTCATGACAGGTCACAGGTCTCTTGATAACTATTATCTATGGTCTCCAACAGTCACAACCTTGCCAACCAAATGCCTTTTATCTAAAGCACAAGAGACGAAGCTATGGCATCAAAAACTTGGTCACATCAATTTAAGGAGCATGCAGAAAACTCTCTCTGAAAAGGCGATCATTGGAGTTCCCAACCTCAAGATTGTTGAAGGAAAAATTTGTTGAGAATGCCAGATTGGGAAACAAGTTAAGACGTCACACAAGAAGGTACAACATCTTACTATTTCTCGTGTTCTAGAACTTCTACATGTTGACCTTATGGGACCTATGCAAGTAGAAAGTCTAGGAGGTAAGAAGTACATATTTGTCTATGTCGACGACTTCTCAAGGTATACTGGGTTGACTTTATTAGAGAAAAGTCAGACACTTTCTCAGTCTTTGAAGCCCTATGTCGGAGAGTTCAACGAGAAAAAGGAGAAGCCATTGGCAAAGTCATCCGACTCAGAAGTGATCATGGAAAGGAGTTTGAAAACATCAGCTTCGCAAACTTCTGTGATAATGAAGTAATAGCTCATGAATTCTCTGCCCCCATCACTCCTCAGGAGAACGGGATCGTGGAAAGAAAAAATCGTACTCTTTAAGAAATTGCAAGAGTCATGATGCTAGCCAAAAACATCCGCAGCACTTCTGGGCTGAAGCTCTGAATACGGCTTGTCATATTCATAATAGAGTGACCCTCCGCCCTGGAACATCGCTCACTCTTTATGAAATATGGAGGGGGAGGAAGCCTAATCTCAAATATTTCCATGTCTTTGGATCGATCTGCAACATACTTGCAGATAGGGAACCTCGACGTAAACTTGATCCTAAAAGCGATGAAGGCATCTTCCTTTGCTATTCTAGAAACAGTCGGGCCTTTCGAGTTTTCAACAAACGCACTCGGTCTATCATGGAATCCATCAATGTTGTAATTGATGACAGTTATGAGAAACCCAGTGATGATGAGGAAGAAGTCCTAAATCTCTCAGAAGAAGTCAGGCCAGAAGTCAGAGTCGAAGATCGCAACAAAGAATCTGAAGCCGAAAGCCCAATCATCTCTAACAAAGAGGCATCTCCCATAGAACAGAGAACTCCGTCAAGAAGAATTCAGAAGAATCACCCATCCCAGAATGTGATAGGAGACATCAATGAAGGAGTCCGGACTCGACAAAAGGCACCTATAAACTACAAAGAGATTATAGGTAACATTTGCTTTATTTCTAAAATTGAGCCAAAGAATATACAAGAATCCATCAATGATGAATACTGGGTATGCGCCATGCAAGAAGAATTAGTTCAATTTGCAAGGAATGAAGTCTGGGAACTAGTACCCAAGCCAGACAATGTCAATATTATTGGAACAAAGTGGATATTTAAAAACAGGACTGACGGGCAAGGAAATATCACTCAAAACAAATCAAGACTAGTGGCTCAGGGGTACACACAAATAGAAGGAGTTGACTTCGAAGAAACTTTTGCTCCAGTAGCCAGACTTGAAGCCATCCGACTTCTTCTCGGCATAGCATGTCATCTGTGTTTCAAACTCTATCAGATGGATGTAAAGAGTGCCTTCCTTAATGGAAATCTCAACGAAGAAGTCTATGTTGCTCAACCAAATGGATTTTAAGATCATGACTCTCCTCATCATGTCTACAAACTAAAGAAAGCTCTCTACAGCCTCAAACAAGCGCCACGAGCATGGTATGAACGTCTTACCTAATTCCTAGTACAAAATGGCTATATTCGAGGGGAAGTAGACAAAACTCTCTTTGTGAAGAAGGAAGGAAGGGACATCATGATTGCTCAAATATATGTCGATGATATCGTATTTGAAGGAAAGTCAGACAAGATGGTGGAACGTTTCGTACAACATATGCAGTCTGAATTTGAGATTAGTATGGTTGGAGAGCTCACATACTTCCTAGGCTTTTAGATCAAACAGATTGTTGCTACGTTTAATTGTTGGCATAATTTTTTAGCGCAAAAGTAAGAAGTCATGCAACATGTTACATGACATGTGGAGCGACTTGCTGCGATCCAGATTAGGAAAGATCTGAAGCTTTCCTATTTCGACGAAGCTTGGAGCGAAAGAAGGAAAACGCCACGAAGACTTGGAGCGCAAGAGAGTGACGTCAACAAGTCAGGCGACTTCCAGCTGGCAGTAACACGTCAGCAATAGGCGGCAACTCTACTTGCCTGATTTATTCAGGAAGTCAGAACATGCAAGACGACTTCCAGCTGTCATGGAAGGCGGCAACGACTTGCCTGATTTGTTCAGGAAGTCTGAAACTTCCTGTTCCTGATCCGAGAAGGATTAGGAATGTGAGCTGCTATAAAAAGCCTTGTGCTTCCCATTAGCAGTCTTCCGTTCTTGTTCTAACAATTGCAAGATTTCTCAGAGCTCTTAACCGTGCACCATTGGCGTGTTGAGAGTCTGATTAAGATTCGCTAGAACGGTCTTTGCTCCGATCAAACATTAAGTCGCGAAGACTAAGTGTTTGGATTGGTTAGCGTTTTTGTTTGTGATTGAAGATTCACAACTCCGTCAAAGAAGACAACGACATCGAGCATAGGCTTGCTCGAAGGGTGGAATTGAGAGGATCGCAAAGACAGGGGGAGAGGCCCTTAGTCGAGGTTGTTCACGGTGAGATCTATAGTAGCTTAGGACAATAGCTTGTGTGATAGCTAGTTGGTGCTTGAAGTTGTACTATTGACTACCTAATAGTGAAAACCTTTCCACTGGCAAAGTGCCCCCAGACGTAGGTGCGGAGTCACCGAACTGGGTAATCATCTCTGGTGTCGTTATAATTATTATCTGTTTACTGTCTTACTTGCGGTTTACGTTTAGGCAAGTAGTCGATCCACAAGTTACGACTTTGTGTTCGACTTCTTGACTCGGCTACAATTCAGAATTTCAATTGGTATCAGATGAGGCACCTTTGCTTTTAGGTTATTTTCCTGCAAAATTTATGAATAGCCAATATGGACTCAAAGGAAGGAGGTTCAGTAAATCGACCACCAGTTCTTGACGGAACAAACTATGGGTACTGGAAAGCTCGGATGTGTGCCTTCTTGAAGTCCCTCGACAGCAAAACCTAGAAGTCTGTCATCAATGGATGGGAGGAACCTTACTATGCTGATGCTCATGGAAATCAAACGAGCATCAAACCAGAAAAGGAGTGGAGCGCGGGAGAAGATGAAGTCGCCCTAGGTAATTCTCGTGCATTCAATGCTATTTTTAATGGAGTAGACAAGAATGTGTTTCGACTAATCAACACATGCACAAGTGCCAAAATTGCCTGGGACACTCTTACGGTTGCTTATGAGGGTACTTCCAAAGTCAAAGAGCAGAAGTTACAGTACCTCACGACCAACTTCGAGGCCCTGACCATGAGTGAAGACGAAACTATTGCAGAGTTTAATGTGCGCATCAAGGATCTGGCCAATGAATCATATTCACTTGGCAAGCCTATGACCGATGAAGATTTGGTCAGAAAAACGCTGAGAGCCCTAAGTCCCATATTCAAGATGAAGATTACCGCTATAGAAGAAGTCTATGACTTAAAGACAGTGAAGTTTGATGAGCTCATGGGATCTCTAATGACTTTCGAGCTCTCCCTACCTTTTATGGAGAAGAAACACAAAGGTGTAGCTTTCAAGAGTTCTACTCAAAAGGAGAAGAACTTGACGCACTCTGATTCGGATAGTGACATTGAGGAAACTATCACCATGCTGGCAAAAAACTACAATAAAGTCACGAAAAGATTCGGCCAGATGACAGGGAGGAACGTCACCCGAGAAGTCAGAGACAAGCCGCGGCACAAGTTTCAGAAGCTCGAAAGCACAATTAACGATGGTAGACGAGGAGAACGATCAGGTAAAGGAGTTCAGTGCTTTGAATGTGAGGGGTATGGACACATGCAGAAAGAATGTCCCAACTTTTTATAGAAACAAAAGAAGAGATTCAATGCCTCTCTAGCTGACGATGAAGATGAGGAAGATAGTGACCTTGAGCATACAAGTAACTATGTTGTTTTCAATTCCTCCACAATAGATCAACCAGCTGAAAGCTCAAAGAAGTATGACTCTGATGATGAACTATCCGATGAGACCCTCAACAATGCTTACAACGAATGGTTTGTCAAGTGGCTTGAAAACTCTCAGGTAATCGAAAAACAGAATGCTCTCATTCTTACTCTTAATGAAGACAAGTCAAGACTTCTCGAGACGACTATTGATCTCAAAAAGGAATTGGCTCAACTAAAAAGCGAGTTAGAGCAGGTCACCAAGTTAGTAAAGATGATGAATCCAAGCACTGACACTCTTGACCAAATACTTTTGATCGGGAAACCAGCTAGGAATATGGAAGGTCTTGGATATTCGAAAGAAACCTCATCATCGCACACCGTCTTCGTCCCTCAGAAGGTTGTCCCCCAGAAGTCACGACAGAAATCTCCTAACTTCACGGCTGACCAAGCAACCAAACAGCCTCTTACCGTGGCGGCTTCAAAGACGCAGAACAAAAGTCATAACTGGGTATGTCACCATTGTGGACGAAGAGGGCATATTCGACCTTTCTGCTATCAGGTATATGGGAGGAGCTTCGTCAAGAAAAGGACCAGCATCAAGAAAGCATAACCACGTAAGGAATGGCGAGTTAAGGAGGTAAACTTTCGAGCTAATATTGCATACACCGCTCTAAAGGCCTTAACCAGCAACGATTGGTACTTTGATAGTGGATCCTCTCGACATATGACGGGTAATAGCTCTTTCTTGGTCACTTTAATACCTTGCACAAATAGCTTCGTCACTTTTAGAGATGGAGTAAAAGACAAAGTACTCGAGAAAGGAAAACTCAACCTTCCCAACTCACCATGTCTGAAAGAGGCTCTACTAGTAGAAGGCCTCACAGCAAATCTCATCAGCATAAGTCAAATATGCGATTTAAATCTGAATGTCATTTTCACTCGTGACAAGTGCTCTGTCAAAGACGAACAGCAGAAGGAAGTCATGACAGGCCACAGTTTCCTTGATAACTGTTATCTATGGTCTCCAACAGTCACAATCTTGCCGGCCAAGTGCCTTTTATCCAAAGCTCAAGAGACAAAGCTATGGCATCAAAAACTTGGCCACATCAATTTGAGGAGCATGCAAAAGATTCTCTCTGAAAAGGCGATCATTGGAATTCCCAACCTCAAGATCATTGAAGGAAAAATCTGTGGAGAGTGCCAGATTGGGAAACAAGTCAAGACGTCACACAAGAAGGTACAACATCTTCCTACTTCTCGTGTTCTAGAACTTCTTCATGTTGACCTTATGGGACCCATGCAAGTAGAAAGTCTAGGAGGGAAGAAGTACATATTTGTCTGTGTAGGACGACTTCTCGAGGTACACCTGGGTAGACTTTATCAGAGAGAAGTCAGACACCTTCTCAGTCTTTGAAGCCCTATGTCGGAGAGTTCAACGAGAAAAAGGAGAAGTCATTGGAAAAGTCGTCCGACTTCGAAGCGGTCATGGAAAGGAGTTTTAGAACATCAGCTTCGCAAATTTTTGTGATGCTGAAGGAATTGCACACGAATTTTCTGCTCCCATCACTCCTCAGCAAAACGGGATCGTTGAAAGAAAAAATCGCACTCTTCAAGAAATGGCAAGAGTCATGATGTTAGCCAAAGACATCCCGCAACACTTCTGGGCTGAAGCTTAGAATACGGCATGCCATATTCATAATAGAATGATCCTCCGCCCTGGAACTTCACTCACTCTTTATGAAATATGGAGGGGGAGAAAGCCGAATGTCAAATATTTCCATGTCTTTGGATCGATCTGCTACATACTTGCAGATAGGGAACCTCGACGCAAACTTGATCCTAAAAGCGACGAAGGCATCTTCCTCAGATACTCCAGAAAAAGTCGGGCTTTTCGTGTATTCAACAAACGCACCCAGACTATCATGGAATCCATCAATGTCGTGATCGATGAAAGTAACAAGCAACCCAGTGACGAGGACGAAGAAGTCCTAAATCTCTCAGGAGAAGTCAGACCAGAAGTCAGAGGCGAAGGCAGACCAGAAGTCAGTGGCGATGAGCACAACAAAGAGTCTGAAGATGAAAACCCAATCATCCCGGACAAAGAGGCATCTTCTATAAGACAAAGAGCTCCATCAAGAAGAATTCTGAAGAATCATCCACCCCAGGATGTGATTGGAGATATAAATGAGGGAGTGCGGACTCAACAAAAGGCATCTCTTGACTACAAAGAGATGATAGGTAACATTTGCTTTATTTCCAAAATCGAGCCAAAGAATACACAAGAGGCCATCAATGATGAGTACTGGGTCTGCGCCATGCAAGAAGAATTGGTTCAATTTGCAAGGAATGAAGTCTGGGAACTAGTACCCAAGCCTGACAATGTCAATGTCATCGGGACAAAGTGGATATTCAAAAACAAGTCTGACGAGCAAGGAAACATCACTCGAAACAAAGCAGGACTGGTAGCTCAAGGATACACACAAGTAGAAGGAGTCGACTTCGAAGAAACTTTTGCTCCAGTAGCCAGACTGGAAGCCATACGACTTCTTCTCGGCATAACTTGCCATCTGCGATTCAAACTCTATCAGATGGACGTAAAGAGTGCTTTTCTTAATGGAAATCTCAACGAAGAAGTCTATGTTGCCCAACCAAAGGGATTCGAAGACCATGACTCTCCTCACCATGTCTACAAGCTAAAGAAAGCTCTCTACGGTCTGAAACAAGCTCCACGAGCATGGTCTGAACGTCTCACTCAATTCCTAGTTTAGAATGGATATATTCGAGGGGGAGTAGACAAAACTCTCTTTGTGAAGAAGGAAGGAAGGGACATCATGATTGCTCAAATATATGTCGACGACATTGTATTTGGAGGAAAGTCAGACAAGATGGTGGAACGTTTCGTCCAACATATGCAGTCTGAATTTGAGATGAGCATGGTCGGTGAGCTCACATACTTCCTAGTCTTTCAGATCAAACAGATGTCAGATGGAATATTTATCTCCCAAAGTAAATATGCAAAGAACATTGTCAAGAAGTTCGGGTTAGAAAAAGGCCTCACACAAGAGAACTCCTATTGCCACACATGACAAATGCACAAAGGACGAGATGGGAGAATCAGTTGATCAAAGCCATTATCGAAGCATAATAGGAAGTCTTCTCTATCTAACAGCAAGTCGACCCATCATCGCTTACTCCGTGGGAGTCTGTGCTCGATACCAAGCCAATCCAAAAGTCAGTCACTTAGCTCATGCGAAGAGGATCATAAGGTACATCTCAGGAACCTCTGAATTGGGTTTGCTATATTCCTTTGATACCTCTCCTACTCTTGTTGGATATTGTGATGCTGACTGGGCAGGAAGCACACCAGATCGAAGAAGTACCTCTGGAGGTTGTTTCTACATGGGGAACAATCTTGTATCGTGGTTCAGCAAAAAGCAAAATTGTATTACTTTGTCTACTGCTGAGTCCGAATATATTGCAGCCGGAAGTATCTGTACTCAGCTTCTTTGGATGATACAAATGTTGGCAGAGTATGGAGTCAAGCAAGAAGTCATGACTTTGTTCTGTGACAACATCAGTGCTATCAATATCTCGAAAAAACCCAGTGCAACATAGCAAGACAAAGCATATTGACATCAGGCACCACTTTATTCGAGAGCTTGTAGAAGACAAGAAGATAAATCTCGAGTACCTACCCACTGAGAAACAAGTCGCTGACATCTTTACAAAAGCATTAGATGCTAACAGGATTGAAAGTCTGAGGTCATCCCTTGGACTTTGCTGTCTGGAATAACCAGAAGTCAAGAAAGAAGAGGGAGAGCTTTTGAGTGAATTTTTACTCTCTCTCTCTATCTGGACCAGCCAGGGTCCACAAAATCTAGCCGGGCCTAAATCTCATAATCAGAAGCCCAGGTGGAATTATTTGTTTAAAAATTCAAAAAGGGGAATGATTGAAAAAAACTGACGACAATCCAATCAGCTCTCAACCCCCTTCAACTTCCGCAGAAAAAGCTGCACAATCCTCTCCAACTTCCAAAAAACTGCTAGGGCACCTCGAAAAGGCTAAAACAAATCTGCAACTGAAAGATTTTGCTTTTCTCTTCCAAACCAAAACCGATCGAGCAAATGGTTGGAACTAGAAGCGGACGCATACCATATGCATCCAAATTACGAGCAAAGATGAGGGTAAAGATGATCGCTCGAAAGCTATCAGCCTCAAAATCCTCGACAAACAAGCATGGAGTAAGGATTCGAGGAGGAAAAACCTCAGGAGAAAGTTCGGCAGCACCTCAAGGAGTAACAATCTCACCTCCAACTATCACACCAGTAGAAACAACTCCCGTCGTTGAGAAGGACGACACTTTAGCCGAATCTGTGAACATAGAAGAGGAAGCCTCTCTCTACTCCGACCCCGACACAAGGTAAATCTGCTATCCTCTCTGAAGTAAACACTGTAGATGAAAGCCTGCCTGTAGAAGGTCTAGGAACCCTTATTCCTGAAAGTCACGGTACTAGCACCAAGGTCCAATCCAGCCCCTCTAAGTCGACACAAGCACCAGATAAATCTCCTCTAAACGAGGACTTGCAGAAAGAAGGAAGTTCCCATGTCGCCCCAGACATTGATTCAGGGCTTAATGAAAATCCGAAAGTTATTCCAGAAGTCACTCGACCTCTAGAGGAACTTGTTAACATCAAAGAAATAGTCGCCACTGAGACTATGGAAAAGGAAGCCAGGAAAAAAGAAGTTGTGCCCAAAAGGCTTGAGAGAAGGAAGCTACCAACAAGAAGGTTGGTCGATGAAGAAGAAGAACCTCAAATACCGAGGAGATTGACCCAAAAGAAGAAAACCACAGAGAAAGGAGGAGCATCTGCTTCTAAACAGCCGAAGAAGTCTAGAAGGAAGTCACTAACTTCTGTAGCAACATCTGCTCCAGAAGAAGAGGAATCTGAAGAAGAAGACACCCAGATTGTACTACCACGGGTCAAAAAGGCAATGGGAGGGCAGAAACTCCCCAAGAATGTGCCTAAAGGTTCTACGGATAATGTCTCTTTCCACTCTGTAGAAAATGCGGTTAAATGGCAGTATGTATACCAGCGCAAGATCTATCTAGAAAGAGAGCTTTCCACAGAGGCGCAGGGGATAAACTCTATCGGGGAACTTCTCCGAAGAGAAGGAACCAATACGGTCATAAACATCGGGCCATTCTACCCAGCATTGTTCAAAGATTTTATTGTCAACCTTTCAAGCGAATTTGATGACCCGGAAGATGCGGAGTACCGGAAAGTATTTGTTCGGGGAGAATGCTTCGAAATATCTGCCTCAACTATTAATGCCTATCTTGGCAGAGTAGACCCAGAAGTCACTCCAGATGTCCCGCACTTGAACAAAGTAGCGGTTGAGATCACTGGAGGACGGAAGAAGGTCTGGCCCGTCTAAGACACCATTGCGGCCACTGAGCTTACTGCCAAATACTCAATTCTCTACCGCATTGGCCTGGCAAATTGGGCGCCTTCTACACATGGGTCAAGCATCAAAACCGAATTGGCTAAACTCATATACCAAATAGGTACGCAGTCTTCTCTTGATTTTGCCTCATATGTTATTGAACATCTAGTCAAGCATGCGAAATCATGCGTTGTCAAGCTTCCTATCGGGTTTCCTTCATTGATCACCGGTCTCCTTCTCCAACAATGTCCTCACATTGTTCAAGAGACGGATGTTCCGGGTAAGAAGCCACTGCCCCTTGCTATCAGCCTCAAGAACTTCGAAGGCAAGCATTGGAAGGATCTCGCACCGCCTATGGCCAAAGCATCAAGCTCCCGACCCTCAGGACCACTTGGCACTAGGATGGAGGAAGAATTTGTGGAGATGATCAATGATCTGGAGAAGTCAATTGATATGCTATCAACTCGCAAAGTCGCCTGTGAAGCTCTTCTCAATGACCTCCACTCTGCTCCTGCTGCTGAAGATGATGTTGATGACTCCAACTCATTTTAAGTATTTCTCTGAATTTACTCTATAAACTTGTTCCAAACACACAATCTTAAATTCTCAGGGTATGCCCGAGTTACTTTTCTGCACACTATGACACTGGTTTTATTTGCTCATGTTGAGCTGGATATTTGCTCATGTTTGAGCTGTTTATTTTGCTCATGGTGTGATCTGGTTTTTACCCTGCTGTTTAGTCGAATTTCATTGTATGATTGCCTTTGGATATATTGTTAGACAAACAGGGGGAGATAGATAGAAGTTACGCCAGAGGCTACGCCAGAAGTCGCACCGGAAGTTGCGCACAGAAGTAGCCACGCTAGAACTCACCGCTCCAGAAGCCTCTCCAGAAGATAAACCAGAAGCCGCACAAGAAGTCACATCAGAAGTCACATACTTGCTGTGTGCGTAACTGCCTCAAGGTGACGATGTGCCTTAAATGTGTTTTAAGTCACATCACTTGCTGTGCGTAACTACCACAAGATAACTCACTTGCTGTGCGTAACTGCCACAAGATGAACGATGTGCTTAAAAAGGTGTTTGCCTAAAAAATTGCCAAAGGGGGAGATTGTTGCTACGTTTAATTGTTGGCATATTTTTTAGCGCAAAAGTAAGAAGTCGTGCAACATGTTACATGACATGTGGAGCGACTTGCTGCGATCCAGATTAGGAAAGATCTAAAGCTTTCCTATTTCGACGAAGCTTGGAACGAAAGAAGGAAGACGCAAGAGAGTGACGTCGACAAGTCAGTGGACTTCCAGCTGGCAGTAACACGTCAGCAATAGGCGGCAACTCTACTTTCCTGATTTATTCAGGAAGTCAGAACAGGCAAGACGACTTCCAACTGTCATGGAAGGCGGCAACGACTTGCCTGATTTGTTCAGGAAGTCTGAAACTTCCTGTTCCTGATCCGAGAAGGATTAGGAATGTGAGCTACTATAAAAAGCCTTGTGCTTCCCATTAGCAGTCATCCGTTCTTTTTCTAACAATTGCAAGACTTCTCAGAGTTCTTAACCGTGCACCATTGGCGTGTTGAGAGTCTGATTAAGATTCGCTAGAACGGTCTTTGCTCCGATCAAACATTAAATCGCGAAGACTAAGTGTTTGGATCGGTTAGCATTTTTGTTTGTGATTGAAGATTCACAACTCCGTCAAAGAAGACAACGACATCGAGCATAGGCTTGCTCGAAGGGTGGAATTGAGAGGATCTCAAAGACAGGGGGAGAGGCCCTTGGTTGAGGTTGTTCACGGTGAGATCTATAGTAGCTTAGGACAATAGCTTGTGTGATAACTAGTTGTTGCTTGAAGTTGTACTATTGACTACCTAATAGTGAAAACCTTTCCACTGGCAAAGTGCCCCCAGACGTAGGTGCGGAGTCACCGAACTGGGTAATCATCTCTAGTGTCGTTATTATTATCTGTTTACTGTCTTACTTGCGGTTTACATTTAGGCAATTAGTCGATCCACAGGTTACGACTTTGTGTTCGACTTCTTGACTCGGCTACAATTCAGAATTTCACAGATGAAAGATGGAATATTTATCTCCCAAAGCAAATATGCAGAGAATATTGTGAAGAAATTCGGGTTAGAAAAGGCTTCACACAAAAGAACCCCCATTGCCACTCATGTCAAATGCACAAAGGACGATCTTAGAGAAGCATAATTGGAAGTCTTCTCTATCTAACAGCAAGTCGACCCGACATTACTTTCTCAGTTGGAGCCTGTGCTCGATATCAAGCCAATCCAAAAGCTAGTCACTTAACTTATGCTAAGAGGATAATAAGGTACATCTCGGGAACCTCTAAATTAGGCTTGCTATACTATTTGATACCTCTCCTACTCTTGTTGGATACTGTGATGCTGACTGGGCGGGAAGCATACCAGATCGAAGAAGTACCTCTGGAGGTTGTTTTTATCTTGGGAACAATCTTGTGTCCTGGTACAGCAAAAAGCAAAATTGTATTGCTTTGTCTACTGCTGAGTCCGAATATATTGCAGCTGGAAGTAGTTGTACTCAGCTTCTTTGGATGAAACAGATGTTGGCAGAGTATGGGGTCAATCAATATCTCGAAGAAGCCAGTTCAACATAGCAAAACAAAGCATATTGATATCAGGCATCACTTTATTCGATAGCTTGTAGAAGACAAGAAGATAAAACTCGAATACCTACCCACTGAGAAACAAATCGGTGACATCTTCACAAAGGCGTTAGATGCTAACAGGTTTGAAAGTCTAAGGTCATCCCTTGGATTTTGCTGTCTTGAGTAACCAGAAGTCAAGAGAGAAGAGGGGGAGCTTTTAGTTGATTTTACTCTCTCTCTATCAGGACCAAAAAAGGTCCACAAAATCAAACCAGGCCCAAAATTCTTTAGTATAGCCCAGCTGAAATTTGTTTAAAATTCAAAAAGGGAAAAGGAATGATTGCAATCTGACGATGAACCAATCAGCACTCAACCTTTTTGACTTCCGCGCAGAAAAGTTTTGAACACTCCTTCCACCTTCCCAAACCCACTAGGGCACCACAAAACCAAAATTAATCTCCACCTATAATAGTTTGCTCTTCTCTTCCGAAATAAGTCCAATCAAATCCTCCTCTCAAATGTTTGGAACTAGAAGCGGACGCGTTCCCTCTGCCTCCAAGAAACTACGAGCCAAGATGAGGGTGAAGATGATCGCCAGGAAGTTATCGGCTTCGAAATCTTCAACAAACAAATAAACATGGAGTAAAGATTCATGGAGGAAATTCCTCAAGGGAGGGTGCGTCAAGACCTCAGGGAGCAACGACCTCTTCTCCAACTATTGCACCAATGGAGGCAACCCCCACTGTTGAGAAGGACAGCACTTTGTCCAAAGCTGCTAACCTTGAAGAAGAAGGGTCGCACTCCACTCAGACGCCACTACAAGGTAACCCTATTGTCCCTCTTGAAGTAGAGCCAGTAGATGAGAATCTGCCTAAAGAAACTCTAGGAACCCCCGTTCCTGAAATTCATGACACTAGCTGTGAATATCGATCTGGCCCCACAAAATCGACACCAGCACCAGATAAATTCCCACTAAACGAAGCCATGCAGAAAGTCGATAGTCCGCTTGTCGCTCCGGACAGTGATCCAGGGCTGAATGAAGATACAGAAGCTATACCGGAAGTCCCTCAATCTTAAGCCGGTCTTGTCAACACAGAAGAAATAGATACGGCCGAGACTATGGAAGAAGAATCTACACAAGAGGACAGAACGCCTCTAAAAGAATTTGTGCCCAAATGGCTTAAGAAAAGGAAACAACCAAAGAGAAAGTTGATTGATGAAGAAGAAGAACCACCAGTGCCGAGAAGACTAACCCCTAAAAGAAAAGCTACAGAGAAAGGAGTAGCATCTGCTCCTAAACCCGTGAAGAAGTCAAGAAAGAAGTTATCCACAAATTGCCTAAAGCTAGAACGGCTTTGCTTCGGTTAAACATCAAGTCGCGAAGATTGAGTGTTTAATCGATTAGGGTTCTTGTGTTCGTGATTGAAGATTCACAAATCCGTCAAAGAAGACTACGACACCGAGCATAGACGCTTGCTCGAAGGGTGGAATTGGGAGTATCTCAAAGACAGGGGGAGAGGACCCTGGTCGAGGTTGTCCACGGTGAGATCTATAGTAGCTTAGGACAATAGCTTGTGTGATAGCTAGTTGGTGCTTGAAGTTGTACTATTGACTACCATATAGTGAAAACCTTTCCACTGGCAAACTGCCCCCAGACGTAGGTGCGGAGTCACCGAACTGGGTAATAATCTATAGTGTCATTATTATTACTTGTTTATTGTTTAACTCACGGTTTGCGTTTTAGACAAATTGTCAACACAAAAGTTACGACTTTGTGTTCGACTTCTTGACTAGGCTACGAATCAGAATTTCAAAGACAAATCTGAAGGTGTTACTTCCGACATTTTAGAGGAATGCCTTAATGAAGTTGTAGTGAAAAGGAAGAAGTTAGAGTAGGACTTTTCCTCTAGAAATGATGCACTTTAAAGATGACTGAAAGAAAAAGAAGGGTTGAGTCGGGATGCATGAGAGGCAGCAAAAATCCTTAACCGATCAGCTTTGATTTCCCCTTAATAGAATATAAAGGGTGCGAACTAGTCTGGTGGCTCTTTTGTCTAATGTGTATTTAAAATCTCCTTATACCACGTACACTTTCGATATGACCCCTAGGCTCACATATGAAATTTTAACAATCTCTCCCTTCACATTGAGCCTCATCACATTGGGTTGCTTCCCTTAAGCCCAAATCATCTTGCGCTCTCACCCGCTGGCCCATCTAAAAATTGTAGCATGATCAAATCACGGTTCTGTGGATGCTACTAGCCTACATGGCTGTTAGGTTTGTGCCCTAGTCCAATATAATTCCTCAATCTATACTGTAATGGACATCATTATTCTATATAATAAAAGGCATAATATTACTAATGTGTTGTAGTAATATATCTAATGTGATTTGATCTATGTCATAATGTGTGTAACCACTTATAGTAGAACTATAGATCAGAAAGAATTGCATTCGATAAAGTCCCTGATCAGCTAAACTTCTTCTGAAGCGATCAGTATGAGACTAACTCATTGTGATCATGCTCTACTGATCATGGCAAAGTGCGTGCCGGAGTTATATCATAGATACCATCAGGTCGATGATATCGGACAACCCGATTGTGAGTATGCTGCATAGATCCAATCATGAGATACTCACATATCGTAGTTTGTCATTATATCTTAAGACCAAGGAGTCTTTGTGTACACTATGTAACGAATACCTAAGTTTGACCTAGTCTAACGTTATCTGTAAAAGGGTAACTACAACGGCATGTTTGAACGCCTATTGAATGCTGCAATCACAAGAACACGGAAAAAGAGCATTCAATTAGAAATTTTCAAGTGATAATACAAAACTTCAAATACATATTGAGAGATCAATAAAAAAGTAACCTGTTGCAATCAACACTAGCATCGATGGGAGCAGGAGTTTGAACGTGACAAAGATCGGGAAGCTGTTTTGCCTTTATAGCATTAACATTAAGGGACTTAAGAGTTCTTTTGAAGCATTCACAAAGAGACCTTCGTATCTGGGTAGAGTTGGCCTTGTCGTTGAACTGAGCAACGGCCAAGCAGCATGAAACAGCCGGCTGGGGCGTTGGACCCGTCAAGTAGGGCAAGCATGGCGCCAAGCCGAATATGGCATCTTGACAAGTTATTGTGGCTTGTCCATAGCTACTACTTATAAATGTACTCACAATCATCAGCACCACTACCACCTTTTTCATCTCCATCGATCTTAATTCCTATTTAATTTCTTTAATCACTCTCTTACTCACTCAATCTTGTGTTTGTTGTAGTTTTCATTAGTTCTGCTTTATTTATAGAGGAGATTAGAGTACACTTTTGTGTATATATGAAGCCACATGACATCTTGATCTGTGTATTAAATGTAAAATTGTGTATTAAATGTAAAATAATGTATTCAAGAGTCAATGAGTTAACCATACATGAATTCACATTCCATGGAAGGTGCAAAGAATGACACTTAAAAGAAATGTTGAATTAACGTTGTACGGAAATAACTATTTATTTATTCTCCGTTTTAATAATTACCATTTTTCCATTTATTCTATTCATAAATTTCTTAACATCCGGTGCACCTTATGAGAGAGTAAGCATGAAGCCGTTGAGATATTCTTTTAAAGACTCTTATTTATTATTATATTTTCGAAAACAATATTGCGGTTAAGAAAAATCAAAAGAAACAATGTTACTAATACAATAGGGGAGAACAAACTCCTCCCATATTTATTTTTTAGATTGGGTTGATTTTATTCTTGTAATAGACTAGAAGTGGATACATTATATAATGGAGTTAATGTGAATATATTTAACATATTCAATACTAAATTGTAGAAATCGTTAGACGTCAATCTGTTAGATAAAGCCTTCAAGGTAGAGACTGGCAAAAATAATATCTCAAATTTTTATTACAAACACATATTTCAAAGTCGTTACAACAAATCTTATATTATAATTAACAAAACTCGTAATAATTTAACAACAGTTTTTACCACAAAAGTCATGACTAATTATTCACAACTATAATTCAACAAGCAATTGAAAGTCGTGGTTCATAATAATTAAAATTCCTTACAACAAAACAAATATATACTCAAAAAGTACATTAAGTGAGAAGCTTCTAAAATATTTGGACGTGTGGTGGACAACAAAAGATAGAGGACACCCGGGAGTGGAATGAGCCGTTACTATAAACATGAAGACAAATCTCGAGGTGTTACTTCCGACATTTTAGAGGACTGCCTTAATGAAGTTGTCGTGAAAAGAAAGAAGTTAAAGTAGGACTTTTCCTCTAGAAATGATGCACTTTAAAGGTCACTGAAAGAAAAAGAACAAGGAAGGTCGCAGACACATTAGATCCCACATCTGACCCAAAAGACTAGCTTAATGGGTTTTAGGTATAACGTGAAAATACTCTCTTTATACCCCGTATAATCATGACATATGATCTAGACTCACATGCACAATCCTAAAAAATCCTTGTTATTTCAAGTTCATCTACTTTTGTACATCGTTATTCAAATAATATATCTTATTGGCAAAATTGAAGTTTGGAAGATGTTTGTTCAACCGATTTCTTTCCATTATATTATCATTACATGGTTGTCCCACTGTTCTTATTTATACTTATGAACTAAGTTACATTTAATAATAAAAAGATAAAAGTAATTTGGATTTAAACTTTTATTTAATCACTTGTACGCTGGACGCTGGACGGTTCTCTAGATGCTACTAGCCCACATGGCTCGATCCACCATGAGATTCACTGGTTTACAAGCCACATGAGATATGTGAAAACTTGACTCTGATACCACTTATTGGGGAGAATTAGGTCTTATTAAGGATGAGCATACAACAAGGAAGGTCGCATACACATTAGATTCCACATCTGACCCAAAAGACTAGCTTAATGGGTTTTAGGTATAACGTGAACATACTCTCTTTACACCCTGTATAATCATGACGTATGATCTAGACTCACATGCACAATCCTAACAAATCCTTGTTATTTCAAGTTCATCTATTTTTGTACATCGTTATTCAAATGATATATCTTGTTAGCAAAATTGAAGTTTGGAAGATGTTTGTTCAACCCGATTTCTTTTAATTATATTATCATTACATGGTTGTCCCACTGTTCATACCTATACTTATGAACTAAGTTACATTTAATGATAAAAGGATAAAAGTAATTTGGATTTAAACTTTTATTTAATCACTTGTACGTTGGACAGTTTTTGCACCTTTATGCTTAACACAACCTATTAATCGCTCAAACCAAATAGAATTATATGGTTAACTTATAAAGAGCAAATACATGATTTAAGAGTTTATTGATACTTTCATAAATATCAAAAGTCCTCAACAATTTAGAAATCAAACTGATGTGATACATAGCAAAGGAAAAGCATTATTCTTTATTATCTGCAATACATTATTCTCTGTAGTTACGACGGTTTTCGAGATTGGCTAATTTTTTAAAGGAACCGAAGAAACATGTTACAAAGAATGTCGAAGCATCTTCAACGACATCTTGTGTAACATTGTTGATGACATCTCGGCAAGCATCCTGATCGACAGAAATCAGGAAAGTGCAGTTTCGGCAGAGAAGAAAGAAAACGATTAGGAAAGTGCAGAACGACTCCTAATCTGAAAAGAAGAAAGACGGCGATTAAGAGGAAACCCTTTAGGGTTAGTACTCATCCATGATTGCTATAAAAGCTTAGGCTACCCCCTTAGCAATCATGTGGTTCTTTATTTGTTTCCTAGCAACAATTTGCAAGGTTCTTAGACGTGAAGGTTTGCGGGCTGAGAAATTGCAGATTGAGCTTAGGACATTGTGTATCACATAACTATAGAGAGTTAGGTGATTGAGGGTTTACCGAAGTCGTGAGTTTTGAACTGCACGCAACCACCAAGCTTAAAGAAGACTTGAAGACGACAGAGCAAGGCGATTGCTCGAAGAGTGGAATCAAGACGTTCTTGGATTCAGGGGGAGACCCTGAGATAGATTGCACTGTAAGACGTAGCATAAAGTATAGATCTAGGGTTGATCACAGGTACTTGTATGTTCTGACGGATTACTGATAAGTGAAATCTTTCCACTAGGCTGAGAGCCCCCAGACGTAGGTGACGTTGCACCGAACTGGGTAAACAATCTGCTGTGTCATTACTTATAGCTTTATATTTACTGTCCTGCATTATCTACGCAAGAAGTCAGACGCAACGTTATAGCATTCTGTGTAACATTGTGTGTGGCATCTTGCACGACTAGCTGATCAGAATTTCAATTGGTATCAGAGGGGGCACCTACATCTTTAGATGAGTTCCTAAACAAATATTTTGATCAAAGATGGACAATACCAGAGAAGGAGGATCCATAAATCGACCACCTGTTCTAGATGGAAGCAACTATGGCTATTGGAATGCTCGAATGTGTGCCTTCATGAAGTCACTAGACAACAAGACATGGAAGGTTGTACTCAATGGTTGGAATGCACCACAACTCAGTGACAGTGATGGCAATCCTATCGGTCCAAAACCAGAAAAAGACTGGACCGATGATGAAGATGAAGAATCACTAGGAAATTCTCGAGCTCTGAATGCTATCTTCAATGGTGTTAACAAAAACGTGTTCAGACTAATCAACACATGCACAACTGCCAAATCAGCATGGAACATCCTAGCCGTAGCATACAAAGGAACAACAAAGGTTCGAGAACAAAAACTGCAATACCTGACTACCAACTTCGAAGCCCTCATCATGAAAGAAGACGAATCAATTGCAGATTTCAATGTTCGTATTCGTGATCTAGCCAATGAATCCTATTCTCTGGGAGAACCAATGTCTGATGAAAAATTGGTAAGAAAAACCCTACGTGCTCTTAGCCCTAGGTTTAAGATGAAGATCACAGCAATTGAGGAAGTTCATGATCTCAAGGTCTTGAAATTTGATGCTGATGGGGTCTCTAATGACCTATGAGTTGTCTCTACCCAACATCGACAAAAGGAACAAAGGAGTTGCTTTCAAAAGCTCAACACACAAGCAACCAGATCCTGAGGACTCCGATTCTGATGAAGATATCGATGCTACAATGGCCCTTCTCACAAAAAATTACAACAAAGCTATGAGAAGATTTAGTCGAATGAGTGGACGGAATGTCACAGCAAATGCCAGAAACAAAGCCCCACAAAAAGCTCAGGTTGGAGGTAGTCTTGACAGACCAAACAGGAGTGGGGAAGAAAAAAAACAAAGGACTTCAATATCATGAATGTGAAGGATTCGGCCACCTCCGTAGAGAATGTCCAAACTTCCTCAAACAACAAAAACGAGGATACAATGCCACCCTATCAGATGATGACAATGAAGATAGTGGATCTGAAGAGGTAAGCAACTTTGTTGCATTCACTACTACTACTCCTACATGTAATGTTGATAATGTTGTCGATATCAATGATGATCCAACTCGAAATGAGAATTGGACTAAAGAACAACTAGTCGAGGCATACAAAGGCTTGCATACCAGATGGATCAAGGAGACTCTGATACTTGATCAACAAGGCGAAAGGATCATTAGTCTTACCAGCGACAAGTCAAGATTTCTAGAGACAATCGTGGAGCTGAAACGAGAGATCACCAGACTTAATGGAGAAATTAGTCTCATGACTAAATCGGTAAAGATGATGAATCCGAGCACAGAAAGCCTTGACAAGATTTTATCGGTGGGAAAACAGTCCAAAGATACGACGGGACTAGGGTACACACATGTTGTCCCCGCAATGACAGGGACAAAGTTTATCCCACAACAAGCCTTGGCTGACAAGAAACAACAGGATGCCCCAACTCATCCTACAGGACGATCTACAACAAAAGCCATAACATCGTCCACAACCCGTTCTTGTCAAGAAACTGTCAGAAGACATCCTCCACGTAGACAACAAAGCTACAGAAGACCAGCTTATCAATGTCAATGGATATGTCATTACTGTGGTCAACTAGGTCACATCAAACCTTTTTGTTTTCATATTCTTAAAAGGAAGCAAGCTCAGAAATATCAAAGACATCTCTCAACTCCTCCGAAGACATCCCGCCTTGAATGGAGACCTAAGAACCTGGTCTATCGAGCGAATGTTGCATATACATCCTTAAGTGCTTCAACGAACAAGGACTGGTATCTCGACAGTGGATGCTCTCGACACATGACAGGTACTCCAGTGTTTCTCTTCAATCTTAAATTATATACAAACTGTTTTGTTACGTTTGGAGATGGGATTCGAGCTCGAATCATTGGAAAAGGAGTGCTCAAGCATCCTGGAGCCACTTGCCTGACTGAAGCATTACTTGTAGAAGGACTTAAGGCAAACCTGATTAGCATCAGTCAGATATGTGATCAGGATTTAGTAGTGAAATTCACTAAAGAAGCCTGTATAGTTAAAAACATCGATCAGGTCACTATTCTACAAGGAGTTCGCTCGACAGACAATTGCTATATCTAGTCTCCCGAGACACATATCGAAGCGACCATGTGCCTTGTCTCCAAAGCAGAAGAAACCAAACTATGGAACCGAAAGCTTGGACATCTAAACCTTAGAAGTATGCAAAAGGCAATCTCAGAGCAGGCAATCAACGGAATCCCATACCTAAAAATAGTAGAAGGAAAGATCTGCGGAGAATGTCAGATTGGAAAGCAAACCAAAATGTCACATAAGAAGCTTCAGCATATCACCACCTCTCGAGTACTTGAGCTGATACATGTTGACCTCATGGGACCAATGCAAGTTGAAAGCCTTCGAGGAAAACGATATGTCTTTGTGTGTGTAGATGATTACTCACGATACACTTGGGTTGACTTCCCTCGTGACAAATCAGACACCTTCTCGATCTTCAAAAATCTGTGCATTCAGGTTCAACGAGAAAAAGGAGAGACAATTGGCAAAATCATTCGCCTTCGTAGTGATCATGGTCAAGAGTTCGAAAACAGCAAGTTTGCAGATTTCTGCAACTCAGAAGGGATAGCTCATGAATTCTCGGCACCAATCACTCCCCAACAAAACGGCATTGTTGAACGCAAGAACAGGACTCTACAGGAGATGGCGAGAGTTATGATGCTGGCTAAAGACATACCAACTCACTTCTGGGCAGAAGCACTTAACACTGCTTGCCATATCCACAATCGAGTCACTCTCCGACCAGGTATGTCAGTAACTCATTATGAAATATGGAGGGGGAGAAAGCCAAATGTTAAGTACTTCCATATCTTTGGCTCCACTTGTTATATACTGGCTGATAGAGAGCCTCGTCAAAAGCTTGACCCAAAAAGCGATGAAGGCATCTTCCTTGGCTATTCAAGGAATAGTCGCGCATACCGAGCCTTCAACAAACGAACCAAAACCATGATGGAATCAATCAATGTTGTTGTTGATGATGACTGCGAAGATGCCTCAGAAGATGCCAACAACAAACAAACCAGAAAAGAATGTCAGAAAGAATGTCATGACGGATGTCAGAGAAGATGCCAGCAACAAACCAGAAAATGATGATGATGTTCCAAATATCGATCGTAACGAAGTAATTCCTGAAACCAGCAACAAGAATCCCTCACGAAGAGTCCAGACTAATCATCCTATCTCTGGAGTTATTGGAAACCTAAATGAAGGCATACGGACTCGGTCAAAAGCTCCTGAAGACTACAACGAGATGATCAGCAATATTTGCTTTGTTTCAAAGACAGAACCCAAAAACATCAATGAAGCCATCAATGATGAGTATTGGGTCAATACTATGCAAGAAGAGCTGATTCAATTTGAGAAAAATCAGGTATGGGAACTGGTGCCCAAACCAAGTGAAGGAAACATCATAGGCACTAAATAGATCTTCAAGAACAAATCCGATGAGCTTGGCAACATCACTCGCAATAAAGCCAGGTTAGTTGCTCAAGGGTATACTCAAATTGAGGGTATTGACTTCGATGAGACCTTTGCTCCGGTGGCAAGACTTGAAGCAATCCGTCTCCTGCTAGGGATATCATGCCATCTACAGATAAAGCTCTACCAGATGGATGTCAAAAGTGCGTTCCTGAATGAGGATCTCAATGAAGATGTATATGTGTCACAACCCAAAGGATTTGTTGACCCGCACTATCCTGATCATGTGTATAAACTCAAGAAAGCTCTTTATGGGTTGAAACAAGCACCAAGGGCTTGGTATGAAAGGCTCACAAAATTCCACATCAAAAGCGGCTACACTAGAGGGGGAGTCGATAAGACCCTATTTGTGAAGAATGAAGACGGGAACCTAATGATAGCTCAAATCTATGTCGATGACATTGTTTTTGGAGGGATGTCAGGCAAGATGGTAGAGATATTTATTCAACAGATGCAATTAGAATTCGAGATGAGCATGGTGGGAGAGCTTACTTATTTTTTAGGCTTCCAAATTAAACAACAAAAGGATAGCATCTTTGTATCTCAGAGCAAATATGCGAAGAATATTGTCAAGAAGTTTGGGCTAGAGAAAGCCTCACATAAAAGGACACCAGCAGCTACACATGTCAAGCTAACTAAAGATGATCCAGGAGAAGCCGTCGACCAACACCTATACAGGAGCATCATCGGTAGTCTTCTCTACCTCACCGCAAGTCGACCAGATATTGCCTACTCTGTCGGAGTATGTGCAAGGTATCAAGCTAATCCTAAGGTTAGTCATCTCTCCCAAGCCAAAAGAATTATTGGATATATCTCTGGGACTACAGACTTGGGCTTGTTATATTCATTCGACACATCCTCTACCTTAGTGGGGTATTGTGATGCCGATTGGGCTGGAAACACATCGGATAGGAAAAGCACATCTTGAGGATGCTTCTTCCTTGGCAACAACCTCATATCATGGTTTAGTAAGAAGCAAAACTGTGTTGCCCTTTCCACTGCCGAATCGGAGTATATTGCAGCTGGGAGTAGCTACACACAACTACTATGGATGAAGCAGATGTTAGTCGAATACAATGTCAGACAGGATGCCATGACTTTATATTGTGATAATGTCAGTGCTATCAACATCTCCAAAAATCCTGTCCAACACAGCAAGACCAAACACATTGATATTAGACACCACTTCATTCGAGAATTGGTCAAAGACAAGAAGATCATCCTAGAGCACATTCCCACAGAGAAGCAACTTGCTGATATTTTCACAAAAGCATTAGATGCAAGCAGATTCGAGGATCTTAGATCATCACTCGGTCTGTGCACCATCAGTGAACAATAAGAAGTTGCAGAAACGGTTGAGAGGAGTTAGTTGGTGCCTCTTTATGAACCGGTCGAAAATCCAACAAATGTCATTGGGCCAAGCATATCAAAAGCCCATATAAAAGAAAAGGAAGATACGCTCAGACGGTAGAAAGATTTGAATCGTTTTTTTTTTCAAACCCTAGTCTGCCTTTCTCTTCTGTGTTTGCTCTCATCTCCTTCGCCATTCACTCTCTGCTAATCTCTCAAATAACAATGGTGAAAACTCGAAGCACATTAGCCCCAAAGAAAGCCACCGATTCAAAGAAAGTTGGTCTCATACTGATCGCTTCATAAAGAAGTTTAGCTGATCAGGGACTCATCAAATGTAATTCTTTCTGATCTACAGTTCTACTATTAGTGGTTACACACGTAATGACATAGATCAAATTACATTCGATATATTACTACAACACATTAGTAATATATCCCGATTTATTTATTCGGAAAGATGATAAAACATTACATCTGTAGATCACTTTCATATTGGACTGGGGCATAACTCTAACAATCTCCCACTTGCCCCTAGTTCCAATTTAAGTTCTGATCTACTCCCATAAACCCTGCATGTTACTCATGCCTAGGCTGCGGCTGAGCGTTTGTCAAGGGATCGGCCATATTATCATCAGTCGAATAGTGTTTAATCTCCATATCACCTCTATATGTGATAAATCTCACGAGGTGATTCCTGCTGAGTATATGTTTGGATCTGTTGTGGAATCTGGGCTCTTGAGCAATAGCAACGGCACCTGTGTTGTCCCATAACAAGCTTATCGGATAAGACGCTCGCGGCGTTGCATCTAATCCGATCAGAAAGCTTCTAA
Organism: Geranium rotundifolium; assembly: GCA_963920655.1. Lineage (NCBI taxonomy): Eukaryota > Viridiplantae > Streptophyta > Magnoliopsida > Geraniales > Geraniaceae > Geranium > Geranium rotundifolium. The sequence continues at coordinate 40,288,562 of OY987312.1, forward strand.
TCCATATGGCCTCTTTAGCTGCTTTTGTTGCAGCTATATACTCAGCCTTCATTGTAGAGCTGGCAATTTTTGCTTGCTTAAAACTTATCCAGCTGAAAGCGCCACCACTCAACACAAAATAAGTCCTGACTGAATTTTAAAGTCATATGGATATGTCTGAAAACTAGCATCGACTTGTCCTTTGACTACTAGTTCTCTATCTTCATCCCCATAAACCAAAATGCATCCTTGATCCTCCTCAAATATTTGAGGATGGCCTTTGCCAGCAATCTAGTGTAATTGGTCGGGGTTAGATTGGAATCTGCTGGTACAGCTTAGTGCAAACGAGACTTCCAGTGTCGTGCACATCCTGGCATACATGATGGATCCCACAGCCGAAGCATAAGGGATCTTACTCATCCTGCTCAGCTTATCAGGAGTACTAGGACTCTGTAGCTTGCTAAGCTTAATGCCATGACGCATGGGTATGTATCCTTTCTTAGAATCAAGCATTGAGATCTTCTCAACACTTTACCTATGTACATGTTCTTACTTAGCAACATGTTCTGACTTAGGCCCAAAATCCTTTTGGAATGATCTGTAGAGATCCTGATGCCTACATTAAATGTAGCATCACCTAAGTCCTTCATCGATAAGTACTTCCCTAACCAAACTTTGGTGGCAAGGTCGGGATGTCATTCCCGATGAATAAATATCAAGAATACAATATTACTCCCACTCGCTTTCTTATGTACGCAAGGCTCACTTTTGTTTTGGATGAAACCGAGTTCCTTTACAACTTTATCAAAATGACGGTTCCAACTCCCTGAAGGTTGCTTAAATTCATAAATGGATTTTTGTGGCTTACATATCTTTCCGGGATTCTTTGGATCTACAAAACCCACAGGTCGTGTGATATACACGCCCTCTAGTAAGTTCCTGCTAAGGAAGGAGTTTTGACATCCATCTGCCATAGTTATGGCTAATAATAATCTGGATTAAACTGACCATTGCTACTGGTGAAAAGATGTCATCATAATCCATGTATTGAATCTGACGATAACCTTTTACAACCATCCTAGCCATATTGGTCTGAGGACTTCCATCCATATTGGTCTTGATCCTGTAGACCCACTCAGAACCGATGGGTTTTATCCCAGAGGTTTGATCCACCAAGCACCCGACTTGGTTTTCATACATGGATTTCATTTCCTCACTCATGGCATTCTACCATTTTTCGGAGTCTGGACTGGTTAAAGCTTGTCTGCAGGTTTCTAGATCATCCTGATCCACCAACATCACATCATTTCCCTCAGTGGATGTGAAGCCATACCTGTCTGGAACATGACGAGATCTTTCAGACCTCTTTAGACCATTTGGAATTTCTGTAGGGATTGATTCTTCATCGGCGATCATCTGAGGCTCCAATACTTCTACATCTTGCATAACAGGCTCCTGAATTGCTTCAGGTTGTTCCGTATCCTCTCGAATTTCTTCGAGATGCACGAGACTCCTACTAGCTATTTTGGAAATATATTTCTCCAAAAATACCCCCCCCCCCCCCCTCGAGCAACAAAGACTTTGTACTCGCTGGGTATATAGAAGTTGTAACTCTTAGTTTCTTAAGGATACCTTACGAAGACAAATTTTGTCTGATTTGGATGCCTGCATCTCTGCTACCCAAATCTTTTTAGGAAAAACATACTAGAATGTTTCCCACACCATATATGACTATGGTCAATTTCTTATTTGGCTACTACGCGAAGGCGCACGCATCCAAATAGAACTGACCATCTCATCTCGCTCCCATCCCAATGAATACTACACGGAGGCGCACGCATCCACAGTAACGGGAGACGTAATGAGTGTCATATGGTGTACCTTCTGTGACTCTGGTCCAGCTCTTATTTGGCTACTACGCGGAGGCGCACGCATCCAAATAGAACTGATTACCTTATTCAGCTCGCATCCTAATGAATACTACGCGGAGGCGCACGCATCCACAGTAATGGGAGACAGAATGACTGTCACAAGGTGTACTATCGTTGTCTTCATCGGAGCCCGATTCAAAATGAATGCGGCAGTTTCCAAAGTCAAGTATTAGTTCAACTCTCTTCTGGCCTGAGTACTCATAGGTCCACATACGTCGGAATGTATTAGACTTAATAAGTCACTCGCCTTTCACATAAACCTGTGAAATGTGCCTTTGTCATTTTGCCCATTAGGAGAGACTTGCATCTTTCAGTTTGAGTTAATTCAAACGGACTTAAAAAGTCCACACTTGTGAAGTGTTGAAATGCGTTTCTCGCTCATTAGGCAAGACTTGAATCTTTCAGTTTGAGTGAATTCAAACGGACTTAAAGTCCACACTTGTGAAGTGTTGAAATGCGTTTCTCGCCTATGTGCCTTAAATGACAATGCCAGATTATAACTTGGTTCAAATTATTAGATTTAAGCCTTTTCTTATTTACGTTATAGCGATTAAGCTTACCAACGTAAATATCTGATCCTGAAGACGTGGATACCCACTCTTCTTCACATGATCCTTATATTGCTTACAATCCCTTATTCCCGTGTCCTGGCTCATTGCAGTGATAGCATATCTCCTCCAATTTGTCCTTAGAATTCACAGCAGTTTTGGGAGCTGCTTGAACCTTTGGATGCTTGGGGTGTCTGATCTGCCCTGCAAGGTGCCCAGGAGCCTTACCCTTACCCAGATCAGCTTTCTTGAAGCTGACCTTCTTGTTGACCATAAGGACCTCCTTGTTCTTGCCCTTGAGGTTCTTTTCAGTGGTCACAAGTATCCCATGAAGCTCTGTTAAGGACTTGTCCATGTCATGCATATTGTAATTTACTATGAAATCACTATATGTATCTGGAAGTGACTGCAACATAAGATCTGCAGCCATTTCAACCTGATCATCAAAACCGAGTCTGGTTAGATGTTACTGATGACATTAAATCTTCGTGACATGGGGACTAACAGGGCTCCAGCCTTAAGTTTGAAGGAGTTAAGTTCTATGAAAGTATCATATCTTTTGACACGAGCTTTCTCCTTGAACATTTCCTTGACCTCTGCCTTACAGGTATGAGGGTCATCTGGAACGTTCTTGAACTGCTTCTGCAACTCTGGCATCCTACTGCCCACCATAATGCATGACACGTCAATTTGGTTGCTAAGGAACTTTGATAAGTATCCTTAGTGCCCTAGCGGCGTTCAGCGGTGGCTCAGCAGGAGGTTCCTTGGTAAGGATATACTACTTGCGTTCATGCTTGGGTACAAGCCTCAAGTTTCTATTCCAATCTGAGTAATTCACGCCCTTGAGTCTGTCCTCAATCTGGACTCTCAGTGCGCTATTACTCCTTTGTGTTGTGTTTGCCTTTTAATTCTACATGGTAAAATTAATTAAGATTTAAGTTGGAGATTAAGTTATAAAACACTTGTCTGCTTCTAACATTAGAATCTGAACCAGGATCCTATCATACCCTCAATTGAAGTGAACGAAGTCTCACTGCTCAAATTGAGAGCATCAAGGTAGGAATACATCCATCTACAAGACTATGTAGTTCCTGGCTAGGGTCTATACTAAAAGTACACGGCATACCCTATACTGATACCCTAGGTCAGCCCTAGCTGACAATCGTAGACAAGTCTACCAAGATTGAACTATGGATAGAACTAATGTGGCTACTACACGGAGGCGCACGCACCCACACAGAACTACCCATCTCATCCAAACCTTTTCTCTATGAATGTTACGCGGAGGCGTACCGACATCCATAGGGTCAAAGCCCTTTTGAGTGCCCAAACTTGGATGGTATCACGCTTGACTTGTAATTATTTGCGTTTAAGTTAATTATAAAAGTCTGATTGTATATCGATACAATCTTAATCTGGAATCATCAATTGCAAATCCATGCAAAGATGATCCCTTAGCAGGTTACATGCAAGTCTGATTAAATTCCGATTTTAATCTTTGCATGTGGGTGATAGCAAATCATACATAAACTTGTATATTTAAACTATCATACATTCATACATTCAAACATACAAATGTAACGATAAAATATGCATAGATAAGCCCATCTTAAGTTCCTAAGAATCTAGCAAAACCGATCCTAAAGACATGGTCTTCAAGATCCAAACTTGCTCCATTCTTGTGAACTCCCACTGGCTTCGAGCCTCTTCCAATCCGAGTCTCCCTCTTGACTTGATTCTTGTGTCGGTCTTCGTGATTACATATTAAAATAAATTAAATGAAATACAAATCACGACACGCATGCCGTATTTACTACAACCCAAAATTAAGCAACACGCAGGTTCCAAAACCGAAATTAAAATGCAAATCTAATGGGCTTAGCTAGCATCATGTGGAAAACATCATGTGATTAAAGATCATATTATCAATCAACATGCTCATCAAAAAAATAATTTTCCAAATTTTATCTTTCTTAAGTGTGGAAGAATTCCGGTTTATCGAAACTTGACGGTTTAATCGATTAATTGAATTTTGGACCGGTTCTCGCTGGTTTATCGAAACCGAACCAAATCTGAAAATTAAATTTTTAGGGTTTCCAAATATCCTCGCGACCAACCGGTTCAGCTTGAATCTGGTCGAGCCGAACCAGCTCAACCGAAGGTCGCCCGCGGAGGCAACCACGGTGGCCCGTGAGGGCTGCCGAGGTCGCCCGCGGGGCTGACCGTGGTCGGCCACGGGAACGACCATGGTAGCCCGCGAGGGCAGCCATGGTCGCCCCTAGGGCAGACCCTGGTCGCCCGCGAGGCAACCATGGTGGCCCTCACGGGCTGCCATAGTCGCCCGCGGGGCTGACCGTGGGCGGCCACGGGAACGACCATGGTAGCCCGCGAGGGCAGCCATGGTCGCCCCTAGGGCAGACCCTGGTCGCCCGCGAGGCAACCATGGTGGCCCTCACGGGCTGCCATGGTCGCCCGCATGGGCAGACCGTGGTCGCCCGCGGCAGCGACCATTGTCGCCCGCGAGGGCTGCCATGGTCGTCCGTAGGCAACCCTCGTCGGCCCATGGTGCTGACCATGGTCTGCCCTAGGGCATTCCATGGTCCACCAAGGGACTCGACCTGGTCGGCCATGGCTAAGCCATGGCTAACCCGAAAAACCCCAAAAAAAATTAATTTTCCAATTTCCAAAATCAATCAAATCTGAAAAAAAATTTCGATTTACATGCATGCTAATGATGAAGAACACATATAAAACATAAAAAATATCAGATTTAAACATATACAAATAAACATAACAACCATGCGCTCTAATACCACTAAAAGAGATCACCACGGGTTCCAAACGATGAATATCATGCAGCGGACTTTATGTAACTGTGGTGATCGTAAAAAGATAAGATCTTAATGCCATTTGAACATGTTATAAACATAAATATAAATCTGATATTTACCTCTTGTAATCGACAAAAACACGAGTGTAGTGTTCTCTCTATCAAGTCCACACAAGCACCAAAACCGAAATGATTTTTCACTCAATATTTTGCTAGAAATTTTGAGAGCAAACAAGACAACAATGGAGGAAGAGAGAGAGCTGAAAATCAGCAATGAGGGAGAGAGAAAGGAGGGAGAAGTTGCTAAAAAATTCAAGAGATAATTGAATAGATATTATGTGATTTTAATTTGAAATTAAATTGAATTTCAAAATTAAAATTGCATTATCTATCCCTTTATTCTTTTTTATTTGCATTTGTTCCCTCTCTTATCTTAAATCCCCAAATGGGCTTTAAGCCCGTTTAACTAAAACCCAATTTTAACCCATTAACTTGAGTTCTAATTTCGGTTTAGTCAAAAGGCTCAATTTTCTCGAATTGATTTCTTCAACCGTCTGGTTAAAACCTTATGCCAGAAAACTACTGAATTGTTCTCAATTCTCATCCATAATTGTTGTCATGTATCGTGCTTAATGCGTGTGACTCTCTAGGCTCACGAATAATTGGCAGACTGGTAAAATTACTATTTTACCCTTTCTATTATAAGTGGCCTCTAGCAAGACATTATGATTATCCAATATTCGTGATTATCGATTATTCGACTTAACCTGTTATCGTACATGTCACTGTCCTTTTATCAAACCGATATCCAGATTGATCAATAGGCATAGAATGGTCATCCTAATTTATCAATCACTGTTTCTTGATATCTGAGATGACTGAAAATTGATACTAAGGTATCACCTGCATGGCCATGCTCTTTCTTCAGTCATACTCATCAAGTGGCCTAAACGGATATCTTTCTCATACCGAAGTATGAGTGATAAATCCCTTAGACGTCTTTCGAGTTCACCAATGTAATTCATAACCAAGCCAATCAAAGCCGTTATGGCTACCCTTTTACAGGTAACGTTAGACTAGGTCAAACTTGGAGATTCATTACACAGTGCACACAAAGACTCCTTGGTCTTAGGATATAATGACAAGCTACGATCTGTGAGTATCTCATGACGGTATCTATGTTGCATACTCACAATCGGGTTGTCCGATATCATCGACGTGATGATATCTATGATATAACTCTGGCACATACTTTGCCATGATCAGTAGAGCGTGATCACAAGGAGTTGGTCTCATACTGATCGCTTCATAAAGAAGCTTAGCTGATCAGGGACTCATCAAATGTAATTCTTTCTGATCTACAGTTCTACTATTAGTGGTTACACACGTAATGACATGGATCAAATTACATTCGATATATTACTACAACACCTTAGTAATATATCCCGATTTATTTATTCGGAAAGATGATAAAACATTCCATCTGTAGATCACTTTTATATTGGACTGGGGCATAACTCTAACAGCCTCTTCTTCGGGCTTAGCCTCATCCTGGAGTTCATCGAACCAAAACTTCTCAAAATCGACTCCTTCGAGTTCCTCAACAACAGATATGGCCTTCACTCCATAGCTCATGGAGCTTGACCTCTCTTCTCTTCCTACCCTTCTCGGGTCTACTTTCACTTCAGAAGCCTTTAGCTCCTCCACTTTCTTCTTGGGAATAGCAATCGCCCCTTTCTCCTTCTTCTTTTTAGGGCTTGACCCTTCCTCGAATGACAGCTTCTTGAAGGTGATAGATTCACCTCCAATGGATATTGTTAACACTCCGCTTTTTACCTTAATGCAAGTTTCTGTGGTTGCTAGAAACGGTCTTCCCAAGATGAAATCCACGTCCTGGCTTGCTTTGAAGTCATGAATGACGAAGTTTGTAGGCACCTGGTGTTTGCCTATCTTCACCAATAGGTTCTGAACAACTCCAGCCGGGATGACCACAAAATGGTCAGCGCGTTGCAACACTATCTTCGTCTCCTCCATGCTTGTCAACCCAAGCTTCTTATACATGGCAAGAGGCATCATACTCACTCTTGCACATACATCGCAAAGTGCCATTAGGTGAGATGAGCCTATCCCAATGGGTACTACAAAGCTCCCAGGATCCTTCATCTTCGGGGGCTGAGAACTGAACAAGGCGCTCACATCTGTACCGACATAAATGGCATTGACATGCCTCTTCCCGTTATCCCGCGGGCACTCAGTGTTACTCGGGAGAGTTCCCGCTGGTCTTTGAGCATCCCTTTGATCAAACTTGGCCTCCATCTTTCTCTTAACCGATTTTCAGCTCCAATTATGCTCTAATTGTGCCTTGCCGGTCACAATTGTGGCTCGAGCTGGAGAACCGCGCCAAACTATCCGTCTTACCTTTCTTGCACGATCATGCATTGGTCACGATCGTGACCTGCGAGTCATGATCGTGCCCCGAGGACTTCCACAATCGTCCCTACATCGTGACTGAGATTGGGGGAGCGCACTGTAAGTTGAGCATAAATCATGCAATTATATTCAGGGAGGCACGATCGTCCGTAGGGGCCGCGATCGTGCCCTGCTTTCTTGCTCGCTAAGATTCAACCTTGCCGACCTTGAGTTCTTGCCCTTTCTGCACCATCTCCTACATTCACACTCAAAACACAACCAAGCGTAAAATACGTCCTATTTAGCCTTACTTGGCCACTAACGAGGCAAATGAGCCTCAAAATCTACGGTTAAACGGGGTCAAAAAGAGAACATTTGACCCCACAGCAGTGCCCTTTCCAGATGACATTGCCAACATTTTGTTTTTAATTTCACGAACCTTTTTCATTTTGTTTGGTGCTAAAATTGCACGTAATATTAAATAATCTCGATCGACACAATTTGTTGCAAGAGAAAGGTAAACAACTTCTATTAAATCATAAAAATTCTTTAATTTCCCATTTAAACATAACTTAGAAGGATGTTACATTGTCTGAAATACTTTCTCGTAATATTTGTATGTTTTATATTTTACGAATAGGTCAGTTACTAACATGTAATTTTAAATTATCATAAATTAATTTGATACAAAAATTAATGTCGTAAATTCTATTTTCAAATTTACGTAGTTAAATGTAATTTTAAAATATTTGTATATTATTTTACACAATTCCTTGAATGTCTGAAATGTCCTGAATGCCCTAAAATTATGGAATGTCTAAACCGTTCCTAATATCCCAAAATGTTCATAATGTCCCGAAAAATTTATAATCTCTTGAATGTCCCAAAAGCTCAATGTTTGGAGAGATCCCTTAAGTCACAAATGTACTTAAAGTCTCGAAATTCCCGGATGTTGTGAAAGTCCAAAGTGTCTCGAAAGTCTCTAAATGTCCTCATAATGGTTCGCGTTGCTACTAATTTTGAGAAATCTATTGGTTTTAATTCTATTCCTGGTTCTTACATAATACAGTTCATTGGGACACGTGTTGCTTTGCCAACGCATCACTTGTTTCTACGTGCCTCACTTTTTTATTTATACTGTATTGTTATTTTATTTCCAAATTTTATATTGTAATTTGTTGTAATAAGTAAATCTTAACATTCAATTTTTGTTAGTATTTTTTGAAATTGCAATTTTTAAAGTTTTTCTTGGTTTTAAGTCGAGATCAAATTTGTCTAATATGTTCCGAAAGTCCCGATATGTCCCAAATATCCTAAAATGACTTGTATGTCTTGAAATGTCTCGAATGCGCTTAAAGTACAAAATGTCCCTAAAGTCCATAATGTTCCAAAATGTTCATCATATCCCTAAAGTCCCGAATGTTTAGATTATCTCAGAATGTTAATGATGTCTGAAAATGTCCCGAAAGTTCTAAACATCCCAAAATGTCACGAATGTCCTTGAAGTCACGAATGTTCCAAGTATCTCTTAATGTCCCATAAAGTTCATAATGTCATGATACGTCTCATACTGTCCCGAAAGTCACTTTCATTATGTCCCGAAATGTCTTTTAGAGTCTCGAAAGTCTCTGAATGTCTTAAAAGCCTAACATCGCAAATATTTAAGAATGCCCCAAAATATTTTGAATGCCCCCAAAATAGTCTGAATGTCTCAAAAACTGAATAATGTCTCGACTGTCCCAAAATATCCTGAATATCCGGAATGTCGCAAAACGTCCCTAAAGCTCTGAATGTCTCAATATGTTTATATTATTCAAAACCTTCCCAAAATATCTTGAATGTCGAAATGTACCGAATGACCCCAAAGTCACAAAAAAATTATAAAGTTCTTAATGTCCCAAAGTTGCAAAATGTTCCTATGGTCCAGAATGTCGCAAATATCTCGAAAGTCCTGAATGCTCAAATTGTTTCGAATGTCCCAAAACATGTTAAATGAACCAAATATCTTGAAAGTCCTAAAATGTCCCGAAACCATAATGCATCAAACAAATACCTCAAAATGTCCCAAATAAATTTGAGGGGTATTATGCTCTCAACGTACAATTAAAAATCTATAAGAGATCGATGAATATTCATAATTATTAAGATTAATATATGACTTGATATAGTTTTTATACAACTTAATGCACATATTTTATTTATACTAAATTTGGTACGTTTTAATTGTTTAATTTAAGGGATAATGACACTTTGTTACACCAAACTATAGCGAAATGACACTTTCATACCTTAACTATTTTAGTCTCTTTTTTAGTACCCTGACAATTTTTTTGTGACAACATATCTCTAAAATACCTAAACTACCATTGGTTTAAGAAATCAAAAATTGAATTAATTCAATTTTGTTTATCTTTTGTTCAGTTTGGTTTATATTTAAGATGCAATTACAATTATGCTCTCAAATCTAAAATTAAATTTGAACCATTTCAAATCTGATTTGATAAATCAAATTAGACCAATTTATTCAAACTTCTTAAACTAGGGGTATTTTAGTCATTTTAGCGTAGGTTGTCACAAAAAATATGTCAGGGTACCAAAAAAGAGAAAAAAATAGTTAGGATATGAAAGTGTCATTTCGCTATAGTTAGGTATAACAAATTATCATTATCCTTTAATTTAATTATATTTATCTTTAAGTGGACAACCCATAGTTGAGAATATTTTTAATAAGTGGACAACCCATAGTTGAGAATATTTTTAATCATTCATTTTATGAGCTGTGATAATTTTTGTCTAAAGAAATGATTACTAAAAAAATTATCATGCCTGAATTGATAATTTATAATATTAATGCATATTAATGTTATAATATTAAAATTATTAATATTTATATACTAATTTCTGATATTAATATATTTTTTAAATAGTACCAAGTATGGATCGGAATCGGGACAGGTATAGGTTGACCCGCGCCTGCTCTAAAAATCAGAACCTAAGCCGAACTTGATTTTCTGCAAGTTTCACCTGTTTCGAACAGGGCGGGTTTACATAATACTCGTCGAGTTCAAATATTTTTTCCATCCGTGAGTATATGTCGGATTTGATTTTTTTGCCACCCCTAATTTGAGTACCCGAAAAGTGAAAATTCTATATTCTATATCTGAATCTGAATGCGTGCCTATATAATCATGTATAACTTATGTCAATATTAGAAGAAGTAAAAACATTTCAAAAATACCAGTTCAAATATACTTATAGTTTGCAAATCAAACATAAGAAATATTCCAAAACAAAACCATAACCACAGAAAGTCACCCATAAATTATTCAAACTTATTTTTCGGTTAAAGTTCAGTGATAGCCCCGAGTTCCAACTTTTGGAAGCCAATTCTCAGCTTCCGCCAAAATATTAGGCCACTTATGTTGTATGTTTCATCATTGTTGAGCACCACCCCACCGTGCACGTTCTCGTCCCCGTTAAGCTTACACATATCCTCAATGTTCACGTCGAGTAGCGCGGTCTCCTCATACTCATCCACCTCCATGTTGGTAAGCTGCACAAACGTCCTAGGAGGCAACACACTTTCTAGTGTCGCGGAGGTCGGGCCTCCACTTATTTAATATAGGCCCAACAATATCAAGAAAACTTCAATCATTGGTTAAAACTTTTCACGCAACCTGCAGCAGCCACAATCGGTATTAATTTCTACATGGGTGGGAAACAGAACAGAAACAACAATAGAAAGCAGTTTGGATTCCAAAAAAAATTGCTACCATACTATAAACAAAAAATGAAAAAGGCGTGAGTGAAAAAACAAGGGATGTTTCTAACGTTAAAATTAAAATAACAAAATTTCAACACATATTTCTTGAATTTTCTAAACATATTAAAGGACCACAAACCATGTCTAAGTACACAAAGAGAAGACAATATCTCATAACAACAATTCATTGTAAAATAGTATTTTTAAAAAAGAAAAAATTACACCAAACCAACATATTGGTCATGACTCACTAACACACAAATCCTATAACAACCAAAGCATTAAAAATGAACGAGAAAACAAAACCCAAAATCCATTTATGATCAGACAATCAAAAAAGAAAATTAAACCAGTGGTAACATAAAAGGGAAAGAAAAAATCAGTCACACCAACAAACAAATTCAACTTAATAAGCATACATCCATATGAAGAACAAAAGAAAAAAATACAAAAACTCCAATCCATCAACAAAAGACCCAAACAAAACCAACGGTTGTTGAGAGAGAGCAAGTTTTCAAGTCCAGTTCACTTCTCTTCTCAAGAAATCAACACGAAGAGACAGAGTCAAAGAAGATCACGGTTGAACATAGAGCTCCCTTTCATAAACACACCACCAATAAAACCATTAGATTCAACACCTACCACGCAATCGCTCCATCGAAATTTTCAAATTTTGATTAAAATCGCTAACGCCGATCACATATCAGATGATCTCAACAACAAATCGAAAACAACCGAGAACAAATCGCAGGAATTTAGTTGAAAACGGACAGCTTCGTTACTATTCTTCTTCCCCAATGTTCCATGCTTATAAAGAAAATAAAAAAGGCACATGAAAGGACGTAAACAAACACATACATTGAACATGAACAAGTACACTGCATTTACCAAACCTTGCAAAAGACACATTGATTCACAAGAAATAACCGAAAAAAACACATGCCACATGTAAAAAAATCCTTACTCACAAACCTAACAAAACCAAACGTAAATTTAATAAAAAATAAAAATAAATAGCACATCAGCCATGGATAACGGAGCTGTTATTCCAAAAGAAACTAACGCACACAATTTTTTAGATCAACAAAGGATTGAAAAGGAAGCATACCACGACTAGATTTGCCCTGCTCCTTTTATATACAATAAAGATTAATGAACTTATTACAATAAAATGATCAATTATTCGATATAAAGAGACTGGCAATTTAATAATGTTTAAGTTAACATTTAATTACTAATAAGTAATAGTTTTATAACATTTTGATATTTAGGGGTGAATTATTTTGTTCGTTCTCACTGATTCTTTTTCTACGAAAATGTACTCTAGTCTACATTTAAACTTGAGATAATTTCACACAACACCTTTTATAATAGGTAGATTCTCACATAACACCCCTAAAATATTTTTTCTCGTTGGCGTCACTTTAATTTGACATTTTTCTCACATTACCCCCTCTCCGTTAAGTTTCATCTAGCAGTGTTAAAACTTGAGGTTAAAAGAACTAAAACGTCTCTACTTGTATTTTAAATTTTCAATTCATAACTTTCTCCAATCCATCTCTCTTTTCGCTCTCCTCTGAAGCCCGTCACTCATTTTCCTCTCAATCACTCAAAAATCAAAACTTTTTCCTATTTTATTACACATAAAAATGTCAATTGTACATTTGGGAAAGATCTCTAAAAATACCCAAAAGAGAAAATATGATAAAATTTGAATTTCCCGATTCATGAAAATGGTGATTCTCATGAAAGAATTAGATGATAAATGGAAAATTGTATAATGGGAGAGTGAGAGGGAGGAAGGAGAGAGAAAAGATAGATGGCTAAGAGAATGACATGAATTAAAAATTTTAATACAAGTAGATGCATTTTGGTTATTTTTAACCTCATGGGGCAAAGTGAAAGAGATGTCAAACTAAGGGGGACGCCGACGAGAAAAAAATGTTCTAGAGGGTTTTATGTGAGAATCTGCTTATTCTAGGAGGTGTTGTGTGAATTTATCCCATTAAACTTTATAAATCCGGTTATTTGATCCTCTTTTACAGATTCTAAAACCAAAATTAAAAATGAGAACCCTCTCGTCCTTCTTTTTTGTGGGAAAGAACGATAGACCGGCGTATCCGATTGACCCCATACGGGCCATACCAATAATAGCCTAGTGCATTTTCTTAATTTGATTACCCTAAGGACAGTTTGAGTAATTTTAAAAAAGGGAAAATTGCAAAAAGTTTTCCTATAATTATGTTTTTTTGCACAAACTCTCCATTCACTGTACTTTTGCAAAAATTTTCTCTTACTCGTGTTTATTTTTGCACCGTCTATGCAAATTCGTGAAAATTAATGAAATTTTCACTTAAGTGTTAATTCAAACGTGCTTAGGGATGGAGACTTTGGCAACGAAATCGGAGACCGAATCTGAACGAAACCGAAACTGGAGAATGGAGAACCGCACGTAACAGTTTCGGTTCTAGCTCTTAAAATGGAGAACCAGAGAGTTCGCTCCAGTTCGATTTTTAACTGGTTCAGTCTGGTTTTAGTCCCCATGCCCACCCGTAAACGTGTTAATGCATGGGGACTAAATAAAGTGAAGAGAGAGCTTTTACGAAAAACAACAAAATAATATAAAGATAGTTTTTACAATTTTCCTTTAAAAAATAATAATCAAAGTCGATTGCACCCAATCAAACCACACTCACAGTTACTCACATTACATACACCTAAAATACCTTTATATATTTGGGGCAAAAACTAAAACAACCCTTAATTTCAAAATCGACCCCTCCGCGACACAGGACATGGAGGACACTATCTCGTTTTCATTCAAAGAAGGTTTCGAACAATTTCGCTCTGTGTTACTGGCTATGGCGGAGCTGAAGCAAATGGCTGCAGTGATGATGACGCCGGACGGAGGCGCCAACGTCGATCGGCCTCCGGTGATCAGCTTCCTCGTCTTTGATCGCCGGCGGTGCAAGATACTATTTGTGTTCACATCGAGTAGTCTCTCATCTGAACGTACAGAGCAGAGGGTTGGTATCCATTTCGACTCCCTCCGAGCACATTGGGCGAATGTGACTGCCGTCCCAGATATGGTTTCTTTTACCAGCATTGGAAATCGACTGGACATGAAATTGGATTTCTGTGAGTCTCTTCTCTGATCTTTTCTTCTTGTTAAAAATCTTGCAAACTTTCGTGCGTTTTTGGTAGTTGAGATGAATTTTTTTTTTAAGAACCTAAAACCTAATCTTCATCTCTTCTCTGATATTTTCTTCTTGATTAATTTCTTGCCAATCTTGCAATCTTGCCTGCGTTTTTGGAAGTTGACATGAATTAATTTTGTGTGCGTTTTTGGTAGTTGATGATGCTGGCTCTCGTAGACATGTGCCGAATTGCTCTGGCACGTATGTGGGAGGAAGCCACATCAAAGAATTTCCTCCATGCTCCTTTCCTATTTGGGTCAGCCCCAAGTACAGAACCGACTACACGGTGACGGCTCAGGTTACTGGATTGAAAACTGATAAAGTCCCGCCTCCTGGATTTCAATGTAAGTCAATCTGTTTTTTTGCACTTAGGCCTCCACTGTGTTCCTTAGCTATTTCTTCTAGTCGCTTTTGAAATTTGTAATTCACCAACAATGAATCCAATATAATAAAACTTTTAAAAGGTGAACTCAATACCTTATGTAGAAACTTGTTCCAGCCACTTCCATGATCGAGCATCATCCTCATTTTTCTCTTGAAATTTACCATCAGCGATAAGTAGCTGAACCACCCTATTTTGCAAAAAAAAGCTCCCATAAACTTGTTCAAAGCTTATTCTCATGTGTAGCAATTCAACACCAGCATTAATCTATTCATGACTCCCATCCATAAGCACTAGAATGAGAAAATAATAGGGTTAGGAAAAACTCCTCACTTGCGAGCATTCCCTCAAACAGGGTGTAATCATCAGTACTTTTCTTCTCTTTGTTCACCATTTCACTGTTAAGGATCTGAAGCTTAGAAACCCATTTTTCAGTTTAGCTTTGGCATTTTTGTTTGTTTGTTTCTGCATCATGTAGTTTGCTCTGACTTCGATCTGGGTTTTTTTCTTTAATGGGTATGGGTGGTATCAATTTTAGCAGCACAATTTGCACAGACAAGTGTTGCATTCTATGGTTTTTCCATAAATCTATATTTGCTGATATATCTTATTTGAAACAGTTAAGGTGGTTTTCGATACCTTCCTACATAACGTCAGATTTGAGACTCCTCTTGGCACTATAGTCTCAAAATTTACTCTGTGGGATGTGAATCATGGACCTGGGGTAGAATTCCCATTTGTACTGAGCAAGTTTTCATTCGAGCAGACGTCATATAGTGCTTTGAGTGCGATACTGAGGACAGCCGCTGAAACGTTGATTTGTGCGACACAATCAGGACAATTGGCTATACAATGCACATTATATAATAAACACGGGGTGGTCACGACTGTTCTTCAACCGCATTGATGACCTCAGCGTAGCGAACCGGCAGGAGTTGGAGCCGGAGCTCGAGGACTGACGGGAGCTCGAGGAGCTAGTGGATATGCTTACATAGAAATTTTAACCTGTAAAAAAATTACCATAGTTTTGTATTAGATTCCTCTTTTTGGTTTTCTTTCTTACTGCCTCAGAAACAAAGGATTTTGGGTGGGTCTCTAGCAATGGAAGGTCGAACGGAGCTTCATAGGTTTCGTCGCCACGTCCTTCCTTCGGTTTGAGCAGGAATAGTTGGGAGGTAATATACGCGGTTGAAGATAAATCATAACATTCTCCAAATACATGTTTTGATTTGAGTTTCATTAGGTACTTTGCTTTTTTAATGATTTTTAGGTACAAGAGAAAATTAATTGAATTTGAACGTTCTTCATGATTTGCCTTACTTCCTGACCTGAAACTTATGGGTTTGACCTAGATAAAATTTAATGGCATGGCATGGATTATGTGATTTTTTTTTGATAAATTGTTTTTGTGTGATCATTGAGTGATTTGTGTTGGATTCAATTGTTTCTTTTTAGGATTTGATCAATTCTAAAGCTTAGTCGAGTGCTAAACATTATTTGTCTAAACAATTATTTGTATTTGGCTTCGGAAATACTAAACATAGAAATGAAATTAGACAAATAATTGTTCGGCTGTTGAGACTCTCTCATACCAATACAGATGTGTTCAAGTGTCAAAAGTATATAACAGCATTGCAAAAGACAGCAGAGGCATACTTGAACAGGAAACGCTGCAACTGAAGTTCCACAGACTATGTAACCTACAACATGACCTTCTGAACCAGACATGGACATGCTCAAACATCTGTCTCTTTTATGGTCATCAGCGTTCAAGACTAAGAATGAACCTGTTAGAGAGTATCTCAAAGCAACCCTGCAAATAAAAATAATAATACTTAGATGGCTAAAGATACTTCACAAAATTGAAGAATAATTCAAATCCAAAGTAACCAATCTCAGGATCAGTAGATTCAGTGAAACTTAATATAAGAATAAAATATAACACTTCATTATTCACCATTCCCCTACAGCAGAGTGTAGGCATAAAAAATCTAAAATCCTAAATAGAAACATTAGAACAAACTTTAACCAGTTCTGAAGTTCTATTATGTCCTCTGAATAACATGTTAGGAGTCCGTCTCATGGATAACTCCAACATTATTTTTTCATGCCACCGCTTCATCATTCAGACAGATGCGCGACATGTGAGATAGAATGCCCGCCTTTATACAATCCATTTTTGCTTGCCTCTCACCAAAGTTCGTACTAAATGGGTAAAGGTCCGGCTAAGAAAAGCTAGGTTACCCGGCTTGCCAATAAAGCACTAAAGTACTTTAGTACGTAAAGTAAACATTGTAGGGTTAGAGTTGTCCAAGAACAATTGAGGATAGAAAGGAAACTACGATAACCAAATTGAGGTTTGAAAACAAAGCTGAAGTGAAAGAAATCCATAGGTTCGAGTCCTACTAGTACCGGATTTTATGATGTATTAGGCTCAGGATCTTGATCTTACCTGGGCTCATGGACAACATAGTATATCTACATCGGCAGACCAACTGTTTTGTTTTCACTCTCAGATAAAAGACTAGAGTAGGAGTCAAGACATACACACTAGGGTTTCCTCTAAACTGGAAGGGTTGAATCCAGGCTTTCGATGACAACGATCGAAGATTCAGAAAAAGGAAATAAGGAGGTTGATTTAGAAGAAACAGAAAGAAATACATAGTTTTGGAGAAGAATGCCACAGTTTTGTAATAAAAAGCCAGTCAAAGAACAAACCAAACTACAATAGAACAAAATCGAAAGGAAAGAGCGAAGCGATTGACTTGAAAAGGTACACAGTTACTCGACTAAAAGGAGAGGTAAGCTTGCTCGACCAAAGGGAGAGGTAAGCTTGCTTTACTCGGGAGAGGTTCTAAATATCTGTTCGGAAAGAGCCAACTCCAGTTGCAGATGCAGGTGGTCTAAATGCTACTCTTTTACTAATTCTTGGTTACTAAACACATTACCAGTCAAGGAATTAATGACCTAAACTTATGCTGCAGCTCACTATAACTCACACTCGAGCCACTAAAGAGCAGAAGCTTATACAGGGCCGGCCATATGAAGTAGCATTATGATTAAAGTATCTTAGCCGATAGGAGGCACATCGGCAGCTCATTCATGACACCCCTTACTTATCTTTCTTAGCTCAGCCCCTTGATCAGTAGCGACATATACGTAATGCCCATTCGAGACACAAGGATATTGAATGAAAACAAATGCAAAGAGGTAATATAGGTAATGTAGATAGATACGAGCCCGAGTACAGAGTCAGCCACATTCATTATAGTCCCCAAGGTTAGAAAACAAAGGGCTTTAGCTGAGGTTATAAGTCAGTTTCTAGGTTTGTTTCTATTGTTGAAATAAGATCGGCAATGGCAATTTAATAGCTTAAATAGAAGAAAGAGCTTATGGTTATATAGAAGCGAGTTTAAGAATCCTCTCTTTTCTTTTGTTTCTTTGTTTTGAGAAGTGACTATCTCGGCAGCTAGGAGTTACCCATGGCTAGTTAGTTCGGAAAGGCATTATGATTCCCAACACCCTGTCCTACAAAGAGAGACCTATCACAATTGGTCAAGGGAAGAAGCATGTGCTGCTTCCGTGCGATTCGATCTGTTCCTACGCAGGACCCATAACCCGATCCCGCGCCGAGGACCGTATCAGCACTACACTACTATTACTATGACTTATATTTACAACAAAAAAAACACAAGAATCTAAATCAGCCAGCTTAAGAACACAGAAAACAATAATATGATTTACCCTTTAGATGAAAAGTGCAAGATTGACACTAAAATCTTTAACATGAAATATCTAAAACCAGAGTATCCAATTAAGATACCTGCAAAAGAGACAATTACTGCACATCACATACACAACAGTCTATATTCCCAATAAGACACCTAAAGAATCTCCATAACATTAAACTATAAACTGCCTCCATTCAAAACTGATCCCTTACTTCCAGATAATGTGTATTCCAGAATAAGTGACCACTTCCCTTTCGATAGAGTAAAATTTGCCTGGATTAACTAAATTATCCTTGTATGAGTCATTTAATATCAATATGGTGTATCTGTCAGGTTGAATATAAGGTGAAGCCCATTGGGACCCAGTTGAAAAGTAAAGCACCGTTACTCTATCCTTACCTTAATTTTCCCCCAAAATCAAAAGGACTTACTTTAGGAATGGAGGAAGTGCAAAAGTATATTGCACTTCTTACATGCCAACACTTACTCAAAACACACAATGAAGAATGTAACAACAAAATAGAAAGCAAGTTCATAGTTTACATAGAAAGTTGACAGTACATGTTATGGAAAATAATAGCCATTCACACTCAATTGAATAAAAGCAAACATCTGATCTGTTATAGAGTGATATTAAGGCATACCTCATGTGTACGTGAGTGCCCATGCGCATTTGAAGGTACTGATGACTGACAGAGGGTGACGTTGCAGATGGAACCAATAGCAGACAAAATGCAAATTGCTCGTGGGCTTTGCAATGAGAAGGCATTGATTTCCTGTACAATATCCTGCACAGATGGAGGGAACACAAATGAGACTTGTAGACAAGCTGAAACCTACATCATAGCATTATCCTATAACGAATGACAAAAAGTTTCCAGACTTGATACGATATAAGTCCCAATTATGTCATCAAGCTTCTGAGTTAGATATGCAAAAACCAATCACCACTTGAGCAGAATTGTCTACCTTGTTATGTCAAGGAAATTCATTCAAAATGGTACATGAAAAACACAACAATAAACTTTTAAATCCAATAAACGACAATGGCAGAAACAATAATATGGTCCACATAATCGGGATAAAACATAAGGAATTGACCAAAAATGCTAAATACCGTGAGAATGGTAAATCAGTCAACAAAAGTTAGGCTACAAGTCATGTTAAAGTGTCATATACAATATACATTTATAAATATCATCCTTACATGTATAATAGGCATAAATTGATACATGTGTTATCACAAACTTCTTAAACGTAATGTCATTGCAAATTTGATGAAGGATTTAGGTTTAAAAACGTGGTGTTTAGTTACAACCTATATTAATAGAAACTGAGCATGCTTAAAAACAAAGCATTTACTTTAGATTTTAAACTTGAACATTAACGAAAAACAAAACACCTGTTTGTGCTTGACTGATCCTAATTATATTGATCATGTTTAACGGTCAAAACACACTGATATAGTCAACAAAAAAAAGTCATGAGGCGAGCTGGGAATTTATAGATCTGAAAACACGATGTGGCGATCGCCACATGTATCGCCACCATGGTTGTGGCGATCGCCACATAATCGCCACACCATCGCCATTGGATACTGTTTGTGTGTGGCGATCGTCACACCCTTTGTTGTCTACTGCTCCTTGTCTCGATGCTTTAATTAGCCCATCTTTCGTCTGTTTTTCTCTCCTTTCACCTAAATCCTGCACATGTGTAACAAACATACTCGAAGGCGTAAAGTAGTACAAATGAGGCTCTAAAAGTCGGGTAACGAGGGAAAATTTGGCACTAATTGTGGGTGAAACCGTGTCAATACAAAATTCGATGGACCCACATCAATATATGACACCAACTTTAAATGAAACAAAATAACGACAAATGGGACAAATATAGGGCCACAAAAAATTAAATAATGAAACTTAAATTTAATTACGACAAATAACATGCTTTGAAGCTTTAACGAAATATACCTATGACATATGAAACAATACACATTCTGCATTTAATCAGACTTATAATGTTGTATATGAGTCAAACAGTCTTTATTGACATATGATCTTCAACTTCAGATTATGCAATATTTTGCATGCCACATGAAATCGACATGATCAGATCTTCGGAAGGTCTTCAACTCAGCTAGGAGTCTAGTGAATCGTGAGAGATTGGGTTTCGGTTGAGCTAGAATATTTCTGGCATCCAGTGGCTCACACCCGTTCGGATGTTTGTACAACAGTACCCTGTTGTACCAGTGTGAACAAAACTTCACACCAGTGACCCCTACAAAGATGTGAAGTTTTGTTCCTCTCCATCACAATTTCTCAAATCAGTTGGAGTTAATATGATAATGTGGATTATTAATATATAATGAGGAGTTAAGTTGCTTTTTCTATTGGGTTACTTGTTTTCTGTTATATGAATACATTAGGAGTATCTAATAACGAGAAAGTGCGGGTCCAGCATGTAACAAGCCTATTCAATATTTTTTTTTTGAAACAAACTGAATATTTCTATCATATGGTTGAACCTAATAAACCAAACAACTGAAACAAATCCACAACTTAAACATCACAACAATTGAAGCAACTGTTGTTTATAAATATGAAAACCGCACAGATAAATATTACAACATAAATAATTAGAAACTTGTGGTTATGAGGTCAGGCCAGGGGCAAACCCACTTGAAGTATGGTATTACATCTCTTGGCAGTATACACAAGTTCTTCTCGGATGAATTGGACACGTCTTCATAAGGAATGTAAGGAATGTGCTCCAAATTCTCACTAGGAATATGTAACATATATATTTCACCCCCTACGCTTGTGAGCACATACTCTGAATTTCGAGGAAGGAAGGATGCAAATACGAAATACCTGAAATCATGTATACCTTGGGAAATACTTGGAATCTTGCTCCTCACCGTCTCGAAATCAACCTTGTACCTCAAAATCCATTTGTAGTTTGAATAGTCTCCCTTTTCAATTTCGAGAACCAGTATCATCATACCTGTTGGGCACTTATGCGCGCATTGCAAGCGCCCGTCACCAGACTCACCATAACACTGGACAGGGTATATCACAATCCTATTCGTGTTGGGTATGCAGTAACCCTTCTCCGGCGAGCTGATGAGAGCCAGTGGTTGGTTTCCGCCAAGACTTGCGTCATAGATGACTACATCTCCGTTGGAACAAACCCAATGAATGACGCCTCCTATTACCTTTCCCGTGCCATGTAGATCTAAATTCATACGTGGGGAAGAAGGGAAAGTTTTTTCTTCCCATCTGCCTGTTTTTGAAGAGAATGTTTGGATGTAGATGGAATCCATGGCACGACCGGGCAAATAAACTTTTGCATGGGTGACCTTGTAATAGAATGAGCCTTTACCACAGTACTCGACTTCAAACGCCACACACCCAAGTCGGAAGTTCTCTTGCGGTTGAGGGAGTTGGTGGTGTTTATTGGTGAAAGGATTCCACACGGTGAATGTAAACGGACGACTCTTGCGGCCGATGAGGAGAATCCCATTGGATGTAGAATCAATCAAGTAGTTGTGTTGTCCAAAGATCCCACCTCGTGTGTAATGGTCAACATCATTATCATCATCTCCTTCCTTGCTAGTTGACAAGAGCCGGTGAGCATTTTCCCAGCGATAACAAACACTACTATCATCTTCTGATATAGGCATGTTACAAATAAAATGATCACGCAGATAAAAACCTTTGAATCCCACAAGGTGAAGGGCACGACTCCATTTCCCAGTGTAGAGTTCACGAAAAGAAGCACTGCGGACTAACCCAAACCAACGCTTTGAAACGAGAATGGTTATAGCGATATATTCAGGAGGCACACGGACTAGAATCTCCTCTAGGATGTCGGTATTGTCGAACATATAAATTTGTGCACAATGTTCCGACACTCTATTTCCCTGCATATTGACAGAACCAAATCAAGACCAACACTTCAATGATAAATCAATTGTTTCAGTTCAAATTTATATACTTTGATCAAATTTGTGGAAAACAACAACATACAGAATGCTATCTGCCACATATACTTAAGGTAAGAACTCAATTACATGCACACTTGACAGCAAAATCAAACCCTCTGAATAAGAATCAACAAAGCAAAATTCAAATCCCACAAATTAATTTAATTGATCATCAAATTGGGGGAAATAAACATTTGCAATGCTAATTATTGAAGTATAACAAAATCAAAACTTGGGAATAAGAACCAACCAGTAAAAATCAAACCTTTTAGAATTCTAACGGTTAAATATGATTAGAGCAAAAACCCAATCAGATTCACAGAATAAGAACAATTGCAGCAAAATCAAACCATATGAATTCGAATCAAGAGGTAAAATTCAGATCCAAACACATTTAATCGTAGTAGTCGTGGATTAAAGTAAAGAAAGACCTGACAGTTCCTGAGCTTCATCGCCATTTTCACCTGCACCATATCGCTCCCTCGGTTCTGGTTGTATATATCTATCGATTTTAGGGTTTCACACACGTTGGGCCAAACTCTTCAAAATGGGCTCATATTTCATGCAGCCCATTTCGTAGACTTTCCAATTCCATTTAGGGTTGTAATTGCTATACAAATGTTAGACAAACATGAGCCATTACATTCTAAAATCGACGGAGTAGAACGAAGGATTATTCCAATAACAAGTCAATGTAATATTATTGATTCTTATTAAATGAACTCATCATTCCATCATATCTAAAGGGTAGATGCGTCTTTTTCTGTTATTAATTTAGTCTGAAATATTAATTAAAACGAGATTTTTGCAAAGCAAATTAATCACAATTTCAAACCATTAATTATCGAAAATCTTTGGATTCATTACAATCTTCTAATTGATCACTATCACAACTCCGTTAATGACCATAAATTTTGGTATTGATGATAATTTCCTAATTAATTACAATCACAATCCCAAATAATATTTTTAATTGATATTTTTCTACATTTATCAATTACAATTATCATCAATATCAGAAATTTTGGTATTCATGATAATTGTGTTGTTAATACTATTGTAATTAGTTTCATAACTCAAATTTTTCAGTTTGTTTCATGACTAAAATTAGTTATTGAGTTTTATGAACAAACAAATTGTGTCATGTCCCGAAATTGTATCATAACCAAAACATTTATTTAGTTTCGTCAATAGCTAGAAATTGTGTTATGACTAGATCTTTGCAATCAGTTTCATGACTAACACTTTCAAATTTGTTTCATAATCATGATGTTTTTCAAAAATTTTAAATTAGTTTCATGAACCAACACATATTGTGTCATGACCAAATTTTTTATTTTGTTTCACGAACAAACATAAATTATGTCATGCCAGAACTTTTTACTTAGTTTCATGAACAACACTTTTTAATTTGCTTCATAGTTAAGAAGATTCTCGCTAATTTTGATTTTGTTTCATCAAATTATATTCATCAACTTTATGATATCCTTTAAACTTCTATTTTTTTTAATGGCTTATCAGTTTTTTTTTTTGAAATATGATGGTCTATCATTTTAATATACTGTTTTATGACAATTTTTTTTTGGGTAATTACAAGTCAGTACCCCAACTTTGCCTCATTTTCAAATCAGTACCCAAAGTTTGAAAAGTTTTTTGCAAGTACTTCAAATTTAATTAGTTGCAGATAAGTACATAATATGTTAAATCTAACATAATTGGGATGTGAAGAGATCAAAATGCTCCTAATGCTTATAATAATTAATATTATATTAAAACTTTCGAATTTAATAAATCTCTCATACGACCTCCTTTTCGAGCTCATAGTACACCAAATCGAAGAAAATCGGAAGATAAACAACTTTGAAGAATATTAATAATCAAATAAAAATTTATTAATCATTAATAATTAAATAATATTAATTATTATTTTAATTTAATTATAAATGTTATTCTTCAAAGAATATTATTCAAACCTGTATAACATGTCAGTTTATAATGTATCACTTATATTAAAGTTGATTCATATTATTGAGATCATAATTGTCTATTAGCTTGGTTGACTTGTAATTAATGTCTCACTTAAATATCTGCGGTAAATGCTCGTTTAATTTGGAAATAAATCTTCAATTAATCATCAATAATTTTGGTAACGAATAGTTGATTGTGGACTTGTAATTTATGTTCTACTTAAATATTTGCGGTAAAAACTCATTTAATTTGGAAATAAATATTCAATTAATTATCAATAATTTTGTAACAAATAGTTGATGGTGGTTAGGGGTGGGCACGGTTCTAGAACCGGACCGAACCGGCCAGAACCGGACCGAACCGGATCAACTGGTTCTTCAATTTTGAGATCCAAAACCGGACCCAATGTATGGGTCCGGTCCGATCCAGTTAGACCCGATTAAAAATTTTGTTGTGATCGAAGTTCGGTTCTCCAATCTGGTTCCCTAATTCTATCCAATTAGATCCAAATTTTTGGTTTTGTTCCATGGTTATAGAAAAATAGAACTAATCGATGTTCCAATTAGACTTAACAATATGATGTTCATACAATTATTCAATATAATGCACTCATAAATATGCAAACAATCAGAATATTAAATCAAAATAATGTGTAAGAATCAAATAAAACCACCTGCTAAATGATAAATTTATTTAATACAACCAAAACGAAATTGATAGTTTTCAAATAAAATAAAACTAGAAGAATAATAATATACTATATTCTATCACTTAAAGTGAGGCAGATACTCCATTCACATGCTTAAAATAAGGCATCCCCTTTACTTTTCAATTCAGATGAACCATTCTTCACTTAATGTGAGACACTCCTTCCAAGTTTGCAGACTCAAATAATTCTGCACATCAACATCATAATTTAAACAGATTCCTTTCAGTCACAAAATTAAAAATATTCAATACAAACAAAACTTTAAAATGTTACGAAGCATGAGATAATAAATAAAAATAGAACCTTCATCAATAATAGCAAGATTGTCCATTTCTTCCTCCAATGACTTTATACTTGTCGGTGCCTTTTTCAAACAATCTTGTGTGCAAATGAGACACTGAACCATCATTGGACTTAATGAACTCCGAAAGTCGGTTAGTACCCTTTCCCCAGTACTAAATGCAGATTCAGATGACACCGTGGAGATAGGAATGGCCAAAATATCTCTAGCCATTCGTGAAATGATTGGAAATCTATGACCATTCTTACTCCACCAAGACAACACATCCTCAGATGATGGATCTTTTGAAGAATCATCTTTAAGGTACCTATCTAGTTCTGAAATGTTATTTCCTTCTTCTTCAAACTGTAACTTCTTCTCAAATTGAGCTCGAACCATCCCTTTTGCTCGTTTAGGTTGAGGTATGTCAAGAACAATACTCTCTGGCTGTGAGATAGAAGCACTGGTGGCACCATAAAGACTGGAATACTCTGCGAAAAGCTCAACTAAAGTCTGTCTTAGATGCTCTTTGAGCGGGATTGCCTTGTCATCAGGATAGACCTGCTCTATAGTGTAATTGACAATATCTAGCTTGTACCGATGATCAAATATAGGTGCTATGAAGATATACATGTTCACTTTCTCAATGTTTCCAAAGTACTTGTTATATTTTAATAACATCTTCCCTGCCATTTCCCTCAAATTTCTATTCTCACTAGATAAATTTTAATTTATAGTCAGACATATGTCACTAATTTCATCTAGAACATTACTACTTGTAACATAAGATGAACCAGACACCTTCACTGTCATATCGTAAAACAGCTCCAAGAAAGATAGTAAGGAGTTACAATCAGCCCAATCATCATCTGTAAGCATGCTAAGTGGTTTGCCCCCATCTTTCTTAACCTTATGGTCCATTTCGAACCTTAAAACAGGGTCAATGTCGTCATAATACTCAAATGCTTTTTCCAATCTACATGCAGACTTGAGCATCAAATAGGTGGAGTTCCATCTAGTGCAAACATCAAGGCAAAGAAGTTTTTTTTTTGTATCCCTGCTTGATCACCAACTTCCTTAAACTTAGCTAATCTTGCGGGTGATAGCTTTATGAACTTGACAGCAAATCTAACTCTCTCCACAGATGTTCCTAACATCCCTATTCCATCATTGACGATTAAGTTCATGATATGCGCAACACACCTTATATACATAAACCTACCATCTAAAACCGAGCTAGATGAGAGATTCATCATCTTAACCAGATATTCACGACCTTGTCATTTGCACTAGCATTGTCTACCGTCAACGTCATAACTTTATTAAGACCCCATGATTGCAAACAATACTCAAGAGATTTAGCTAGGTCCTCGCCTTTGTGAGAAACAATAGGACAAAAATTTAAAATCTTCTTCTGTAAGACCCATTCTGTATCTATGTAATGCGCAGTCAAACACATGTAGTTAATTTGTTGATTTGAGGTCCAAGTATCGGTTGTCATTGACACTCTAGGGGATTCAACTTGAAAATATGCATGTAGTTTACGTAGCTCAGTTTGATATATTGAAAATATATCCCTAACATTAGTGCGCCTGGAGGGAACTTTGAAACTAGGACAGACATCAGCCAAAAATTGTTGAAACCCTTCACCGTCTATAAATTTGAATGACAATTCGTCTATTACTACCATTCTAGCTAAAGCAGATCGACATGCTTGTTGATCAAAATGCCAATGAGTTAATTTTCCCTCTTTTGGAAAGACTAAAGTCTTTTTCTTATTGAGTTTCTTCTTGTCTGGATTTTCTGGGCATATCTTAATATGTTTAGCAAGTGAAGAAGTGCCATTTAAACTAGAATCACCAGCTAATATCTTCCCACATTTCGTACACTCAACAACATATTTATCGGTTTTCTTATCTTTAATCTTGTTAAAGACAAGCCATACAACAGATCTAAGTTTAGAATCTTTAAGTTTGTTACCCTACGATGCAGTTACATCTTGCACTCCTTCACCTCCTCCAGTTGTTGTTGTTCCAGCTACAGTTTCTGGCGTCAAGATGGTGTTATCACCGCCATTATTGGTATCCTACAGTAACAATACATTGACTAAATAAGAAAGACAGCGACCGTATAAAAAAATAAAGACTACATGCCACAACGACTATATAAAAATACAGTGACTAAATAAGAAAAGGTAAAATAGAGACTATATAAAAATTAAAAAACACAGCGGGCAGCGACTATATAAAAAAAAATACAACGAATATATAAAACAACAACCATAGAACAAAACTTACATAACAATGATTAGAAGAGTAAGTAACTACGTGTACTACTACTAACTTCGAAATTACTAACTAATCCAAAATAATTAAACAAGTGTCTAATAATTTATAGTTTTATACTAACTATTTGATAACATTACTAAGGCATATCATGATTCATGACACTATTTTGAACATGATAAAACAGTCTTAAATTCATATTTATGAATAATGACATTAGAGTTAGAAAATTACCTTTGGCAGCTCAATATGTTTTAAACAGACTTATCTTGTGGCAGTTACGCACAACAAGTGATGTGACTTCTTTACTCCAAGCAGGCTCATCGTCGTCACCTTGAGGCAGTTACGCACACAGCAAGTTTCGTGACTTCCGATGCGACTTCTTGTGCGGCTTCTAGTTTATCTTCTGGAGCAGCTTCTGGAGCGGCGACTTTTATGTACATCTTTTCGGCACGCGACTTCTGGCGTAACTTCTAACGTCGTCTCACATTTTTCTCCCCCTGTTTGTCGAAAAATATTGCCAAAGGCAATCTCATAACCTAGATTTGTCTAAACAGCAGGGTAAAGGAGAAATAGCTCACACCATGAGCAAATCAACGGCTCAAACATGAGCACAAACCAGCTCAATCAAGAGAAAATATCCCAAAAAAATAAACAGTCAAAGTGTACGGAAAGTAACTCAGACAAACCCCGAGAATTTAAAAGAATGTGTGGGACAGAGTTATCATAGCAAATTTCAGAGAATTACTAAAACGACGTGGAGTCGTTATCTTTTTCTTCAGCAGGAACATCAGTAGTAGCAGCAGCAGCAGTAGATCGGAGGTCTTCCAGAAGGACTTCACAGGCGACTTTGCGAGTTGAGAGCGTGGCAATTGACTTCTCCAGATCGGCAATCACTTCCACCAGTTCTTCCTCCATCCTAGTGCCAATAGGTCCTGAGGGTCGAGAGCTTGATCCAGCTCCTGGAGTTTTGGCCATAGGAAGTTTGAGGTCCTTCAACTGCTTCTCTTCAAAGTGCTTGAGATTGATGGCTAGAGGCAGTGGCTTTTTACCCGGAATATCCGATTCTCGAACAATGTTAGGACATTGTTGGAGAAGGATACCGGTGATTAGCGAAGGAAAACCGATCGGAAGTTTGATAGCACATGATTTGGCGTGCTTAACTAGATGGTCAATAATGTAAGCGCCAAAATCAATAGGAGACAGCGTACCTATCTGGTAAATGAGTTTTGCCAGCTTTGTTTTGATGCTTGACCCATGTGTAGAGGGTGCCCAGTTGGCCAGACCGATGCGGTAGAGAATAGAGTATTTTGCTGTGAGCTCGGTTGCCGCAATGGTGTCCTTGACTGGCCAGCCCTTTCTACGTCCTCCGGTTATTTCGACCGCCACTTTGTCCAAGTGCGGGACTTCCGGAGTGACTTCTGGGTCATCTCTACCAAGGTATGCGTTGATGGTTGAGGCAGAGACTTCGAAGCATTCCCCCCGAACAAACACCTTTCGGTATTCAGTATCTTCAGGGTCATCGAACTCGCTTGACAGGTTGACAACAAACTCCTTTACCAAGGTTGGGTAGAATGGCCCAATATTAATGACCGTGTTGGTCAGACCAGCTCTACGGATAAGCTCTACAATCGCATTTATCCCTTGTGCTTCTGTGGAGAGTTCTCTTTCAGGGTTGATCTTCCGTTGATAGACATACTGCCATTTAACGGCATTGTCTACAGAGTGGAAAGAGACGTTGTCTGTGGGTGCCTTCGGTACATACTTGGGGAGCTTCTGCCCTCCTAATGTCTTCTTCACCTGTGGTGGCACAACTTGGGTGCCTTCTTGTTCGGATTCTTCTTCTTCTGGGACAATGGCTACTGCAGTGGTCAATGACTTCTTTCTTGACTTCGTCGGCTGTTTGGACGCCGAAACTTCTCCTTTTTCTGCTGCTTTTCTTTTTGGGGTCAATCATCTCTGAGCTTGAGCTTCTTCTTCTTCATCAACCAACCTTCGTGTTGGTAGCTTTCTTCTCTTAGCTCTCTTGGGCATAGCTTCTTCCTTCTCCATGGCTTCTGCTGCATCTCCTTCTTCTATACTGGTAGTGTTCTCTTCAGGTCGAGCAACTTCTTGGATGACTTCAGTTTCTTCATTTATCCCAGGTTCACTGTCCTGGACTACAGGTGGGATGTCGGCCTTTTGCATGACTTCTGTTGGTAGTGATTCTTCCGGCGTAGGTGCAGATTTTTGGGGGCTAGACTTATCTCCACAGACGGCCTCATGGTCCTCAGGGGGGAGATGAAACTAACGGGCTTCAGATAAAAGGATTTGGGCCTGGCTTGATTTTGTGGACCCCGTTTGGTCCTGATCGAGAGGAAAAGTAAAATCAACCAAAAGCTCTTCCTCTTCTTGCTTGACTTCGGACTATTCTAGACAGCAAAGTTCGAGGGTTGACCTCAGACTTTTAAACCTTTTGGTGTCTAATGCTTTTGTAAAGATGTCTGCGACTTGTTTTTCGGTGGGTAGGTATTCGAGCTTTATTTTCTTGTCTTCTACAAGCTCTCGAATAAAGTGGTGCCTGATGTCAATATGCTTTGTCTTGCTATGCTGTACTGGGTTCTTTGAGATGTTGATTGCACTGATGTTGTCACAGAATAAAGTCATGACTTCTTGCTTGACTCCATATTCTGCCAACATTTGTTTCATCCAAAGAAGCTGAGTACAGCTACTTCCAGCTGCAATATATTCGGACTCAGCAGTAGATAAAGCAATACAATTTTGCTTTTTGCTGAACCATGATATAAGGTTGTTCCCCAGGTAGAAACAACCTCCAAAGGTGCTTCTTCGATCTGGTGTGCTTCCGGCCCAGTCAGCATAACAATATCCAACCAGAGTAGGAGAGGTATCAAAGGAATATAGCAAACCTAATTCAGAGGTTCCTGAGATGTACCTTATGATCCTCTTTGCATGCCCCAAGTGACTGACTTTTGGATTGGCTTGATATCGAGCACAGACTCCTACAGAATAAGCAATGTCGGGTCGACTTGCTGTTAGATAGAGGAGACTTCCTATTATGCTTCGATACAGACTTTGATCAACTGGTTCTCCCATCTCGTCCTTTGTGTACTTGTCATGTGTGGCAATAGGAGTCCTCTTGTGCGAAGCCTTTTCTAACCCGAACTTCTTGACAATGTTTTTTTGCGTATTTGCTCTGGGAGATAAATATTCCATCTAACATCTACTTGATCTGGAAGCCTAGGAAATATGTGAGCTCACCGACCATACTCATCTCAAATTCAGACTGCATGTGTTGAACGAAGCGTTTCACCATCTTGTCTGACTTCCCTCCAAATACAATGTCGTCGACATATATTTGAGCAATCATGATGTCCTTTCCTTCCTTCTTCACAAAGAGAGTTTTGTCTACTCCCCCTTGAATATAGCCATTCTGTACAAGGAATTGGGTAAGACGTTCATACCATGCTCGTGGAGCTTGTTTGAGACCGTAGAGAGCTTTCTTTAGCTTGTAGACATGGTGTGGAGAGTCATGGTCTTCGAATCCCTTTAGTTGGGCTACATAGACTTCTTCGATCAGATTTTCATTGAGAAAGGCACTCTTTACATCCATCTGATAGAGTTTGAAGCGCAGATGACATGCGATGCCGAGAAGAAGTCGTATGGTTTCCAGTCTGGCTACTGGAGCAAAGGTTTCTTCAAAGTCGACTCCTTCGACTTGTGTGTACCCTTGAGCCACTAGTCTCGCTTTGTTTCGAGTGATGTTTCCTTGCTCGTCAGACTTGTTTTTGAATATTCATTTTGTCCCGATGACATTGACATTGTTAGGCTTGGGTACAAGTTCCTAGACTTCATTCCTTGCAAACTGAACCAACTCTTCTTGCATCGCGCAGACCCAGTATTCATCATTGATGGCCTCTTGTATATTCTTTGGCTCAATTTTGGAAATAAAGCACATGTTACCTATCAGCTCTTGGTGGTCAAGAGATGCCTTTTGTCGAGTCCGAACTCCCTCATTAATGTCTCCAATCACATCCTGGGGTGGATGATACTTCTGAATTCTTCTTGATGGAGCTTTTTGCCTTGTTGGAGTTGCTTCTTCATCCGGGATGATTTGGCTTTCGTCTTCAGACTCTTTGTTGCGCTCATCGTCCTTGACTTCAGGTTTGACTTCTCCTCTGACTTCTGGTCTGACTTCTCCTGAGAGATTTATGACTTCTTCGTCCTCGTCACTGGGTTGTTCGTTGCTGTCATCGATCACGACATTGATGGATTCCATGATAGTCCGGGTGCGTTTGTTGAATACACGAAAAAGCCTGACTATTTCTGGAGTATCCGAGGAAGATGCCTTCTTCGCTTTTAGGGTCCAATTTGCGTCGAGGTTCCCTGTCTGCGAGTATGTAGCAGACTGATCCAAACACATGGAAGTATTTGACATTCGACTTTCTCCCCCTCCATATTTCATAAAGAGTGAGCGAAGTCCCAGGGCGGAGAGTCACTCTATTATGAATATGGCATGTCGTATTCAAAGCTTCAGCCCATAAGTGTTGCGGGATGTCTTTGGCTAACATCATGACTCTTGCCATCTCTTGAAGAGTGCGATTCTTTCTTTCAACGATTCCGTTTTGCTGAGGAGTGATGGGAGCAGAAAATTCGTGGGCAATTCCTTCAGCATCACAAAAGTTTGCGAAGCTGATGTTTTCAAACTTCTTTCCATGATCGCTCCGAAGTCAAACGACTTTCCCAATGACTTCTCCCTTTTCTCGTTGAACTCTTCGACATAAGGCTTCGAAGACTGAGAAGGTATCTGACTTCTCTCGAATAAAGTCTACCCATGTGTACCTCGAGAAGTCGTCTACACATACAAATATGTACTTCTTCCCTCCTAGACTTTCTACTTGCATGGGTCCCATAAGGTCAACATGAAGAAGTTCTAGAACACGAGAAGTAGTAAGATGTTGTACCTTCTTGTGCGACGTCTTGACTTGTTTCCCAATCTGGCATTCTCCACAGATTTTTCCTTCAATGATCTTGAGGTTGGGAACTCCAATGATAGCCTTTTCAGAGAGAATCTTTTGCATACTCCTCAAATTGACGTGACCAAGTTTTTGATGCCATAGTTTCGTCTCTTGAGCTTTGGATAAAAGGCACTTGGTTGGCAAGGTGGTGACTGTTGGAGACCATAGATAACAGTTGTCAAGGGACCTGTGGCCTATCATGACTTCCTTTTGTTGTTCGTCTTTGACCGAGCACTTGTCACGAGTAAAGTGGACATCCAGATTTAAATCACATATTTGGCTTATGCTGATGAGGTTTGCTGTGAGGCCTTCTACTAGCAGAGCTTCTTTCAGACACGGAGAGTTGGGAAGATTGAGTTTTCCTTTCCCGAGCACTCTCGCTTTTACTCCATCTCCAAAAGTGACGAAGCTATTTGTGCATGGTATTAAAGTGACCAGTAAAGAGCTATTACCCGTCATATGTCGAGATGATCCACTATCGAAGTACCAATCGTTGATGGTTGAGGCCTTTAAAGCGGTGTATGCGATGTTAGCTCGATAGTTGACCTCTTTAACTCGCCATTCCTTCCGAGTTTGGCTTTTCTTGACGGTGGTCCTTTTCTTGACCGAGTTCTTCCCATATAGTTGATAGTAGAAGGGTCGAATATGTCCTCTTTGTCCACAGTGATGACAAACCCAGTTATGTCTTTTGTTCTGGGTTTTTGACGCGGCCAGGGTAGAAGACTTTTTGGTCGCTTGGTCAGCCGTGAAGTTAGGAGACTTCTGGCGAGACTTCTGGGAGACAGACTTCTGAGGAACGAAGATAGTGTGCGATGATGAGGTTTCTTTTGAATATCCAAGTCCTTCCATATTTCTGGCTGGTTTCCCGATTGACAGGATTTGATCTAGTGTGTCCGTGCTTGGATTCATCATCTTCACTAACTTTGTGACATGTTCTAACTCGCCTTTCAGTCGAGCAACTTCCTTTTTGAGATCAATAGTCGTCTCGAGAAGTCTTGACTTGTCTTCATTAAGAGTAAGAATAAGAGCGTTATGTTTTTCGATTACCTGAGAGTCTTCAAGCCACTTGACATACCATTCGTTGTAAGCGTTGTTGAGAGTCTCATCGGATAGCTCATCATCAGAGTCATACTTCTTTGGGCTTTCAGCTATTTGATCTATTGTGGAGGAAGTGAAAGCCACATAGTTACTTGTATGCTCAAGGTCACTATCTTCCTCATCTTCATCGTCAGTTAGAGAGGCATTGAATCCCTTCTTCAGTTTCTTGAAGAAGTTGGGACATTCTCTTTGCATGTGTCCATACCCCTCACATTCAAAACACTGAGCGCCTTTGCCTGATCGTTCTCCTCGTCCTCCATCGTTAGCCGTGTTGTCGAGCTTCTGAAACTTGTGTTGTGGCTTGTCTCTGACTTCTCGGGTGACTTTTCTTCCTGTTATCTGACCAAATCTTTTCATGACTCTGTTGTAGTTTTTGGGTCAGCATGACGATAGTTTCCTCGATGTCACTATCCGACTCAGAGTGTGTTGAGTTCTTCTGATTAGAACTTTTGAAAGCCACACCTTTATGTTTCTTCTCAATAGAAGGTAGGGAGAGCTCGAAAGTCATCAGTGAGCCCATGAGTTCATCAAACTTTAGTGTCTTCAGGTCATGGACTTCTTCGATGGCGGTGATCTTCATCTTGAATCTGAGACTTAGGGCTCTTAGTGTTTTTCTGACCAAGTCCGCATCGGTCATAGGCTTGCCAAGTGAATATGATTCATTGGCCAGATCCTTGATGCGCACATTAAACTCCGCAATAGTCTCGTCGTCATTCATGGTCAGAGCTTCGAAGTTGGTCGTGAGGTATTGTAACTTCTGCTCTTTGACTTTTGAAGTACCCTCGTAAGCAACCGCAAGTGTGTCCCAGACAATTTTGGCACTTGTGCATGTGTTGATGAGTCGAAACACATTCTTGTCTACTCCATTAAAGATAGCATTGAGTGCATGAGAATTACCTAGGGCGGCTTCATCTTCTTCCATGCTCCACTCCTTTTCTGGTTTGATGCTGGTTTGATTCCCATGAGCATCAGCATAGTAAGGTTCCTCCCATCCATTGATGATAGACTTCCAGGTTTTGCTGCCGATGAACTTCAGGAAAGCACACATCCGTGCTTTCCAATATCCATAGTTTGTTCCGTCGAGTACCGGCGGATGATTGACAGTCCTCCTTCCTTTGAATCCATATTAGCTACTCAGATTTGCAGGAAAATCACCTAAGAGATTAAGGTGCCTCCTCTGATACCAATTAAAATTCTGAATCGTAGCCGAGTCAGGAAGTCAAACACAAAGTCTGTAACTTGTGTATCGACTTCTTGTGGAAACATTAAGCAAAGTAATAGACAGATAATAATCACGACACCAGAGATGATTACCCAGTTCGGTGACTCCGCACCTACGTCTGGGGGCACTTTGCCAGTGGAAAGGTTTTTCACTATCAGGTAGTTAATAGTACAACTTCAAGCCCAACTAGCTATCACACAAGCTATTGTCCTAAGCTACTATAGATCTCACCGTGAATCGCCTCGACCAGGAGCCTCTCCCCCTGTCTTTGAGATTCCCTCAATTCCACCCTTCGAGCAAGCTCCTATGCTCGGTGTCGTTGTCTTCTTGGACGGAGTTGTGAATCTTCAATCACAAACAAAAACCCTAACCGATCCAAACACTTAGTCTTCGCGACTCAAGGTTTGATCGGAGCAAAAGGTCCGTTCTAGCGAATATTCATCAGCCTCTCAACACGCCGATGGTGCACGGTTAAGAGCTCTGAGAAATCTTGCAATTGTTAGAACAAGAACGGATGACTGCTAATGGGAAGCCAAGGGCTTTTTATAGCAGCCCACTTTCCTAATCCTTCTCGGATCAGAAACAGGAAAGTCAGGCAAGTTGTTGCCGCCTTCCAAGACAGCTGGAAGTCGTCTTGCCTGTTCTGACTTCCTGATGAAATCAGGCAAGTCTAGTTGCCGCCTTAGTTGCCTCTTTTCGCTGACGTGTAACTGCCAGTTGGAAGTCGTTTGACTTTGTCGACGTCACTCTCTTGCGCTTCAAGTCTTCGTGCCGTCTTTCTTCTTTCGCTCCAAACTTCGTTGAAAATAGGAAAGCTTCAGACTTTCCTAATCTGCAGTTCGTAACAAGTCGCTCCTCATGTCATACAACATGTTACTCGACTTCTTACTTTTGCGCTAAAATATCATGCCAACTATTAAACGTAGCAACAAACATGTTTATCATGTTTCGCTTGAGGAAGAGCCTTGGTCAAAGGGTCGGCTGTGTTATCATCAGATGCAACGTAGTGGATCTTCACGTCACCTCTAGCAACAATGTCGCGGATGATGTGATACTTCATGAGTACATGTTTGGATCTGTCATGTGCCCTGGGTTCCTTAGCTTGCGCAATGGCCCCGGTGTTTTCACAATATAAGTCTACTGGGTTAGATGGGTTTTGAATTACACCTAACCCAGCCATGAAACTCTTGATCCATACAGCCTCTTTTGCCGCTTCCGATGCAGCAATGTACTCAGCTTCAGTCGTAGAGTCGGCAATGGTGTCATGCTTCTTGCTTTTCCAGCTGAATGCTCCACCGTTCAACGTAAACACGTAACCCAACTGACTCTTAAAGTCATCGGGGTCTGTCTGGAAACTAGCGTCGACATATCTTTTGACGACTAGATCATCATTTCTTCCCCCGTATACAAGAAAAGCGTCTTTGGTTTTTCTCAAATATTTGAGAATCGCCTTGACGGCAACCAGTGTTCCTCACCGGGTTTGGATTGATGTCTACTGGTACAACTTAGGGAAAATGAGACATCATGTCTCGTACATATCATGGCATACATTATGGATCCTATAGCCGAAGCATATGGGATTTCATTCATTCTTGCTAGCTCTGCAGGTGTCTCCGCACACTGTTTCTTGCTTAACTTCATGCCATGACGCATGGGCAGCAGTCCTTTCTTTGAATCTTGCATTGAGAATCTTCTCAACACTTTGTCTATGTAGGTGCTTTGACTTAAGCCCAAGATCCGCTTGGCACGGTCTCTATATATCTTGATCCCCAATATGTAAGAGGTCTCGCCTAAGTCCTTCATTGCGAAACACTCATCTAACCAAGTCTTTGTTAAGAGCAAGGTAGGGACGTCGTTTCCAATAAGCAGTATGTCATCAACATAAAGCACCAAGAAGACTACTTTGCTCCCATCTGCCTTTTTGTATACACAAGGTTCATCATCGTTCTTGATGAAGCCAAACTGTTTCACAACTTCATCAAAATGCTGATTCCAACTCCGAGATGCTTGTTTCAAACCATAAACTGATTTGAGCAACTTGCAAATCTTTCCCTTATTCTTAAGATCCTCAAAACCCTCATGCTGGGACATATAAACGTCCTCAGCTAACCTTCCGTTGAGGAAGGTGGTTTTGACGTCCATTTGCCATATCTCATAGTTATGATACGCTGCTATGGCAAGTAGAATGCGGATAGATTTGACCATAGCTACTGGAGAAAAGGTCTCTTCATAGTCAATTCCGTGGACTTGCCTATAACCTTTTGCTACCAGTCTTGCTTTATAGGTCTGAGGTTTGCCATCCATGTCTATCTTTATTTTAAAGATCCATTTACACCCAATGACTTTTACGTCAGGGGTTTGATCCACCAAGTCCCACACTTGATTATCTGACATGGATTGCATTTCTTCCCTCATGGCTTCCAGCCATTTCTCAGAGTCGGTTCCGTCCAAAGCCTCTCAAAAGGTAGCTGGATCATTGTCCACTAACACTAAATCATCACCTCCAGTTACTAGGAAACCGTATCTAACGGGTGCATGACTTATCCTTTCAGACCGCCTCGGACCGTCCTCATTAACTGTAGCTATTGGTTCTTGCTCAACGACCACTTCTGGCTCTACTTCTTCTAGTGGGTCGTCCAGTGGTTCCCGAGTGACCATCTCATCTAGAACTTTATCAAGATGAACAGCCCTCCAACTGACTGTCTTGGAAATAAATTCCTTTTCCAAGAATGTCCCACCTCGAGCGACAAAAACTTTATGTTTTCTCGGTTTGTAGAAGTAGTATCCTTTTGTTTCTTTTGGATATCCGACGAAAGTGCACTTATCTGATCTCGGTTCGAGCTTGGTTGCAAGCAACGGTTTTACATAAGGCTCGCAACCCCAGATTTTTAGGAAGGACAAAACGGGTTCCTTCCCGTACCATTTCTCGAATGATGTCCCTTCCACTGCTTTCGACGGAGCCCTGTTTATTATGAATGCGGCCGTTTGCAAAGCGTAACCCCAGAAGGAGATCAGTGAGACTTAACTTCGATCGAACCATATCCAACAATGTCCGATTCCTTCGCTCGGACACACCATTGAGTTGCGGTGTTCCTAGCGGAGTCCACTGAGATAGTATTCCACTTTCAGTAAGATGACTAAGAAACTCTTCGGATAAGTATTCTCTAGCCCGATCAGAACGGAGTGCCTTGATACTCTTTCCGAGTTGGTTTTCTACTTCAGTCCTAAACTCCTTGAATTTATCAAAAGCTTCGGACTTATGTCTCATGAGATAGACATAACCATATCTACTGAAATCATCAGTAAATGTGATAAAGTAGCCTAAACCACCTCTGGCTGGTGTACTCATTGGTCCACGTACGTCTGAATGTATTAGACCCAATAGATCGTCTGCCCTCTCACCTAAACTAGTGAAGGGCGCTTTAGTCATCTTGCCCATTAAACAAGCTTCGCATCTATCAATCGTTTGGAAGTCGAATTGACTTAGAAGTCCACGCTTATGAAGCGCTGAGATGCGTTTCTCATTTATGTGACCTAAACGACAATGCCAAATAAGAGTTTAGTCTAAATCATTAGCTTTAAACCTTTTAGCATTTATATTATAGAGCATGTTGGATCTCGAGTTTTGCATATTCAATATGTATAAACCTCCAACTGTGTGAGCATTTCCATAAAACATGTTGTTGCGCATAATATTAAAAAAACTCGTTCCTAATATCAAAATAATAACCTTCTTTTTCAAGAAGAGATATCGATACAATATTCCTGCTGAAAGAAGGTACGCAAAACACATCAGAAAGTTCAATTACAAGCCCACTGGGCAAAACAAGGTTAACAGAACCCACGGCAGTTGCGATAACTCTCACGTTGTTCCCAACTCTTAGGTCCACCTCGCTTTCCCCCATATCTCTTCTATTATGCAACACCTGCACATCCGCACAGACATGAGACTCAGCTCCAGTGTCTAGTACCCAAGCATTTATAGTAGAAAGATTTAGCTCTAATGGAATACCTGACGAAGTAGCGGCCCCACCGCCCTTCTTCTGATCCTCCTTCATCTGCTGACGGTCTTTCTTCCAATGACCAGGCTTTTGACAGTAGAAACAGACCGACTCCTTTGCCTTCCCCTTGCCTTTCACGGGCATGGAAGGTTTAGGAAC
The DNA here is from genome assembly GCA_963920655.1 of Geranium rotundifolium. Lineage (NCBI taxonomy): Eukaryota > Viridiplantae > Streptophyta > Magnoliopsida > Geraniales > Geraniaceae > Geranium > Geranium rotundifolium. The sequence continues at coordinate 40,328,054 of OY987312.1, forward strand.
AAATGGTCGTCTGATCTTTCCTGCCAGGTGCATTGGGCCTTTACCCTTGCCACCACCAGCTTTGAAGTTGGATCCCTTCTTGACCATAAGAACACTTTTGGGCGAACTGCCCCTTATGCTCTTCTCGGCAGTCACTAGCATGTTGTGCAACTCCGACGCGGTCTTGTCCATGTCATGCATGTGATAGTTCATGAAGAACCTACCATATGCATGAGGAAGGGATTGCAGAATAAAATCCGCAGCCATCTCCTTTTTCATAGACATTCTGATACTAGTCATATGGTCGAGATGTACCTTCATACGTAGGACGTGTGGACCTACGGAGCTGCCTGCTGACATCTTGCAGGTAATGAGTTCTCGGAGAACAGTGTATTTTTCAATACGTACTTTCTCTTTGAACATATCCTTGATCTGTGCAAACATTGCAAACGGATCATGAGATAGCTCCATAAACTGCTTCTGGAGGTCTGCCTCCATGTAGCCTAGCATGACACACGCAACGTCGATAGAGTCGCTAAGGTGTTTCTGGTACGCATCCTTAACGACCCTCGTTGCGTTAGCAGCTGGCTCCACCGAGATAGCCTTGTCAAGGACGTACTCCCTGCGTTCCAACTTTAACACAAGTCGTAAATTCCTGTACCAGTCCAGATAATTTGTCCCGTTGAGTTTACACTTTTCGAGTATAGTCCTCAACGACAAATTAGACGAGTTTGTTGAATTACTAGCCATTTCTACACAAAGAAAGTAAATTTAATCAGAAAAGTTGAATAAATTTACGAAGATCTGAATTAAACACCAACCATCCGATTCTAAGGTTTAGAAACTTTAAACCAAGATCCCTTATTTGTCAATTGAAGTACGCTAAAGCGCACCGCTCCAATTCACTTATTTAGGTAGGACGTCCATCCAATTACAACCCGTGTAACTCTTGGTCAGGGTATGTGAAAAAACACACGGCTTACCCTTCCGATGCCCCAGCTCGACCTCAGGCCAAGAATCGCGGTCGAGTCAACCAACCTTCACTAACGCGTTAACTTTGTGCAGATGCTCCGCTAAGGCGCACGACATCCCACAAAATTTACCATTTCCATATAGAACCCATTCCATCGATGCTCCGCTAAGGCGCACGACACCGATAAAATGTTTCTACATGGGTGTGAATTTGGGTGGCATCTCACTTGACTTAAATTATGTTGTGATTTGGTTGTGTTTAATAATTCGAAAGTATTTGGCACAATTACGAACCCGTCATCAAAAACCCGTGTTGTGAAGTTTCTAATTGTATCACATATTATCTTCATTTCAAGCCGTCATTTGCAACCCGTGCAAACACGTTTCAAATTTGAACTCATCCATCACAACCTGTGCGATGATGGTTCACAACGCTTTAAACATGCAAACAATTAAAATTGATTTTAATCTTTGCAAGTGAGGTGATGGCTTATAAACTTATAAGCTAAGCATGCATGCATGTTATTATTTAAATAATTCAAGCAAGCAACCATAAAGCGTTAAATATGCATTTTATAGCCCATCCTAATCTTAGGATTCTACGAGTCACCACTTCTTCTCGTCTTTCTCATTCGGGCTCCCACTAGCTCTTGGACTTCCTCCAAGACCGTCATTGTGCTCGATTTTCCATCCTTCTCGTCTTTGAGTAGTAATTACAATTAATACTCGGTTCGTAGACCGGATAAAAAATAATTACACTTTATGGGCTCGAATGAAAGAATAATTACACGCTAACACTAACGGTGTGCAAACCGTGAAAGCGATAAAATCTAATGGGCTACTAATGCATCATACATCTCATCACATCATCCAACATGTTATCACATAAACATGTTATCAAATAATATGGAATTATTCCGGTTTTAATTTTGCCAAGTTGCTTGGTCGGGTTTATCGAAACTAGACCTTTTCGAAAAAAACGGTTTATCGAAACCGATTAAATTTTGAAAGTTTTCAAAATATTGGATCGCGGGTTCATGCCACGGATCAAACATCGTGCACGAACCAAGTCGGGCCTAAGCTCAACGGGCCGAGCCCAACACCATGGCTCGGTTTGGGCCTAGGAAAGCCCAAACCGAGCTTGCCTCCACTCTCGGCCTCGGCCAAGAGTGGGGACGGCTCCGGTCACCGCCGGCCTCCCCGGCCTCCGGTGACCTCCGTCCGGTACCTCCGATCCGGTTCCCCGAGAGTCTCTTCTCAGACCCGAAAAATCCAATAATTTCCGAAAAATTCCAAATTCAATATATTTTCCAAAAATAACATATTTCATGCAATTATCCCAAAAAGCATTAAAAACATGTTATCAACAATTTTGGCATGCAAAAATCATAAAACCGAAACAAGTTCAACAAGACAAAGATTAAGAGGGTTAACCAGACTATGATACCACTGTAGGGTTTTGGAGCGTTCTAGATCATCGAGATAGCGGAAGCGTTTAACAAAATCAACTCCAAACCTTGTCCAAGAACATGAACCGTTAATCCCAAGGCAAAATCTATTCCACAAGAAATTTACCTTTAAGTCTTGTTGAATCGATAAAGAAGAACTTTCAGATCTTCTTCTCTAAAGCAAGTCACACCAAGGGGATGATCTTGAAGATCCTTCACTTAATTGCCTACTAGAACAATTAAATGAAGAACAAGAGAGCAAGATGAGAGGAGAGAGGGTGTGTGGCCGGCCACTATGAGAGAGAGAGAGAGCTTGTGAGAGTTGTGTGATTATTTTGTGTAATGAATCAATATTAGATATTTACCTTCATCATCCAACTCATAAGCATGGGTCTAAAAGTGATTGGTATGGGCTTAAAGTGTCATCACCCATACCCTTTAAATCACTCACCTCTTAATCCACAATCACCAACCAAGCATGGTGTTGTGTGGCCCCCACTCTTGGACCCACCAATGTGGCCGGCCATATTGGGCTTATTGGGCCCATAATGGGCCCTTGTTGGGCCGGTCACGTGACCTCATGGGCCGAGCCCAATGGGCTCGCTCATGTGGTTTCGTGCCGTGTCCAAAAGTTGCCCGACCCTTTTTGTCGTTACTTATCAAACAAAATCCGACGCGACATCGACGAAAAAACTCAGTTTTCTCGATTCGCTAATTATTCTCTCAAACCGAACCCATGGCGCAAAACCTTCAGTTTTTTCCATGCATTGCTCCTCAAGAAACGTTAAGGTTTCCTTGTCTGAAGTTATCCGTCTCGAATGTGTGTGACCCTTCAGGCTCATGCCACCGTTGGCAGATCGGCGCAAAAGATCTCTCTTGCCCGATCCATCATAAGGGGCCTCTAGTAAGACGTTATGATTACCCAAGGTGCATGACGATCGATGATTCGACTTAACCTTGTGCGTACAAGTCACTATCCTATTATCTCTAGATATCCCGATTGATAACAAGGCATAGAGTCGTCACCCTTGTTCAATCAATCATTATTACTTGATATGTGAGATGACTGATAACTAATAACCCGTATCACCGGCATGGCCTTGCTCTTACTCTCAGTCAGTCTCGATCAAGAGGCCTTTAACAGATATCTTTCCCATATTGTAGTATGAGGGATAAATCCCTTAGCCGTCTTTCGTGTCACTCATGCAACCCGTTCCGCCACCCAATCATGCCCGTTATTGCAATCCTGTTACGGAAAGCGTTAGGCGCAAGTTAAAGCCGCACGTATATTGCATAGCAATCACAAAGACTCCTTGGTCTAAGGATATCGTGACAAGCTATCGCATTTGAATATGTTCATGGCTTAATCTATGAAAGCACTATTCAAAGCGGGTCGTCCAGTATCAATCACCTCATGATATCTATGATATGATTCTGGGATCCCTCATCCCTATGACAAGTAGAACTACGTCATTTAGAACCATCCTCATACTGGTCGCTTCTATGGAAGCATATATTGACCAGAGACTCGTTAAGTGTGATCCGTACAGATTTATGGTTCTACTACTTTAGTGGTCATAAATCAGATCACGCTTAACATATTACTTCAACACATAAGTAATACAAAGCCGTTTTATATATATATATTACAAACGATGATAAATGTACATTGACATTTACAGGCTACTAGCAATTGGACCAGGGCACAAAAATGCTATCATATTTATGGAATTATACTAATTGATAGGGGTGGACACTTTTCACCTAAAACCGAAAACTGAATCGAGATCTAAACCAAAAAATCAAGAACCATGAATATCATATTAGATTTAGGTCTTAAAATTGAAAACCGAATCAATTTGGTTCGGTTCCGATTTTGAGAGTGCAAAACTGCTAATTAACCGGTTCATAATCGAACTGATTTTAACGTTTTAATTAGTATTTTTTGTATTTCAATTTAATATTTTTGCCTACAAAAGAGTTTAATTGTGCATAATTTTCACCATAAATTGAACAATATATGAATATTACATTAATTGGGTTTAGCTGGGCAAAACTATAAAACTAAACCAGAGAATCGGACTCTTAATTTAACAATCAATTATTCAATTGGGTAGAACCAGAAAATGTATTGTATAACCGTGCTTAGAACCGAATCAATACCAATTTATTGGGTCTGGACTTGAGTCTCCAATTCGATTCAGTTCTAATGTCCAGTCCTATTAATTGGACTCCTAATGGAGGCAGAGTGGTATTCATATTAGCCATCACTCCCAAAAAAAATAAGGAAAAAAAATAAAGTGACCGTTTTTGGGGAGTGCAAATAATAAATCTATAAATCGATTCATATCTCCTCTCTCACAGTACCATAGAGAAAAATAAACAGCGGGAAAGAGAAGAGAAGCTCCGAGATCTCTGGGTTTTCTTCTGCAACGATCACTTCTCTGTCTTGAGTTACTTCACATTTGCATAAGAAAATTTGGGTTTTGTTTTGTTTTTGTTTTTGATTTGTTTTATATTGAGTTTCAGGTTAGTCTGAGGAAATCAATGGAGACCCAGAAGACCACACAAGTGAGCATTTCTCTAACTTGGGCTCTGCAGTTTCTGGGATTTGATACTGTTGCTTATTTTCTTTGCCCTTTTGAGCAGAGAAAGCCCTTGTAATTTTATCTTCTTATTTTGCCAATTTTGTGTTGAAGCTCAAAAGGGAAGAGGGTTTAGATTTGATTTTTGGAGAATATGTGAAATAGCTAACCCTAAATATAGTTAATGGCCTAAAATTGTTGGTATGAAGTTAGAGGCTAATGGGTTTTTTTTTCTCATTGCAGTTTGTTTTTATAGTTATTTATATTCATCATTCAGTGATATATGTTGTATGAACACCCAAATCACTGAAATGATGTTTGAAGATCAAAATCTGAAATAAGAATTGTGAGTGACGCCAATCTAAATTGTGCTTGTTGGGTTGTTCTAGATTATGCTGCATTATTTCAGATTAGATACATCTAGGAAGCTCATTATTGTCCGCATTTATGAAATGTGAAGCTCTGCTACAGGTTCGAGTTTCTCATGGTGTTTTGGTCCATTAGCAAATGGGATGGTGCTTTTTGTTTAACTTCCTATATTGCCCCATACATGATGATCTCTTAACTTGTGCATCATTGTTTCGCTTTTCCATTTTTCAGACTCACTTTGGCCGATGTATTAAATTAATACTTTGAATCAATCTTGTTAGAGTAGCCAAGTAAAATTAGGAATGAATATAGTTCTATGTTCCCTTTTTGATATGGTAACATTCCCTACATAAAAGGGATCTCCTGTTGTACTTGAGAGTTCAATTATTAGGCAATCTAATATATGTGTTACTTTGACAAATCTGAAAACTGAATAAATGCAACAAAATAAATTATACCGGCTTTTTGTGCAGGTTAGCTCCGGTTATCAGAACAAATCAGAAAGGTCTGTGGGTTTTTGGATAGTAATATGATTCGCCATTTAAGAAAAAGAACCATGCTGACAAATTTGTTCCTGTTATCTTCTTAAAAAGAGAATTTAAAGGTGAAGATGTCGTCATGAAGCAAGCAAAAGAGATTGAAGAGAAACTAGCAGATACATTCCCTACATTTGTCAAGCTCTTTCCTCCATCTTACGATCGTCTTGGATGCATGGTAAGTCCAAAGTTGTGTTGATGTGATTTGGCATACTAAAAAGACATAATTTCTCCGCATGCAGAGAATTCCTACTGAATTCTGCAATAATCATATGCCGGAAAGTCATGTTCCGGAGGATCATTATACTGTGGAAACAAAAGTGACTGCTAAATGTACGTGGAAAAGAATACGTGATGAATTTTTCTTCGGGAGGGAGGCGTAAGGAACTGAATGGAGGATGGTCAACGTTTTCTACAGAAAACAAATTGTGTTTTCCAACTAATAAAGCCTTTGACGTTCAAGGTATGGATTCATGTTCCAATTAACACTGCTTATGGTTACAATGATCCAATTCCCAGATGCACTGTATCATTCATTTTCTTATATATTGCTGCACGTCATCAGGTATTTGTAGTGAGAGCTAAAGATTCTGCTGGGAAGGATGGAACTTGAGACTCTAAGAAGATGAGACTGACAAACTGTAAAGAGGAGGTATCTCCCAGTATTGCTTGAATTTAATGCAGATGTTTGTGTTTTTGCATGAAGTTGCTATATATGGATGTGAATGATTTTATTATACATTTGTAAACCCAAAAGGCAACTGAGATTTATTTTGGTATGGTTTGATTCAGAAACTATTAGACATACCCAAGAAACTAAATATGAGGTTTCCGTTGTAAAAATATGAACTCAACACCTTAAATCTATCAATTTTGTAACAAAAGTTGGTTTATGCTTCTTATGGTGTGTCTGGGACCTATAATTCTTGTTCGTGTGAGAACATAAGATGGTGCTTCTGTTGGCCTTCACTCCTTATGGTACTTATACTATTATGATATCAGTTTTCCTTTCATCTGAAGCAAATGCAGTAGTTAATTTTTTGAAATGATATCACATCTGTTGAATCGTGAAGTAATGGAAATTTATGTGAACTTGTGATCAGGAAAGTCCCCCCTGGCTTATCTGAGTGCATCGACTAGGTAAGTGAAGTGGGTTTCTGGATAGTCAAAATATCAGTTGATTTTTATTATATTGTACCAGCCCACTTTCTGAAGTCTCTGAAGAAGAAAAGGCCAAGTATTATATGCTATGCTGCTCACAAAACTCATATCTACACAATCGTCTGCTGCAAGACATCAACACCAGAAAGTGGGCTGGTACAATAGTGTCCAAGACGGTAGAAATAGCAGATTCAATCAAAGGCTGCCAATTTTCCACGCCTCGAAGCAAAGCGACCATGAGAGTTGGGACGGTGCCTTTGTGATCGTCAATTTGGGTCTTCTCTACTGGTCTGATTTTTATTTTTAAATATTTTGGCGGGTCGAAATTTATTAAATAAAAACATGATCTTAGTGTGTTATTAATATTTTCAACGGCTGAGAAATGAAAATTCGTTGTTTCTGAAAATTGATTGAAACCAACCATTACAAGTCCAGTTGCATGAAATGAAATAATGGGTAGGGTTGGTGTCTGCTATGGTGTGTTAAGAGGCACAATTATGTGCCTTAAGGTCGTATATGACATTTGAGGACTATTGACCTTACTCAAAGGTCATATTTACCCCTCTGACATGTAAATGGTACCAACCCCTCCAACCGGTCTATGGGCAATACAGGTGATAATCACTGTACGTAACTATGCATATTAAGCTTTGTAAACTATAAAGATGATGAGAATAGAATAAATATCTAAATTTGAGCTTTATAAATGGTTTAAGTGTTTGATTTGTAATTTGATGGACACAAATTCAAATCGTAATAGCAGGTATAAATTTGAACTTTAAAAATAACAAGAAAATGTATATGAAATTGTTTGCCAAGTATACATACGTCCTGAATTACACTGAATAATTCTGTCCTAAACTCAAAAAAAATATGAAGTCTTTAATCTCTAACTATATTTAAAATATTTAGGGATTGGTAAAAAAATTTGAACCCGACGGCTACTTGATGCACACATCTCGATTGGAACAGGTTAAGCCCAAAAATTTTCAAGTGCGAGTTTTTGACTAGGTATTTTGAGCAGGCGCGGCCTATATCAAATCCAAAGCCGGCCCACGCCCTATTTTTAAAAAATATAATTGTTAATTTAAATATAATTATTATATTCTTATTATTTCTTAATTAATATCCATAATTGCTAAGACGTAACCTAAATTTCTTAATTTTGTTATTTGGTTGAATGAGTTGTTATTGCAATATTTGAGTTGTTGGTGAAACGATGAATTGAAATGTCTATTGTAATGTTTTTATCTATTTTGTAATATGAATATTTTGGGTCGGGCACCAAAAATGGGCTTCACAAGTTTTTATCGACTCAGACGCTTGTTCAATATGAGCGGTGTGGGTTTGGCAAAACCCGACCATTGCCATTCCTAAAAAATATATTTGTTTAATTGAAGTTATTATTTAAATTAAAACATGAAAATGTATATAAGAGGTATAATTTAATCATTTTAATAAGAAGAATTGCTTATCACTACCCTCTATTGTGCAACTTTTACATGTCATTACCACTGTAAAGTTTATTTAATTGCACCGTTCATCACAGAGTTACGTTTGATGAAAAATGTCCATAATACTCCTATATTGAAAAAAATCAAAAATAAAAACAAATATCTTTTGATATGTTTTTTAAAATATTTTTTATTAGATAAATAATAAAATACTAATTTCAAAATTATTTTTTCAAAAAAATATTTAAAACAAAAAACCACTTTTAACAACGTTTTTTTATTTTGTAAAAAATATATATTTTTAAAAAAAAATTCAAATCATTTTTCTATTATTTATTTCATAATAAAATTAAAAAAAAATAAGTTAACCAAATGATATTTTTTTTTTCATTTATGAAATATAAGGGTATTTTAGCATTTAATGAAATTTGAAACTAAAATATTTAAATGACTAAAATACCCTTGTATTTAAAAAATGAAATAAATGAAAAAAAATCATGTGTAACTTTTTTAAAATTTTTTTATGGAATAGATAATAAAAAACATATGTTAATATTATTTATTTTAAAATAACATTTTCAAAAAATATTAAAAATAAAAAAGTGGTTAAAAGTGACTTTTTATTTTTAATATTTTTTTGAAAAAACCAATTTTGGAAGTAGTTTGTCAAAAACAGAATTGTCAAATATTAAAAAAAAATGTCATTTTGATATTGTTAAGTGTGACTCCAGTCAAATATTTCAATCAAAATATGAAAATAAGCTATTTGGCATGAAATAACCACTGTGCAAGTTGGTTCAATCTGTTTCTATTTGAGTGAGAGTATGTTCCGAAACACAAACGCCAAGTTCGAGATCATAGCCCCCATGAACCCTACAAACCATAGAGAAACAAAATTAACACACCAAGAAATAACATCACACCACAACAACTTGTTCGATTTGAATCCAACAATTTCCTTACCAATCATGTTGAAATTGAGCTCAGTCACAGCTGCAAGTCCACAATCTCCAATAATTGGCAAAAGAGACAGATACACTGGAGAATGTGTCACCCAACAAAAACCTTGAGACCAACACACTGAAGGCTGGCTCACCACTCTTGATGATATGGGTGAAAGAAACAGCAACCTTTGACATGCTCACAGTAGCTGCTACATGCCCAATTGTGTGTGCCACAGCAACCTACACATCAATAAACCATAAATTAGGCTAAAGTTAGAAACTTTTTGATTGCCCTTTTCTTTTCCTACATTTTCTCAGCAACCAAACACAAGAAAACCTCCCGAAACTATGAAATTTCGCTTACAGGCAAAAGGGTCTTCCAGAAATCAAAATCAGTCTTTAGGTGTTAAATTATATTAGGTTTCTTATATTAAGTTTCCTATATTTATGTTTCCTTTCTCACATATATTAGGGTTTCCTATTCTATTCATATTGCCTCTATAAATAGAGGTCTCTTGTAATTCACAATACACATCAATAATATAAATCTCTCATTATTTCTATTATTAGGGGCTGCGCAATTCTAGTAGCCCACGAAATCAGCATCATCAGAGATCCAGCTGCGAGGGAGAGCAGAGAGGTGAGCCAAGGGTAAGGGAAAGCATTCAAAACCTTCTTGTTGTAGATATTGAACACCACATTCAAAGCCCACCACGTCGCAAAGTAAACCCCGATCCTCACCCTCTGCGCCGCCTCATCAATGTTAATCTCAATCCTCGACCTGTCCTCGCACTCAACCACACGCTTCTGGGTCTCAAACAAAAACGCCAAATGGGAAGAAATATATGTCATGTTCTTGTTTAATTTTAAAGAATTCAGTAAAGGAGAAGGCAACTACTGTGTCGTTTTGGAGGTTGGAAGGAGTTTCGAAACAACATTGTTTGGGTTTTGAAAATGTGCCTCACGTGGCAGCCTCTTATTTATGGGAATTCAAAAGATGTTCGTCGTCTTTCCCAAATTCAGCCCTCAAGCACTACTATATGTAAAATTGGGTTGCACATGTTGGGTTGGGCTCCACAATTAAAAGTTAAAACCAATTAATTGGGTTTGTTTCAACTCTTTATATACATCCGTTCTATTTTATATTCTTTTCATTCGAAACTTTACATTCTCAACACTTTCTCTCACGTATATTCTACATGTGGACCTTTTATCAACTCACTTCCCCTCACGTGAGCCATGGCAGGACGTGTCTTTTGTGTTAGATAAGTGTTATTCCATTAACGCAAATTGATAATTGAAGCATACATCAAACATGCAATATAAAGGAGATAGACGAACATATGAAATATTATAATTTTATTAATCCAACATCTCAATAGAAATACAGATAAGTAGCAATTGACCTGTGATTCGGTATTGGAAAGAAAGAGGAAGAAAAGATTATCGTTGTTGGGCCCGTAGACAGTTGTCCACAGGCACCCGATAACGCGCAAGTGCACGCGGTCGTTACAAGTAATAATTCCTGGTAAGCACAGGGTCGAATCCACAAGGACTAATAAGGGTTAATTCAATTTAACTAATGCTATTAAGTGTAATTTAAAATATTCAATTTATAAAAATGTTTGATAGTTTATAAAATAGAAATGCTTGGGAGAGACTATTCAGTAGAGAAAACCATGGATGCTAGGCCACTGAATTATAATCATGTCACAACTTCGGAATGAATTCTCATGCACACACTTGAATCCTATGCAATCAATTATACTGACACCACCTCTCGGTATTGGTGTCAGCCTAGACTCGAGAAGTTCATCATCCCTCTCAGGTAGATAGACACCACGAGTCTGCATTAGCACAACAATAATGGAATCGGGGTTCCGAAGAGTAGAACAACGGCAAATTAAAGCATGTCTATCAACCACCGGCCTTCTCAGACACGGCAACGTGACTCAAACAAGCAATCAATATTCGTCAATACCAATCACAAGCATTAAGTACTAATTCACCGAAAAGCATGCATAAACAATTCAATCCATAATTATAAAATCATCACAATTCAATTCAAGACCTATCATCCATGATCAAGGGTATTTAGGCCATGATCATGGTGCTAGAACCAAAATCTATAAAATTAAATATAGAAATCGAGTTTGAGAAGTAAGAACGATGAACCATAAACCCAAGTGGGTTGAAGAACATGAATCTCGACTCCTCTCGATTGATGATGTGAAGCTCGATTGATCCTTGTGCTTTGATCTCCTTTGAATCCGATTTGTCCTCCTCTCGAAGCCACAAATCCTCTCCTTGGTCGATCCGGTGTGTTCTACTCTCTGCTCTCCCAAAATGTGGTCTGGCTCAGTTCAATTGTGGCGTGAAGACTCTAATTTTCGGCCTCCAAACTCAGAATTCGTGTTTGGCTTTTATATTTTTTTTCTGCATCTGGGAGTTGTAACGATCGTTACAGTAGGTGTAACGATCGTTACACCATCGTTACAGCTTCATTGCATCATCGTTACAACTTTCTGTCTTCAACTTCCCTTCGAATTGATATATTATGGGCCCAAATCGGAGTTCGGATGAGAACTCTACACCACCCGAAAGTAGCAGACAATTTTCGCACTCTTCCAGACCTCTAATGAAAAAACTTCCTTCACGAGAATTGTAGCTCTTTTCGTCCTCTTCAATGTAGATATAAAATTTGCTCGATTTGGATTTCGGATGTGGAAGTTATAGTACTTTCAAGTCAGCTGGTCTGTAAATCCCGATATTTGTTTTAGTGTTGCCTTTCAGTGCTGTTTTGAGCTTCTTCCCATGAAATTTAGAGAAAACTTCATTGTAGAGAGTTGTAGATCACCGATTTATCTTTGATTTGATCTAATTTTGGGTCATCTCGGATTAAATATGAGAAAGTTGTGCTCTCTGAAAGTTTCTGATGCGATTTTGGCTCGGTTTTGACCCTTTTCACATGTATTCTGCACATTCACACAAAACATACCCGAAAGCGTAAAAGTGACATAAAGATCAATAGTTTAACACATCAAGAATGAAATAACACCTAGAATATGGATAATATATATCATAAACTTACATTTGATGCGACCGCATCAATCGTCGAAACACGGTAATCCGCTTTCCTTAAGACAATATTGACCCCGTATGGTTAAATTGCTTCCAGGATACAACGACGAACGTAGTCGAACTCATAATCGCGATGTAGAGAGAATCAGAGAATAATGAACTAGAGAGAGAAAGAGAGGTAGTCGGGTATGGTCAATTTCGTTGTGATTTCGTCTCTAGCGAAGCTATGTATTTATAGGCTCAGGGAAGGTCAAAACCTAAACGAGGAAAAGGAAAGAAACTATTACGAATTTCTTTCTTGGGGAGAAAAACACAAAATTTCGGAATATTCTCTTATTTTTCAATGAAGAGATATTTTCGTTTAAATGGCATTTGACCACGTTTTTAATTCCGAAAAATTATTTGGGAAAATATTATTTTCAAATAACATATTCGAAATTATAGTATTCCCCAAAACCAATTATTCCGAAAATATATTTCCCAAAAGCATGTAATTTGAAAATGTTTGTTTCAAATTCAAGTGTATCGAAAATAAAATGTTTCCCAATTAAAGTTTGGAAACTTTGTTGAGAAGTCTTACGGGCCAAGGCAAAAATGTGGCGGGCTTTTGGCCCACCAATTTTTTGCAGCATTCGCGACCCGCACGTCGTGCGGGCGCACCCAATGCTCAAGCCCGGAGCCTGCTCGTTGGCCAAGTTATTTGCACCCCCCTGCGCGTGAGAGAATCTTACTTCTTGTATTTCTTACAAGTCCATGGAAGTGTGATGGTATATAACCATGTGAAGAGTTCATCCACTTCCAATGTGGGACTTTTAAGAAACACCAACAAGTGCAAGCAACGCAAGTTCTCAACAACACAATTTCAAATGGTCATGTTCGAGGTTCAATTTCTCATTCACCTCTTGTACGTTTAGAGCTCGTGATATACCGTTGGAAAACTCTTATATCCTAGATTATGTAAACGTGTTTCACATCATTCTAGGCTGAGTCGAAGTGTTCCAAAATCACGGCTCAAGTTGACCCATTCACTAGTTAACACATATGTCAACTTTGCCATTTTCATCAATTTTGTCCAACAATCCCCCACATGAATAAAATTGAACGTGTAATAATTTCAACGTGGTGATTAGTCTCTACAGTCGATATCTGCATCAGATAAGTAGGTTACCCCCTTTGAACTTTCCTAGTGAAAGTATACTTATCTTCCTGACAGATGAGTAGACACGATGTCCTTGAACTCTCTGTAGTTTAGCGTAAGAGTTCATATACTTCACACAAATATCAACAAACACGGTTGTTAGTTTCTCATGGTTGTGTTCGTTATGGTCATGAACACCTCCTGGTTCAATAAGAGGTTAAGAGAACTAACCCCCATTAGTTTCTTTTAAAGCGACCCCACTTCGCTCTCACATAGGTGATATCTTTTGCTCAACTTCGTGATGCACAAAGTATCATTAAAAGCATAGCTTATCCTGATCTATTTTTATGTTACTGTTTGACATCATAGGAATGGTCTCGGGGTTGCCCCCACAGTGACCGCACAAGGTTCATGCAATTAGGTTGTCCCTTTGAACCTAGATCTTGGGATCTCCAGTCAACTAGGTTGGGTTTTCCTTCACATGACGCCTTAATTATATGGGCTTGAGCCCCATTCCTTTCGATGTTATGTCAACTTGATCTCTGTTTAACCCTTTGGTTAGCGGATCCGCAGTGTTATCCTTTGACCGTACATACTCAATAGAGATAATTCCTGTAGAGATCAGTTGTTTAACGGTGTTATGTCGACGACGCGTGTGTCGATTTTTACCGTTATACATCAAGCTCTGTGCACTACTAATAGTTGATTGATTATCACAATGCACACATATTTTAGGTACATGCTTTGGCCATTCGGGAATATCCTCTAGAAAGTTACGTAGCCACTCGACTTCTTCCCCAGCTTTGTCCAAAGCTACAAATTCAGATTCCATGGTGGATCTGGTTATTATCGTTTGTCGTGAGGATTTCCATGACACATCTCCTCCTGCTAGGGTAAAAACGTATCCACTTGTGCCTTTTGAATCCTTTATGTAGGATATCCAACTAGCATCAGAGTATCCATCTAGCACGACATGTTCTCTTCCATAGTGCAGTCTATACTTACGGGTTTCTCATAGATACCTTAGTATTCTTACGATTCCCTTCCAGTGTTCTTTCCCTGGATTACTTGTGAATCTACTCAATGTACTAACCGCGAATGCAATATAAGGTCAAGTACAACTCATGAGATGCATCAGACTGCCTATCACTCGTGTGTATTCCACTTGGTCTACGCTGTCACCTATATTCTTGGATAGGTTTTGATTAGTGTCTATTGGAGTTCTGACTTTCCCTTACAGAATTTGTCCAGTATCTTATCCACATAATGTGACTGAGTTAAGATGATACCCTTAGCAGAGTGTTTGATTTGGATACCCAAAATCACATCTGCTAGTCCTATATCTTTCATACTAAACTAAGAGTTTAACATGTATTTGGTACTCTTAACCATCTTATCATTACTCCCCACAATGAGTATGTCATCAACATACAAACATAGGATCATATATCCTTCATTCGTAGTTTTTACATAGATGCATTTATCCCACTCATTTATTTTGTAGCCGTTTGCTATCATGGTATCGTCAAACTTTTTATGCCACTGCTTGGGAGCTTGCTTTAATCCATAAAGCGACTTCACAAACTTACTGACTTTCCGTTCCTGTCCAGGAGATACACAACCCTCGGGTTGTTCCATGTAGATCTCTTTCTCTAGATCTCCATTTAGGAAAGTTGTTTTCACGTCCATTTGATGTACTTCAAGACCCCTCAGGGCGGCGATTGCAAGTATCATCCTAATGAATGTTATACTCGATAAAGTTGAATAGGTATCAAAGTAATCAATTCCTTCTTTCTGTTTATAACCTTTTATAACTAGTCTAGCCTCGTACTTGTCTATTGTTCCATTTGTTTTCATTTTCCATCTGTCTAACCATATAGGCTAGGAAATCTGAACCAAAGGATTTTTCCATCCTTGCCCTTTTGCTTCTTCTCGGTTCTACTTCTTCTTCATCCTCAGCCTCAACATTTGGTTGAGGGTCTAGATGAGGTTCTATTGCCTCAACCTCTTGTTGCATGTCTACTAACTCAACTTCTTGTCGCATGTCTACTGCCTCGACTTCTTGCTGCATGTCTTCACTGGTTTCAAACTCAGTTTCTAATACTCGTTTGGATCCTGAACCGCCTTCATTACTTTTACATGGAAATACATGTTCAAAGAATGAAGCGTTCTTTGATTTTATTATCGTGTTATTTTTTATTTCAGGATTCTTCAAATCATACACCATGAACCGATATGCATTACTATGCGAAGCATAGCCAATAAAAATATAATCCACTGTCTTTGGACCTATTTTCATTTTCTTAGGTAATGGGGTGAGGACCTTAGCAAGACACCCCCACACCTTGAGGTAGTTATAGGAAGGCTTCCTTCCTTTCCATAATTCATATGGCGTTTGTATACCTTCTTACGGGGTATCCTATTTAGCAGATTATTAGCTGACAAAATAGCTTCCCCCCCACATGTTCTGTGACAATCCAGAAATGTTTAGCATGGCGTTCATTATTTCCTTTGAGGTTCGATTCTTACGCTCAGCTACTCCGTTTGACTGAGGAGAATATGGAGGCGTTATCTCATGAATGATTCCATGTTGTGAGCAATACTCACCAAATGGAGCAACATATTCTCCACCACGATCACTCCTAACCATCTTAATCTTTTTATTAAGTTTGTTTTCCACTTCCTTCTTAAATTTATCAATAGCTTCGTCCTTACTCTTTAGTAAATATACATAGCAAAATTTGGAGTGATCATCAATGAAGGTAATAGATAATTTATTTCCTTCTCGTGTTTGAACAAATTTCAGATCACATAAATCACTATGTATCAGGTCAAGGGTTTCGTTGTCTCTTAGCACAGTGTGAAAGGAAGTCCTTGTTAATTTTGGTTCTACACAAATTTCACATTTATGTGTATGATCGATTTGAAATTTAGGAATGTGTTCCATTTTTATTAATCTACGCAGCGCTTTGTAGTTAACGAATCCAAGTCTGACATGCCATATAAAACATGACTCAATGATATAAGTAGAAGAAACATATTTCTTATTATTATTCATTGCATTGGATTTACAAGAAATAGCATTCCCACATACATCCTAGATTTGCTTAAAACAAATTTTCCAGCGTTGAAGACCACCCTGAAGCCATGTCCATCTAGGAGACTCTCTGAAACAAGGTTATTGTGAATGTCAGGCACATAGAGAACATTTCGCAGTGTTACTTCCTTTCCTGACGTCATCTTCAAGATCACCGTGTCTGTTCCCTTAACATCAAAAGTGGCAGAATTTCCCACGTACAACTTCTCTCCATCTTGTAGAGTCAGTTCATGGAACGATTCCTTGCTCCAAGAGATGTGTCGTGTAGCACATGTGTCTAGCCACCATTATCTTGGATTTGAATCAACCATGTTGACCTCTAATATCACAGCACATGGATCAATATCAGATATGTCTTGTGCTATTGCTTCCACATCGTTTGCCTTATTCTGCCTGGCCCTCTTTGGCATCTTGCAATCATAAGACATGTGCCCCAGTTTGTTACAATTGAAGCACTTACCAGTAAACCTGGTCTTCTCGGCAATGCCTCCTCTGGGTTTCAGCTTGATCCCAACTTGAGGTTTCTTGCCCTTTTTGGGATCCCTATGGACCTCAACCATGTTTGCCCTTGCAACAGATTAGTTGGCAGCAGTGGAGAACTTCTTGGAGGCACCTCTTTTGTCTTCCTGGATGCGAAGTCGAACAATCGGGGTCTTCCACAGTCATCTCATTGCGCTTGTGCATTAGATAGTTCTTGAAGTCTTTCCATCCCGGTGGTAGCTTCTCAATGATGGCAGCCACTTGAAAATATTCATCTATCTTCATGTTCTCAGCTAGAATCCCATGGATGATTAGCTGGAGTTGCTGAACTTGACTCACCACCGTCTTGGCATCAGTCGTAGTGAAGTGGAGAAACTGCGCACCTAGGTGTTGGGCCAAAATGTGACGTGAAAACGTCGCACAATGGTTTCCACGTGCAAGTGCACACAGTTCGCAAGTAATATAATTTATAAGATCCGATAAGATACCGAGTCAGTCCACAGTGATTAAATTGGGGTTTACGATTAATCAATGAAAGTGCTTGCGGTTAAGACAAAGTTAACAATTTGCGAAAGTGATATCGAATGGTTTAAAACGCCTAGGGTGCTAGACAATCATCAAGTGAAATAGTCCGAGAGACTTAAGTTCTATGGAACGAAAGGTATGTTGAGCCTATGTCTTAAGTGACGACCTCGCCTTTCGGTATTGAGGTTAGCCTAATCCCGAGTCTCTTCGTGCCCTTTCGGTATTGAGAACAACTCGAGACCGCATACAATCGACAATAGTAAGCTAAGGGTTACTATAAGGTGCAAGACACGGTCTTGAGCCTACAACCCTCGGTGGATGCTAGGTCCGAAGTCTATTCCTTTCCTTTCGATATCGGATAGAACTCCTCAAACACATATTATAAAGCGTCAATTAAATAATACATGCATTCAAACAATAATCCACACAACAAATTGATTATTCATAGAACTAATTCTCAATAAACTTTATAATTACATTTCATATTGTCTAG
This sequence comes from Geranium rotundifolium, assembly GCA_963920655.1. Lineage (NCBI taxonomy): Eukaryota > Viridiplantae > Streptophyta > Magnoliopsida > Geraniales > Geraniaceae > Geranium > Geranium rotundifolium. The sequence goes on from OY987312.1 coordinate 40,346,316, forward strand.
CACTCGTGAATAAGGGATTTAGCCCTCAACCATGGTGCTCAAGTCTAGAAACATCATGGTTAAAGCAAGAACACACATAAACAACATATTAAATACAAAACAAACGGATAGAAATGCTCTTGGATGATCGAGCAAGGTGCTTCTTCAAGTTTGATGAAGAACGGTGGAACCCTTTTTGCCTCTTGATGTCGAGAAAGATGAAGAACACTCGAGAAATGACGAAGAACGCTCAAGAACGCTTAAAGAACTGCTGGAGAAGCTTGGCGTCTCGTTTTCTCTCTCTTCTTTTCTTCTTCACCTCAAAATATGAGTGAAACCCCTTTTATAGTTTTCTAAATCCGGCTAAGGTCACGATCGTGACTGGTGTGGCACGATCGTGCCTCAGTGATGGTCACGATCGTGTGCTGGGATGGCCCGATCGTGCCTCTGTCATGGTGGCGCTCGTGCGTTGGGATGACACGATCCTGACTCGGAGTTGGTAAGATATTTTAAAACCTCCTCGGGGACGATCGCGCCTTTGTGTCGTTGAAGGCACGATCGTGACTGATGAATGCACGATCGTGGCTCTCTCTGGGTGACGATCGTGTCTCCGTCGCGACTGAAATCGGGGGAGCCCTCTATAAGTCGGAATAAAATCCTCTCATTTAATACTCAAGGGGGCACGATCGTGACTGGCGGAAGGGACGATCGTGCCTAATGGGGCACGATCGTGGCCAAAGGAGGCACGATCGTGCCTAAAGCGCTTTGTCCGGCCCTTTGGTCTTCTCGCCAAGATTTTGGCTCGGTGCCTCGTTTTAGGCCCTTTTTCCTTCGGTTCCTGCGTACGCACCTAAAAACACCAAAAAGCATAAAACGCATACTCATGGGCCTTAATTGGCCACTACGAGACAAAAACGAACCGAATTGTGTGGTTAAACGGTCTCGAAACAAGACCTTTTGACCCCACAACAAATACACCCCACTTAAACACTTATCGGCCCGATAAGTAAATAAGCGCAACACAAAATTTGCCGAGTTAAGAACCCTGAGTCAACTCAATAGGAGAAGCTCAGCATCTCCTAGGGGTTTTAGGAAAAACACCCCCGAACCGAAACACAAAAAACTAGTGGGAATACTCACCACTATACTACAATGAATACACACGACGAAAACTAGACTTAGGATTACAACTACTCCTAACACACAAACAATGAGATTCAATTGTCATAACACGTAATTGCACATGAGTAACTATATAAACTCGGGATAATCATGCAAATGTCAAAGTGCACGAAGGGTATCATTTTCACCCTGCACACATGCTACACAACACTTGCCTTCACACATTATGCATCACTTAGATCCCTTTCCCTCAATGCTTTGGCGATCATAGGCCAATTGTTCAGACCGATCCCGATGATCACTAGATCATAGCCAAGAGTGGATCCATAAGTGTTGGATTAGGCTCGGGTAGACTTTTTAGAGGGTTAAATCAGGAAGATTAATGGTGCTCAATTCCTAAGTTTCCTCAACCTCACAAGCCCCGTTACAATTATATCTCTCCCCAAGAATCGTTATCAATAACATGTTACCTCTCTATACCCAATCATCCATTCCCATGCTTTTTCTACTGTGACAGCCGACACTTTAAAAAGGCCTTTTGGCGAAGAGAGGGTACTATGGATGATGTGTATAGGGTAGAATCATATTTGGTTCAAACCATTCAAAGAAGTACCCACGAATCTTTTCCCTTCGTCTATGATATTATGGCCGAAGCCATTGTGGTCAAACCATTAATTACAACCACAAAACATTGATGGGGATGCACACAGTGTAATCAACAAGCATAGCATTTCATACCACGTGTTATAATGTAAGCATACACTTTGGCCCACAATGGCCTTTTCCACAATATCCCACAAGTCGATATCTCACCCATATGCATTCACACAATCATGTCAAAAGTGATCTCAATTTGGGAAAAGTGCCCCACATGCTCAAAAGAAACAATCCTCATTCAGCAATTAAACTAATCATGTCAAGCAAAAAGGTATAAACTTAACATGCAATAGTCTGAAAATTACTAAAATAAGGGTCTCCAAAATAGACCCAAATAACACAAAATTCACTAAAAGTTCTCAAAATTAACAAGTCTAAATGTTCCGACAACACAAGATGATACCTCTCAATAGCCCGGGTCATCATAGAGGTAGTCGCCCTCTGCTCCTTCTTGCACCGGGTCATGAGAACCGCTCGGGCCTGCTCCGCTATGGTCTTGGTAATGGAAGTGGACATATGGGCCGGACGGGGCCGGGAATGCGGCTCCCTAGAAAGTCGGGTGGTCCTGGAATCGCGACTGGTAGAAGCTCGCAATCCCCCACACGTCCTGGTGCTGCTGATACAGTGCCTGATCAACATACCCCTGGAAGGCATACATTCTCGGCCATTCTTGTCGAGACCGCTCGGAGTCCTCCTGCTGCTGGATGCGCATCGCACGCATCATGGCGAACACATCCTCCTCCTGATCAGGCTCCTGCTGAGCTGTTGCCCCTCTGGCCTGTCCTCTGCCTCCCCGTGCTGCTCTTGCTCGGCTTCCCATGCGATCCTCTGGCGGCTGCTTCGTCAGGAGAGGCTGCCCGTTCTTGATCTTGATTCTGATCCGCTCCAACCTGGGGTAGCTCTCCTTGACGATCTCCCCTTAGGTCGATCCTCTAATCTCTTGTCCGTGCACGACATCTCTCTCGAAGATAGGAGGGCCATGGACATAGTTCACCCCGCTCACGAGTCCCCATATAATCTGGGTGACCAAGCATCCTGCTCCAATGCCCCCTAGCTGCCTGGTGGGCATCTCCAGCAGCTGGTACGATATGGTCCTATCCCATGGAGCTCGCGTACCCATACGTTACACATTCAGGATCTACAACTCCTTGAGAGTAACGTCATACTGACCGTTCTCTCGACAGAAGAGTGTCCCGCCTAAGAACCTCTGCAGCATGAGCGTCCCGGGTTGGTCCTCGGGGATGTCCCGGGCCTTGTTGGTCTTCTCCTAGTATGAGTTTAACGGGATGTGGTGCCACATCTCGTTGTTGGACAGACCCAACTCGGGCACCTACTCCTCTGTGAACCCGAATATGGCGGTCAAGTCCTTCATCGTCATTTTGCATCGCCTCCCACACATCCGGAAACCTATTTCCGTCTTTTTCTTATTTGCCGCCTCCACGGTGGCAAAGAATTCCCGAGTCAAGTCTTCAAAGACCGAGGGCCTTCATGTCATCATTCCCGGCCAACCCAGCTGGATGGCCTTGGCATGCAACTCATCCCATATGCCCAAACTCCTGCATAGAAACTCATTGAAGAACCGGCCGGTCATCACCTCCCGGTCCTCAAAGGCTTCATACCTTTTCTAATACGGACTCGGGGAGACGAACCTGAGGCATGCTGCATTCGGGGTCTCAATTGGGGCTCGAGAAGCCGGTTGAGCCGGGGCCGATCTTGCCCCCGAGGTGCCGATGGTTCTCGACTTTGTGCTAATGTTTTGAGCTCGGGATGACTCAGATGGCTTCTTGGGTGCCATTGCTATTAGAAGAGTGAGAGAGCGAGAATGCTAGATAAAACTTAGGTGACCGGAAAAAGTCAAGGTTGGCTTTATGTGGAGGGTTGGGTAGGTGAAGGGTAGGGAGTGTTTAGGGGTGTTAGAAGGTTGTCTATAGTGAAGTATGGTCGGAGTAACCACTATTCCAGCGAGGTATGGCCGGAATCTATGGTGGAGGGTGATTATGGGGTGGATTTGTGGAGGGAAAGTGGTGGAAATAGTGTTTCTATGCTAGGAAAGTAGTGAGAGGTGAAGAGAATACCTTAATCCTGCGTTTGGAGGCGTTTTTCTGGTAATTTTCCGGCGAAGGAGGCGGAGGTCGGCGCTGTGGAGGATTAGGGTTCGCGAAAAAGTAAAGAAGAAAGAGCCAGATTTGGCTTTAAACGAGTCGAGGCACGATCATGACTCGACAAATTTATGGGGTCACAATTGGGCCTCAATCGTGACCCAAATCGTGGGAGGTCACGGAAAGTTGGAATTAATTCAATTTAATTCAGGCACAATCGTCCCTGGAGGGGGGGGGGGGTCATGATCGTGCCTTCATTTTCCCAACCCATGATCGTGCCTCATGGGTCACGATCGTGGCTCTTTTCATTTTTCTACATTCTTCCCATTCTTCTTCTTCTTTTTACAACCGTACACTTGGACCCTATTACCTGCACTTAGACTTGAATGGAAACTATTAAAAGACTCAATTGTGGTGTGTGAGACACACACAACACTTAACCCCTCACTCGGGGTTGCTTTACTCTAGGACTCAACAAACCGAAACTGTACACATTTGTACAAGTGATGATTCTTACCTTTCCTCTTCAACGGGCCGTGGGCGGCCTCCGATTCCTCTGTTGCACTAGCTCGGTCAAGTTGCTGATCATCTCCATTATGTCTGCTAATCGAGCTTGCATATCTTCCTGCAAGTCTTTGATTTCTTCCCGCACGTCATGACGTCCACTATAACTTCTGAAAGACGACTCTCAAGATGTATCATAGGATCTTCAGGAGGGGTGGAGTAACATTCGGCCTCGGGTGAATTTATCGGCCACCGTGGAGGTGGGGAGTTAACGCCATCATCATCTGATTAGGATGGAGCGTTCATTGCATATTCCCAATGATTCATCTTGGATGGTAGAAATCGACTTCGGAAGTGTTTTCTTGGAATTGTGAGGTAGCTAGAAAAAATGAAGTGGAGAGAGAGGATGGGCTCCCTTTATTGCCAAAAGGAAGGTGGGTGGGTCCTAGCCTTGCCTAAAGACTCCCGTGACTCTCATTTCCTTTCTTTCGTTTGCTCTCTTATTGATGAAGAGAATTGCCATCACCTGCACAAGACACACAAAGAAGACAAAATACAAAGTAAACTCGACAATGGTGTGTACCCGGTACACACCACACTTAAGACTTAACTAAGCCTTGAGTTCACACGACACAATCCTAAAAAAAACAATCAATACTATTAATCTTATCACAATAACCCACATAGAGGAGCAAACCGTTCAAGGTTACAAGGCGATCACAAGCCTTAAGCAAGATGAACTTAACTTTCAGGATTAAGGAGAAAGTACATGTTACCTTCCTTAAAATAATGAGATTGACTTGGCTTGATAGTTTGTCCCGGGTGTTGATTTGCTCGTCTTGCAAAGGAGAGGTGTAAGCCATAGGCGTCGTTATTGCACCGGTTCCTTCATGTAACAAACCGCACAAAAATTAGTGCATTGCTTTAACAAAAGAAACTAAAACGTGAGAATTTACAAAGAAAGATTTAGAAACTTGGGATGCCTCCCAATAGCGCATTTGTTTAACGTCGTTAGCCCGACGAAACGGCAGGTTCTATCCCGCTCTTCCGATCCTGGGTTGTATGCAATCTGGCGGCTTCCACCAGTTCCAATGTGGGTCCTTTGCCTTTCGCATCGTCACCTTAGTGCTCTTCACACACAGTTGGTTTACCCAAACCTTAAGTAGCCACACTATCTTCATCGCTTTTGGTGTCACAACGCCTTTCCTCTTCTTCTTGCTCATCTTCCTCCGGTTCCGAGGAGCTCGCTTGTTTCCGGGAGTATCAACTCCCACCTTCTCGTGCTTCTCAAGCACGGTTATTTCCTTCACGGCCATCGCCTCTTCTTCGGGCTTAGCCTCATCCTGGAGTTCATTGAACAAAAACTTCTTGAATTCGACTCCTTCGAGTTCCTCAACAACAGATATGGCCTTCACTCCGTAGCTCATGGAGCTTGACCTCTCTTCTCTTCCTCCCTTCTCGGGTCTATTTCCACTTCAGAAGCCTTTAGCTCCTCCATTTTTTTTCTTGGGAACAACAATCACCCATTTCTCCTTCTTTTTAGGGCTTGACCTTTCCTCGGCTGACGGCTTCTTGAAGGTGATAGATTCACCTCCAATGGACATTTTTAGCACTCCAGTATTGACCTTAATGTAAGTTTCTGTGGTTTCCAGAAACGGTCTTCCCAAGATGAGATCCACGTCCTAGTTTGCTTTGTAGTCATGAATGACGAAGTCTGTAGGCACCTCGTGTTTGCATATCTTCACCAATAGGTTCTGAACAACTCCAGCCGGGATGACCACAGAATGATCGGCGAGTTGCAACACTATCTTGTCTCCTCCATGCTTGTCAACCCAAGCTTCTTATACAGGGTAAGAGGTATCATACTCACTCTGGCACCTACATCACAATGTGCCATTAGGTGAGATGAGCCTATCCCAATAGGCACTACAAAGCTCCCGGGGTCCTTCATCTTCGGGGGCTGAGAATTGAACAAGGCGCTCACATCTGTACCGACATAAATGACATTGACATGCCTCTTCCCGTTATCCTGTGGGCACTCGGTGTTACTCGGAAGATTTCCCGCTGGTCTTTGAGCATTACTTTGCTCCCATCGAGCATCATTGTTCCTCTGGTTTCTTCTCAGTTTGTCGGTCACTGCCGTTTGGCATTTTATGAAAGCCTCTAGAACATCTCTTAGCGACTCATCGCTCTTAGAGTTGGAATGTTGACCCTTGTCGTAGCTTGACGAACAGTTGTTCTGGCCATTGTTCCCTCTCTGGGGACGATCGAGATACACTTTGCCATAGCTACTCGCATTGGCATGTGGTCTCGCTTTGTAATTGTTTCCATATCCTTGGGGATGGCTTTGCACTGGACGATCTTGGTACCCTCGTGCATTGCCATATCCACCAAAGTTACCCTTATTGTGGTTGTTGTTGTAGTAGTCCATGCGATTTACCCCCACTTGGGCCTCGAGTTCCTTCCTTGGTCTCCTTGTGCCATGTTAAGAAGCCTATTCATCTTGTCTGAGAAACTTTTCATTGTCTCATGTTCCTCCCCTTTTCGTGCAAAGGAAGCTCCTTGGTTATTCTGGACCGCATCAACTTCATTGTACTCGTAACTCTGGAGCGCAACTTGCTCCACCACATCAAATACTTCATCCGGGTCTATAGATAGAAGTGATCCTCCTGCCCCGACGTTCACAACCATCTGAGACGCTTGGTTAAGCCCCCAGTAAAATGTCTTGTTTAACACCCCATCGCAGATTTGGTGATCCGGACACTTTCTCAGCAACTGTTTGAACCTTTCCCAAGTCTCTCCAAGAGTTTCACCCCGGAGTTGGGTATAGTTGTTGATGTCCTTCCGAAGTAAGCACTCCTTACGGAGAGGGACATATTTTGAAAGGAATGCCCGTTCTAGGCTTGCCCAATCTCGTTTCTCGCGAAGAGGTAACGTCATGTACCATGCTTTTGCCGCTCCTCACAAAGAGATGGGGAGTAGCTTGGTCTTGACTAGATCTTTAGGATAACCACTGCCGTAGTTTTCACGACGTCTTCAAGAAGGTTTAGATGATTGTGGGCATCAACATTGTTGCCCATAAACTGCAGGTTTGTCCTTAACAGACTCAGCATCACTGATGTAAGCTCAAAATTCGGGGATTGGTAATTATATTCTGCCCTTCTTCTATGTCGTGGTTAACGGGGTCATTGAATTCCTTTTCCCCTCCTCCCTCGCGGTCCTCTAGGGGGAAGCGGGGACAGATGAGGCATGTCATCATCCTCGGCATAGTAGTCTTCGTGATCATCGAATTCAAATTGTGACCTTTCATTATTGTTTCCCTCAGCGAGATTCTCATCTCGATCCCTTCCCAGAATGGGTGGTCGTTGGTCCACTCTAGTAGGAGTAGCGTCCATGCTTCTTTGTTGCACTAAACTTTCACTGATACGCTTTTTCGAAGTGTTGTTTCTCCGACACAAAGCTTCGATCTCTAGATTGTAATTAAATTCTGGCACTCCTGAGCTTCGGGTCATGTACCAAACTAGTACCTTCAAACACACGTAACACTGTCAATATAAAAAAAAGGATACACAAGCATTTACTAATCGTATACCGATTAATCCCCGGCAACGACGCTAAAAACTTGTTGGGCCAAAATGTGACGTGAAAACGTCGCATAGGGATGGCAACGAGCCGGGTTTGGGTCGGATTTGGCCCAACCCGCACCCGGACCCGCTCACTTCCAACGGGCCCCCGACCCGCAAGAAATCCAACCAATTTGAGCGGGTGCCCGACCCGTAAAAACTCGTCGGGTACGAGTTTTCTCCTAAACCCGAAACTCGACCCAGATATTCAAATATGAACTTAATTTAACAGCTTTTTTTTACAATACAAGCAAAAATAATAATATAAATAGATGTTATATTATATTATTTTATGTTTTTTGCATGATTGGATGATTAGAATTTAGGTTCTAACATTTTTTGTTAAAAAATGATTGAGAATATAAATTATATTATATAAAATTACTATATAAATTATTATTTTTTAAATTTCGAACGGGTGTGGGTCGAAACCGGATAGGGTAGTAGTCAACCCGCACCAGACCCGAACCCGCTCAAAAACCCGTTCAAAAAACCCTAACCCGCAAAAATCCGAATTTCACCCGTTTTGATCGGGGCGGGTTGATCAGGTACCCGTCGGGTTCAGATTATTTTGCCATCCCTAATGTCTCACAATGGTTTCCGCGTGCAAGTGCACACGGTTCGCAAGTAATATAATTTATAAGATCCGGTAAAATACTGAGTCGGTCCTCCGGGATTAAATTGGGGTTTACGATTAATTAATGAAAGTGCTTGCAGTTAAGACAAAGATTACAATTTGCGAAAGTGATATCGAATGGTTTAAAACGCCTAGGGTGCTAGACAATCAAGTGAAATAGTCCGAGAGACTTAAATTTTATGGAACGAAAGGTATGTTGAGCCTATGTCTTAAGTGCCGACCTCGCCTTTCGATATTGAGGTTAGCCTAATCCCGAGTCTCCTCGTGCCCTTTCGGTATTGAGAACAACTCGAGACTGCATACAATCGACAATAATAAGCTAAGGGTTACTATAAGGTGCGAAGACACAGTCTTGAGCCTACAACCCTCGGTGGATGCTAGGTCCGAAGTCTACTCCTTCCCTTACGGTATCGGATAGAACTCCTCAAACAGATATTGTAAAGCGTCAATTAAACAATACATGCATTCAAACAACAATCCACACAACAAATTGATCATTCATAGAACTAATTCTCAATAAATTATATAATCACATTTCATATTGTCTAGCACCCATGGCTAATGGATTTAAACTCTTCCCATATTTATTTTTTAGATTGGGTTGATTTTATTCTTGTAATAGACTAGAAGTGGATACAATATATAATGGAGTTAATGTGAATATATTTAACATATTCAATACTATATTGTAGAAATCATTAGACGTCAATCTGTCAGATAAAGCCTTCAAGGTAGAGACTGGCAAAAATAATATCTCAAATTTTTATTAAAAACACATATTTCAAAGTTGTTACAACAAAACTTATATTATAATTAACAAAACTCGTAATAATTTAACAACAGTTTTTACCACAAAAGTCATGACTAATTATTCACAAGTATAATTCAACAAGCAATTGAAAGTCGTGGTTCATAATAATTACAATTCCTTACAACAAAACAAATATATACTCAAAAAGTACATTAAGTGAGAAGAAAGAAGTTAAAGTAGGACTTTTCCTCTAGAAATGATGCACTTTAAAGGTCACTGAAAGAAAAAGAAGGGTTTAGTCGGGATGCATGAGAGGCAGCAAAAATCCTTAACCTATCAGCTTTGATTTCCCCTTGATAGAATATAAAGGGTGCGAACTAGTCTGGTGGCTTTTTTGTCTAATGTGTATTTAAACTCTCCTTATACCACGTACACTTTCGATATGACCCCTAGACTCACATATGAAATTTTAACGATCTCTCCCTTCACATTGAGCCTCATCACATTGGGTTGCTTCCCTTAAGCCCAAATCATCTTGCACTCTCACCCTTAATTAACAAAACTACAATTCAACAATTAATTTAAACTCGTATACATTTAACAAAACTCGTATACATTTAACAACAGTTTTTACCACAAAAGTCATGACTAATTATTCACAACTATAATTCAACAATTAATTTAAAGTCGTGGTTCATAATAATTCAAATTCCTTACAACAAAACAAATATATACTCAAAACTCAAAAGTATACTCAAAAAGTACATTAAGTGAGAAGCTTCTAAAATATTTGGAAGTGTGGTTGCCAATAAAAGATAGAGGACACCCGGGAGTGAAATGAGCCGTTACTATAAACAGGAAGACAAATATCGAGGTGTTACTTCCGAAATGGTGCACTTTAAAGGGGACTGAAAGAAAAAGAAGGGTTGGGTCGGGATGCATGAGAGGCAGCAAAAATCCTTAACCGATCAGCTTTGATTTCCATTTGATAGAATATAAAGGGTGGGAACTAGTCTGGTGGCTCTTTTGTCTAATATGTATTTAAAATCTCCTTATACCACGTACACTTTCGATATGACCCCTAGACTCACATATGAAATTTTAACAATCTCTCCCTTCACATTGAGCCTCTTCACATTGGGTTGCTTCCCTTAAGCCCAAATCATCTTGGGCTCTCACCCGCAGACCCATATAAAAATCGTAGCATGATCATATCACGGGTCTCTGGATGCTACTAGCCTACATGGCTCGATCCACCATGACATTCACTGGTTTGCAAGCTAAATAGGATATGTGAAAACTTGACTCTGATACCACTTATTGGGGAGAATTAGGTCTTATTAAGGATGAGCATACAACAAGGAAGGTCGCATACACATTAGATCCCACATCTGACCCAAAAGACTAGCTTAATGGGTTTTAGGTATAACGTGAACATACTCTCTTTACACCCCGTATAATCTGATGACCTATGAGTTATCTCTGCCCAATATCGACAAAAGGAATAAATGAGTTGCTTTCAAAAGCTCAAGACACAAGCAACCAGAATCTGTGGATTTTGACTCTGAAGAAGACGTCGATGCTACAATGGCCCTTCTCACAAAAAATTACAACAAAGTCATGACAAGATTCAGTCGAATGGGCGGACGGAAATGACAGAAACAAAGCTCCACAAAAGACTCAAACGGGAGGAAGTCCTGACAAACCAAACAGAAGTGGAGAAGAAAACAACAAGAAAAAAGGACCTCAGTGTCATGAATGTGAAGGATTCGGTCATCTTCGCAGAGAATGTCCAAATTTTCTCAAACAAAAACGAGGTTATAATGCTACCCTATCAGATGATGACAATGAAGATAGTGGCTCTGAGGAGGTAAGCAACTTTGTTGCATTCACTACTACTACTTCTGTATGTAACATTTATAAATCTGCCAATATCAATGATGATCTCCACCATCCAACTCCAAACGAGAATTGGACTAAAGAGCAACTAGTCGAGGCATACAGAAGCTTACATACCAGATGGGTCAAGGAAACACTAATTCTTGATCAACAAGGAGAAAGGATCATCAGTCTTACCAATGACAAATCTAGATTCGTAGAGACGATTGTGGAGCAAAAACGCGAAATCACCAGACTTAATGGACAAATTAGTCTTATGACTAAATCAGTAAAGATGATGAATCCATCCTAGCACAGAAATCCTTGACAAACTCCTATCAGTAGGAAAGCAGTCCAATGATATGACGGGACTAGGGTACACACATAAAATCGCCTCATCAGCAGTCATAAAGTTTGTCCCACAACAAGCTATGGTTGACAAGAAACTACAGGATGACACAACATATCCTACAGGACGACCTACAACAAATGTCCTAACATCTTCTATAACATGCTCTTGTTAATCAACTACAAAAAGACATCCTCCACGCAGACATCAATATTCCAGAAAACCAGCTTATCAATATCAGTGGATATGTCATTACTATTCTGTTTTCAACTCCATGGGAAGAAGCAAGCTTAGTTACCAAAAAATCAAAAGAAATATCAAGGTCATCTCTCAACTCCTCAGAAAATATCCCGCCTTCAATGGAGACCAAAGAATCTAGTCTATCGAGCTAATGTTGCATATACCTCCTTGAGTGCTTCAACCAACAACGACTGGTATCTCGATAGTGGATGCTCTCGACACATGACAGGTACTCCAGAGTTTCTTTCCAATCTCAAATTATATACAAACTTCTATGTTACTTTTAGAGATGGGATTCGAGCTCAAATTATTGGAAAATGACTACTCAAGCATTTGATTAGCATAAGCCAGATCTGCGATCTGGGTTCAGAAGTGAAATTTATGAAAGAAGCCTGCATAGTAAAAGATTTTGATCAAGTCACTATTCTACAAGGAATCCGCTCAATGGATAATTGTTACATTTGGTCGCCCGAATCGCATATCGAAGCGGCAAAGTGTCTTGTCTCCAAAGCAGAAGAAACCAAACTTTGGCATAGAAATCTTGGACATCTAAATCTTAGAAGTATGCAGAAGGCAATCTCAGAACAGGCCATTACCGGAATCCCAAACTTGAAAATCGTGGAAGGAATGATCTGCGAAGAATGTCAAATTGGAAAGCAAACTAAGATGTCACACAAGAAGCTACAGCATATCACCACCTCTCGAGTACTTGAGCTAATCCACGTTGACCTCATGGGGCCAATGCAAGTTGAAAGTCTTGGAGGAAAACGCTATGTCTTTGTGTGTGTAGATGATTACTCACGATACACATGGGTTGATTTCCCTCAAGACAAATCGGATACCTTTTCAATCTTCGAGAATCTATGCATCCAGGTCCAACGAGAAAAAGGGGAGACAATTGGCAAAATAATTCGTCTTCACAGTGATCATGGTCGAGAGTTCGAAAACAGTAAATTGGCAGAATTCTGCAACTCAGAAAGGATAGCCCATTAGTTCTCAGCACCGATCACTCCCAAACAGAATGGCATTGTTGAGCGCAAGAACAGGACTCTACAGGAGATGGCTAGAGTTATGATGCTGGCCAAAGACATACCCACTCACTTCTGGGCAGAAGGACTTAACACTGCTTGCCATATCAACAATCAAGTCACTCTCCGACCAGGTATGTCAGTAACTCATTATGAAATATGGAGGGGGAGAAAGCCCAATGTTAAGTACTTCCATATCTTTGGATCCACTTGTTATATTCTGGCTGATAGAGAACCTCGTCGAAAACTTAATCCAAAGAGTGACGAAGGCATCTTCCTTGGCTACTCAAGGAATAGTCGCGCGTTTCGGGTCTTCAACAAACGAACCAAGACTATGATGAATCAATCAATGTTGTTGTTGATGATGATTGTGAAGAGGCCCAGAGGATGTGACAGACGAAGAAAGAGTTTACCTAAATAACGTTAGGAAGGATGCTATTGTGGATGCCAGTAAAGATGCTAGCAGCAAGTCAGAAGACAATGATGCTAGTCCAAGTGTCAATAACAATGAGACAGTTCCTGAAGCCAGCAACAAGAACCCCTCACGAAGAATCCAGGCTAATCATCCTATCTCTGGAGTAATTGGAGACTTAAATGAAGGCATACAGACTCGGACAAAAACTCCGGTGAACTACAATGAGATGATAGGTAATATATGCTTCGTTTCAAAAATTGAACCCAAAAATATCAATGAAGCCATCAATGATGAGTATTGGGTCAATGCTATGCAAGAGGAACTGATTCAATTTGAGAAGAACCAAGTATGAGAACTTGTGCCCAAGCCAAGTGAAGGAAATATGATTGGCACAAAATGGATCTTCAAAAATAAGTCTGATGAGCTTGGTAACATCACTCGCAATAAAGCAAGGTTAGTAGCTCAAGGGTACACTCAAATTGAGGGAGTAGACTTCGATGAGACCTTTGCTCCTGTAGCAAGACTAGAAGCAATCAGACTTCTACCAGGGATATCATGCCATCTACAGATTTAGCTTTATCAGATGGATGTCAAAAGTGCATTCCTGAATGAAGATCTCAACGAATAAGTGTATGTGTCACATTCTAAAGGATTTGTTGATCTTAACTCCCCTGATCATGTGTATAAACTGAAGAAGGCACTCTATGGATTGAAACAAGCACCAAGGGCTTGAATGAAAGGCTCACAAAATTTCTGATTCAAAGTGGCTACACTAGAGGGGGAGTCGACAAGACTCTATTCGTGAAGAATGAGGACGAAAATTTGATGATAGCCCAAATATATGTTGATGACATTGTCTTTGGAGGGATGTCAAGAAAGATGGTAGAGCAATTTATCCAACAAATGCAATCAGAATTCGAGACGAGCATGGTGGGAGAGCTTACCTATTTCCTAGGCTTCCAAATCATACAGCTAAAAGATAGCATCTTCATCTCTCAAAGCAAATATGCGATGAATATTGTCAAGAAATTTGGGCTAGAGAAAGCTTAACATAAACGGACACCAGCAGCTACACACATCAAGCTAACTAAAGATGATTCTGGAGAAGCCGTCGACCAACACTTGTATAGAAGCATTATTGGTAGTCTTCTCTACCTTACTACCAGTCGACCTGACATTGCCTACTCTGTGGGAGTATGTGCACGATATCAAGCTAATCCTAAGGTTAGTCATCTATCCCAAGCTAAAAGAATTATAAGATATATCTCGGGGACTACAGACTTGGGTTTATTATACTCATTCGACACATCCTCTACCCTGGAGGGGTATTGTGATGCTGATTGGGCTGGAAACACAACAAATAGGAAGAGCACATCTGGAGGTTGCTTCTTCCTTGGCAATAACCTCATATCATGGTTTAGTAAAAAGCAAAATTGTGTTGCCTTGTCCATTGCTGAATCTGAATATATGGCTGCTGGGAGTAGCTGCACACAATTACTATGGATGAAGCAAATGTTAGTCGAATACAATGTCAGACAAGAAGCCATGACTTTATATTGTGATAATGTCAGTGCAATCAAAATCTCTAAAAATTCTCTTCAACACAGCAAAATCAAGCATATTGACATTAGACACCACTTCAATCACGAGATGGTCGAAGACAACAAGATCATCCTAGAGCACATCTACACAGAGAAGCAACTTGCTGACATTTTTACTAAACCATTAGATGCAAGCAAATTCGAGTACCTCAGGACGTCACTCGGGCTCTGGACCATCAGCAAGTAATCAAAGGTGCTAAACGGTTGAGAGGAGTTAGTTGGTACCTCTTCATGAACCGTCTCAAAAAATCCCAACACATGTCATTGGGCCAAGCATGCCAAAAGCACTACTAAAAAGAGAAAAGGTCGCAAGATACGCTCGGCTACCTACAGATTTGATTGTTTTTTTTTTCAACCTAGTATGCCTCTGTTTGAGTATTTCTCTCTCTTCTCTCAAAACTCTTGCACAAAACTCTACCACTCTCGAAAAAAATGGTGAAAACAAGGAGCAATCTAGCGCCGAAGAAAGCCACAGACGGTTGAAAAACAAAGAAAATCGAGGGGAAAAGCCCCAAAAGCAGCAAGTCCAGCACCAACAAACATGGGGTACGAATCAAAGGACTAAAGCCACAGAAGAATGTTGAGGGATCCTCCAGAGAAATCCCACCGAAAGAAGCACCAATACCGTCTTTTCCAGAGTTCCCAAAAGGACCTGAACTGGAAGCTCTGCTTTCTCGATGACGGAACTTACAGGCCCTCAACGAGATATTGGCATTGACCAAGGGAACCAAGAAACCTCCATGCAAATCGTCCTTGCTCCAGTTTCAGCCAGTTTCCCAGGTATCGATTCTTCCATCGTATCAAATACTGATACATCTAGAAATAGTGACTTGTTAGAGTCACTATTGGAAAATCAGGACCCCCCTCAAGAAGAGGTGGTTGAGGATCTCATAAATCCTGAAGGGGAAAAGAATGACTTGACCCGGTCAGTCTTGGGATAAAACAGATTGCAGAAGGAGAGGGTGAGGAAGAAGGTGTGAAAGATGTCGTTCCTGAACCCACACATGAGGTTGTGGTAGGAGAAGAAGAAGTTGTTGACTCGGAAGAAGCCGAGGAAGAATCTGAGAAAGAAGAGACCAGAGACGGGGATACTGATCTGGAAGGAGTAGAGAAGGAAAACAATGCCCTAGCTAACGTCACAGAAGAAACGCCTTTGGATGTCAGAGGAGATGCTACAGGAAATGCCGCAGAAACAGCACACACAGTGCTTTCATCTTTGAAAAAGAAAGTGTTAGAGGAAAATGAATGCCTCGCAGTAATGGTAGAAAAGTTGAGAGAAACCAAGATAAGGAAGGAAGTAAAGGATGTTGGAGGCCCCAGCAAGAAGAAGAAGTTGTCCGCCAAAGATAAAGGAAAGAAAGTTGTCTCCAAAAGAAGATTGGTTGATGAAGAAACTGATGACGATGGAGAGGAAGTTAAAGTAAAGGAAGCAAAGAAGGCAGGAAGCTAGAAGCCAGTCGAGAACACCCCAAGTGTTCCGTATGAAAATGTGTCATTTCATTCTGCTGCTAGTGCAAAATGATGGGAATTTGTGTTCTAGAGGACGACATATCGCGAGAAGACCCTGTCTTCGGAGATCCTGGGACTGGAAGCCATTGTCAAGCTCCTAAAACAGGCATAACTGATGAAGACCGTCACTGACATAGGTAATCACTATCCTCTGTTGGTCAAAGAATTTATTGCAAACTTGCTTGCTAGATTTAGTATTCCGAATGATTCGGATTGTAAGAAGGTGTATGTCAGAGGCCTACGCTTCAGCATTTCCTCTAACATCATTAATGCCTTCCTAGGGAGGAAGTGTGTCCGTTTTGTGCCTCCACCTGACCTGAACAAGGTCCTCAAGGAGATTACTGGTGATAAAAGCAGAATGTGGCCTACTAAGGGCACCGTGGCAGCCTCAGACCTCACGTCAAAGTAATCTATATTATTCCGTATCGGAGGAGCGAACTGGGTTCCCTCCACACATGCATCCTCCATCAAACCGGAGCTGACAATTCTCATCTTCCAAATAGGTACTGGTTCCACACTTGACTTTGGCCAGTTTGTTATTGATCATCTTATTAGACATGCCATATCACAAGCTGTGAAGATACCTATTGCTTTTCCCTCCCTTATCTCTGAGTTACTAGTACACCAACACCCTAGTGTGTTGATGACAACCGATAAGGCAGGAAAGCGTGGAGGGATGATTGTGATGAGCCACATGCTGTTCGAGGGCAAGCATGCTCCTGATCTTGTCAGGACAGAAGTCAAACCAACCAAGGCGACAACCAGTCGAGCTACCGGTGGTGCCCCTCCAACAGAGACGACCAGCAGAGATGCCATAATGCTCAAGAGAGAGATAGATGTACTTGACGAGGACATCGTCAACCTAAAGACGACGCTACAGCATCTCTCCCAGCGCAGATTTCACTGTGCCAACCTCCTGAAGTCGATTCCTCCTCCCTACCTAATACTACTAAAGACACTACTCAAAATGCCTCTGCCGATGCTACAGAAGAAGATACTGCTAGTTCCAGCAGCAGTTCTGTCAATCAGGGTAAATTAGAGTTAGTATTATGTTAGGCCCATTAGGACTAGTATTATGGAAAGCCCATTAGGGTTTAGGTTTGAATATTAGGGTTTCCTAGTTTGGTTGATATTCCTATTGTTCCCTATATAAAGGAACCTCCTCTATGTAATTTAGGACCAATTTGTGAAGAAAGTTGAATCGAATATAATATCGTTTCATACAGATTGTCATGGTATCAGAGCCTCTCTAAAATTTTTCGATCTGGTAACAATCTTCGAGTGAATTTTGCTTTGCCCACTCGTTAATTATGCTTTAGCGGGTGGGCGACGCATTATAAATCTGTTATCCAATATCCATCAGCATCATCCGCGTCATCCGACATCCTCTATCCGTCATCCGTCATCCGTCATCCGTCACCCGTCATCCGTCATCAGCCATCCGCCATCCTCCATCTGCCATCTGCAATCCGACATCTGACATCCGACATCCGTCATCCAGATCCGTAATCCGCCATCATCAACCATCCAGATCCGTCATCCGTCATCCGCCATCATCTGCTATCCATCATCCGCCATCCAGATCTATCATCCGTAATCCGCCATCATTCGTTCATCCGTCATCCGATCATCCATCATCTGATAATCTAGTTTCCTTGCTACCCTGGTTTGCTCCAATACCCCGTTTGCTACCAAGATTTTCGGCCAATTTTCTTTGTTCATCGACATGATTTGGGTGTTTTCTCGAGACGATTTGGTTTATTTCATATTATTAGCCTCTCTTAAATGTAGGAGGATGTGCTAAAGCCGTAGCGCATTCGGTATCTACCTCTACATTCGGTATTTTCGTATTCAGTCTCTACTTCGGTAATCAACTCGGTCTCCATATTTAGTATTCACATCGGTTTCCAGCTCTGATTCTGGTCTCCGTATTCGGTCATCTCCGGCATCTAACTCCGGTCTCAGAATTGGGTATCAATCCCCAAATCCTCAAGGCTCCGGTCTCCTTCAGAATTGGGTGTAAATTCCCAAAGCCTTCAGGCTCATGTCTTCGAGTTTCGAGTTTAAGCACCAGTCATTGTCATTCACCGTCATGTGCCGCCACTGCATCAGTTTTTTTCCATAGTCAAATTGATGTTGGTCGACCCACATCAATTTGAGGGGGGTGTCAATCAGGGTAAATTAGGGTTAGTATTATGTTAGGCCCATTAGGACTAGTATTATGGAAATCCCATTAGGGTTTAGGTTTGAATATTAGGGTTTCCTAGTTTGGTTGATAGTTCTATTTGATTTTAAGTACTTTCTGGATTCGCTACAAACTAAACAACTTCTAATTTGTACTTGTTTTGAACATTGTTTCATACATATTATCGACTGCTGATCGGGAATGTGTGTAAGTTAAGTTTGTGTTTTATTATTCCCTGCCCTATTGTTCAAAACTTTTGTTTATGTTTGGCACTTTTTGAGCCAGCAAAGGGGAGTAAGGTAAACGCGATAGGGCGTGAAACGACGCGCAAACAAATACTTGACGACTGTCGATCGATGCAAGAGAAAGATGACGACAAATGCGACGCGGAATGCGACGAAGATTGCTAACCTTAAAAATAGCAAAAGGGGGAGATTGTAGTTACGACGGTTTTTTGTGATTGGCTTATTTTTAAGGAACTAGAGAAAATGTCATAAAGAATGTCGAAGCATCATATGCGACATCCTGTGTGACATTGTTGACGACATCTCGGCAAAAATCCTGATCGACGGAAATCAGAAAAGTCCAGGTTCAGCAGAAAGTACGAATACGTTTAGGAAATATGAGAAGTTCCAGAACGTCTCAAATTCTGGAAAGAAGAAAGATGGTGATAAAGAGGAAACCCATTAGGGATAGTACTCATGCCCGATTGCTATAAAGGCTTAGGCTACTCCCTTAGCAATCGTGTGGTTCTTTTATTTTGTTTCCTAGCAATAATTTGCAAAGCTCTCAGACGTGAAGTTTTGGGGGCTGAGAGGTTGTAGATTGTGCTAAGGATATTGTGTTTCACCATAACTATTGAGAGTTAGGTGATTGAGGGTTTACTGATCGCGTGAGTGAAGACTGCACGCAACCACAACATTCAACGACGACTTGAACCTACAGAGCAAGGCGATTGCTCGAAGAGTGGAATCAAGACGGAGTTGGATTCAGGGGGAGACCCTAAGATAAGTTGCACTGTCATAAGTAGCATAAAGTATAGATCTAGGGATGATCATAGGTACTTGTATGTTCTGACGAATTACTGATAAGTGAAACCTTTCCACTACACTGAGAGCCCCCAGACGTAGGTGACGTTGCACCGAAATGGGTAAACAATCTACTGTGTCATTGTTTATTAAGCTTTATATTTACTGTCCTGCGTTATCTACACAAGAAGTCATACACGATGTTATAGCTTCATACATAACATTGTGTGTGGGATCTTGCACGACTACCTGATCAAAATTTCAATTCCTATTTAATTTCTTTAATCACTCTCCTACTCACTCAATCTTGTGTTTGTTGTAGTTTTCATTAGGTCTGCTTTATTTATAGAGGAGATTAGAGTACAATTTTGTGTATATATGAAGCCACATGGCATCTTGATCTGTGTATTAAATGTAAAATAATGTATTCAAGAGTCAATTAGTTGACCATACATGAATTGACATTCCATGGAAGGTGCAAAAAATTACCCTTAAAAGAAATGTAGAATTAACGTTGTACGGTAATAATGATTTATTTATCCTTCTTTTCAATAATTACCATTTTTCCATTTATTCTATTCATAAATTTCTTATCATCCGGTGCACCTTATGAGAGAGTAAGCATGAAACCATTAAGATATTCTCTTAAAGACTCTTATTTATTACTATATTTTCGAAAACAACATTACCGTTAAGAAAAATCAAAAGAAACAATGTTACTAATACAATAGGGGAGCACAAACTCCTCCCATATTTATTTTTTAGATTGGGTTGATTTTATTCTTGTAGCAGACTAAAAGTGGATACATTATATAATAGTCAATGTGAAAATATATTAACATATTCAATACTAAATTGTAGAAATCGTTACACTTTAATCTGTCAGATAAAGCCTTCAAGGTAGAGACTGCTAAAATAATATCTCAAATTTTTATTACAAACACATATTTAAAAGTCGTTACAACAAAACTTATATTATTATTAACAAAAGTCGTAATCATTTAACAACAGTTTTTACCACAAAAGTCATGACTAATTATTCACAACTATAATTCAACAAGCAATTGAAAGTCGTGGTTCGTAATATATACTCAAAACTCAAAAGTATAATCAAAAAGTACATTAAGTGAGAAGCTTCTAAAATATTTGGACGTGTGGTGGACAACAAAAGATAGAGGACACCCGGGAGTGGAATGAGCCATTACTATAAACATGAAGACAAATCTCGAGGTGTTACTTCAGAAGTTAGAGTAGGACTTTTCCTCTACAAATGATGCACTTTAAAGGTGACTAAAAGAAAAAGAGGGGTTGAGTCGGGATGCATGAGAGGCAGCAAAAATCCTTAACAGATTAGCTTTGATTTCCCCATGATAGAATATAAAGGGTGTGAACTAGTCTGTTGACTCTTTTGTCTAATGTGTATTTAAACTCTCCTTATACCACGTACACTTTCGATATGACCCCTAGACTCACATATGAAATTTTAACAATCTCTCCCTTCACATTGAGTCTCATCACATTGGGTTGCTTCCCTTAAGTCCAAATCATCTTCCACTCTCACCCGCTGACCCATCTAAAAATCGTAGCATGATCAAATCACGGTTTTCTGGATGCTACTAGCCTACATGGCTCGATCCACCATGAGATTCACTGGTTTGCAAGCCAAATGAGATATATGAAAACTTGACTCTGACACCACTTATTGAGGAGAATTAGGTCTTATCAAGGAAGAGCATACAACAAGGAAGATCGCATACACATTAGATCCCACATCTGACCCAAAAGACTAGCTTAATGGGTTTTAGGTATAACGTGAAAATACTCTCTTTATACCCCGTATAATGATGACGTATGATTTAGACTCACATGCACAATCCTAACAAATCCTTGTTATTTCAAGTTCATCTATTTTTGTACATCGTTATTCAAATGATATATCTTATTAGCAAAATTGAAGTTTGGAAGATGTTTGTTCAACCCGATTTCTTTCAATTATATTATCATTACATGGTTGTCCCACTGTTCATACCTATACTTATGAACTAAGTTACATTTAATAATAAAAAGATAAAAGTAATTTGGATATAAACTTTTATTTAATCACTTGTAAGTTGGACAGTTTTAGCACCTTTATGCTTAACACAACCTATTAATCGCTCAAAGCAAATAGAATTATATGGTTGACTTATAAAGAGCAAATACATGATTTAAGAGTTTACTGATACTTGCATAAATATCAAAAGTCCTCAACAATTTAGAAATCAAACTGATGTGATACATAGCAAAGGAAAAGCATTATTCTTTATTATCTGCAATACATTATTCTCCAATATCATGTTGAAGAATTGTTGAAAATCTCCCATGCACTGACTTGTTCGAACACCTATTGAATGCTGCAATCACAAGAACACGGAAAAATAGCATTCAATTAGAAATTTTCAAGTGATAATACAAACCTTCAAATACATATTGAGAGATCAATAAAAAAAATAACCTGTTGCAATCAACACTAGCATCGATGGGAGCAGGAGTTTGAACGTGACAAAGATCGAGAAGTTGTTTTGCCTTTATAGCATTAACATTAAGGGACTTAAGAGTTCTTTTGAAGCATTCACAAAGAGACTTTCGTATCTGGGTAGAGTTTGCCTTGTCGTTGAACTGAGCAACGGCCAAGCAGCATGAAGCAGCCGGTTGGGGCGTTGGACCCGTCAAATAGGGCAAGCATGGCGCCAAGCCGAATATGGCATCTTGACAAGTTATTGTGGCTTGTCCATAGCTACTACTTATAAATGTACTCACAATCATCACCACCACTACCACCTTTTTCATCTCCATCGATCTTAATTCCTATTTAATTTCTTTCATCACTCTCTTACTCACTCAATCTTGTGTTTGTTGTAGTTTTCATTAGGTCTGCTTTATTTATAGAGGAGATTAGAGTACACTTTTGTGTATATATGAAGACACGTGGCTGTGTATTAAATGTAAAATAATGTATTCAAGAGTCAATGAGTTAACCATACATGAATTCACATTCCATGGAAGGTGCAAAGAATTACACTTAAAAGAAATGTTGAATTAACGTCAGAAATAACTATTTATTTATTCTCCTTTTTAATAATTACCATTTTTCCATTTATTCTATTTATAAATTTCTTATCATCTGGTGCACCTCATGAGAGAGTAAGCATGAAGTCGTTGAGATATTCTCTTAAGGACTCTTATTTATTATTATATTTTCGAAAAAAACATTGCCGTTAAGAAAAATCAAAAGAAACAATGTAACTAATACAATAGGGGAGCACAAACTCCTCCCATATTTATTTTTTAGATTAGGTTGATACTAAAATATTATTTTTAGTCTTTATTTTGTACAACGAGAAAATAGAAAAAAAAGTTCAAAATCATTTTTATTTATTTATTTTCATTTTTCAGATATAAGGGTATTTTCGTCATTTCACAAAAAACTTAACAGAATTTTGAAAAAAGTCAACAAAAAATGGTAAAGTGGGATTTTTGGATAGTGAAGGCACTTCACAGATTGATTTTGTAGTTAAGGGGGGTCATGTGAGACTCGCGTATAGTTAAGGGGGGTCATGTGGAATTTACCCTACATTATATAATAGAGTCAATGTGAATATATATTAACATATTCAATACTAAATTGTTGAAATCCTTAGACGTCAATCTGTCAGATAAAGCCTTCAAGGTAGAGACTTACTAAAATAATATCTCAAATTTTTATTACAAACACATATTTAAAAGTTGTTACAACAAAACTTATATTATAATTAACAACACTCGTAATCATTTAACAACAATTTTTACCACAAAAGTCATGACTGATTATTCACAACTATAATACAACAAGCAATTGAAAGTCGTGGTTCATATTAATTCAAATTCCTTACAACAAAACAAATGTATACTCAAAAGTCAAAAGTATACTCAAAAAGTACATTAAGTGAGAAAGTTCTAAAATATTTGGACGTGTGGTGGACAACAAAACATAGAGGACACCCGGGAGTGGAATGAGCCGTTACTATAAACATGAAAACAAATCTCGAGGTGTTACTTCCGACCTTTTAGAGGAATGCCTTAATGAAGTTTTCGTGAAAAGGAAGAAGTTAGAGTAAGACTTTTGCTCTAGAAATGATGTACTTTAAAGGTAACTGAAAGAAAAAGAACGATTGAGTCGGGATGCATGAAAGGCAGCAAAAATCCTTAATCGATCAGTTTTGATTTCCCCTTGATAGAATATAGAGGGTGTGAACTAGTTTGGTGGCTTTTTCCTCTAATGTGTATTTAAACTCTCCTTATACCACGTACACTTTCGATATGACCCCTAGACTCACATATGAAATTTTAACAATCTATCCCTTCACATTGATCCTCATCACATTGGGTTGTTTCCCTTAAGCCCAAATCATCTTGCACTCTCACCCGCTGGCCCATCTAAAAATCGTAGCATGATCAAATCACGGTTCTTTGGATGCTACTAGCCTACATGGCTCGATCCACCATGAGATTCACTGGTTTGCAAGCTAAATAGGATATGTGAAAACTTGACTCTTATACCACTTATTGGGGAGAATTAGGTCTTATCAAGGATGAGCATACAACAAGGAAGGTCGCATACACATTAGATCCCACATCTGAACTAAAAGACTAGCTTAATGGGTTTTAGGTATAACGTGAAAATACTCTCTTTATACCCCGTATAATCATGACGTATGATCTAGACTCACATGCACAATCCAAAAATAAATTGTTATTTCAAGGTCATCTATTTTTGTACATCGTTATTCAAGTGATATATCTTATTACAAAATTGAAGTTTGGAAGATGTTTGTTCCACCCGATTTCTTTCCATTATATTATCATTACATGGTCGTCCCACTGTTCGTATTTATACTTATGAACTAAGTTACATTTAATAATAAAAAGATAAAAGTAATTTGGATTTAAACTATTATTTAATCACTTGTACGATGGACAGTTTTTGCACCTTTATGCTTAACACAACCTGTTAATCGCTCGAAGCAAATAGAATTGTATGGTTGACTTATAAAGAGCAAATACATGATTTAAGAGTTTATGATACTTTCATAAATATCAAAAGTCATCAACAATTTAGAAATCAAACTGATGTGATACATAGAAAAGGAAAAGCATTATTCTTTATTATCTGCAATACATTATTCTCCAATATCATGTTGAAGAATTGTTGAAAATCTCCCGTGCACTGACTTGTTCGAACACCTATTGAATGCTGCAATTACAAGAACAAGGAAAAATAGCATTCAATTAGAAATTTTCAAGTGATAATACAAAACTTCAAATACATATTAAGAGATCAATAAAAAAAATAACCTGTTGCAATCAACACTAGCATTGATGGGTGCAGGAGTTTGAACGTGACAAAGATCGGGAAGTTGTTTTGCCTTTATAGCATTAACATTAAGGGACTTAAGAGTTCTTTTGAAGCATTCACAAAAAGACCTTCGTATCTAGGTAGAGTTGGCCTTGTCGTTGAGCTGAGCAACGGCCAAGCAGCATGAAGCAGCCGGCTTGGGCGTTGGACCCGTCAAGTAGGGCAAGCATGGCGCCAAGCCAAATATGGCATCTTGACAAGTTATTGTGGCTTGTCCATAGCTACTACTTATAAATGTACTCACAATCATCACCACCACTACCACCTTTTTCATCTCCATCGATCTTAATTCCTATTTAATTTCTTTAATGACTCTCTTACTCACTCAATCTTGTGTTTGTTGTAGTTTTCATCAGGTCGGCTTTATTTATAGAGGAGATTTGAGTACACTTTTGTGTATATATGAAGCCACTTTTCTGTATATATAGAAATCGTTAGACGTCAATCTGTCAGATAAAGCCTTCAAGGTAGAGACTGGGTAAAATAATATCTCAAATTTTTATTACAAACATATATTTCAAAGTCGTTACGACAAAACTTATATTATAATTATCAAAACTCGTAATAATTTAACAACAGTTTTTCCACAAAAGTCTTTACTAATTATTCACAACTATAATTCAACAAGCAATTAAAAGTCGTGGTTCATAATAATTAAAATTCCTTACAACAAAACAAATATATACTCAAAAAGTACATTAAGTGAGAAGCTTCTAAAATATTTGGACGTGTGGTGGACAACAAAAGATAGAGGACACCAGGGAGTGGAATGAGCCGTTACTATAAACATGAAGACAAATCTCGAGGTGTTACTTCCGACATTTTATAGGAATGCCTTAATGAAGTTGTCGTGAAAAGGAAGAAGTTAGAGTAGGACTTTTCCTCTAGAAATGATGAAATTTAAAGGTGACTGAAAGAAAAAGAAGGGTTGAGTCGGGATGCTTGAGAGGGAGCAAAAAATCGTAGCATGATCAAATCACGGTTCTCTGGATGATACTAGCCTACATGGCTCGATCGACCATGAGATTCACTGGTTTGCAAGCTAAATGAGATATGTGAAAACTTGACTCTGATACCACTTATTAGGGAGAATTAGGTCTTATTAAGGATGAGCATACAACAAGGAAGGTCGCATACACATTAGATCCCACATTTGACCCAAAAGACTAGCTTAATGGGTTTTAGGTATAACGTGAAAATACACTCTTTATACCCCGTATAATCATGACGTGTGATCTAGACTCACATGCACAATCCTAAAAAATCCTTGTTATTTCAAGTTCATCTATTTTGGTACATCGTTATTCAAATGATATATCTTATTAGCAAAATTGAAATTTGGAAGATGTTTGTTCAACCCGATTTCTTTCTATTATATTATCATTACATAGTTGTCTCATTGTTCATAGTTATACTATTGAACTAAGTTACATTTAATAATAAAAAGATAAAAGTAATTTGGATTTAAACTATTATTTAATCACTTGTACCATGGACAGTTTTTGCACCTTTATGCTTAACACAACCTGTTAATCGCTCAAAGCAAATAGAATTGTATGGTTGACTTATAAAGAGCAAATACATGATTTAAAAGTTTATGATACTTTCATAAATATCAAAAGTCCTCAACAATTTAGAAATCAAACTGATGTGATACATAGCAAAGGAAAAGCATTATTCTTTATTATCTGCAATACATTATTCTCCAATATCATGTTGAGGAATTGTTGAAAATCTCCCGTGCACTGACTTGTTCGAACACCTATTGAATGCTGCAATCACAAGAACAAGAAAAAATAGCATTCAATTAGAAATTTTAAATTGATAATACAAAACTTCAAATACATATTAAGAGATCAATAAAAAAAATAACCTGTTGCAATCAACACTAGCATCGATGGGTGCAGGAGTTTGAACGTGACAAAGATCGGGAAGCTGTATTGCCTTTATAGCATTAACATTAAGGGACTTAAGAGTTCTTTTGAAGCATTCACAAAGAGACCTTCGTATCAAGGTAGAGTTGGCCTTGTCGTTGAGCTGAGCAACGGCCAAGCAGCATGAAGCAGCCGGCTGGGGCGTTGGACCCGTCAAGTAGGGCAACCATGGCGCCAAGCCAAATATGGCATCTTGACAAGTTATTGTGGCTTGTCCATAGCTACTACTTATAAATGTACTCACAATCATCACCACCAACTACCACCTTTTTCATCTCCATCGATCTTAATTCCTATTTAATTTCTTTAATCACTCTTTTACTCACTCAATCTTGTGTTTGTTGTAGTTTTCATTAGGTCTGCTTTATTTATAGAGGAGATTAGAGTACACTTTTGTGTATATATGAAGCCACGTGGCATCTTGATCTGTGTATTAAATATAAAATAATGTATTCAAGAGTCAATGAGTTGACCATACATGAATTCACATTCCATGGAAGGTGCAAAGAATTACACTTACAAGAAATGTTGAATTAACTTTGTACGGAAATAACTATTTATTTATTCTTCTCTTTAATAATTACCATTTTTCCATTTATTCTATTCATAAATGTCTTATCATCCGGTGCACCTTATGAGAGAGTAAGCATGAAGCCGTTGAGATATTCTCTTAAAGACTCTTATTTATTATTATATTTTCGAATACAACATTGCCTTTAAGAAAAATCAAAAGAAACAATGTCACTAATACAATAGGGGAGCACACACTCCTCCCGTATTTATTTTTTTGATTGGGTTGATTTTATTCTTGTAGTAGACTAGAAGTGGATACATTATATAATGGAGTTAATGTTAATATATATTAACATATTCAATACTAAATTGTCGAAATCGTTAGACGTCAGTCTGTCAGATAAAGCCTTCAAGGTAGAGACTGGCTAAAAGGACGAATGCCTTAATGACTTTTTCCCACAAAAGTCTTGACTAATTATTCACAACTATAATTCAACAAGCAATTAAAAGTCGTGGTTCATAATAATTAAAATTCCTTACAACAAAACAAATATATACTCAAAAAGTACATTAAGTGAGAAGCTTCTAAAATATTTGGACGTGTAGTGGACACCAAAGATAGAGGACACCAGGGAGTGGAATGAGCCGTTACTATAAACATGAAGACAAATCTCGAGGCGTTACTTCCGACATTTTAGAGGAATGCCTTAATGAAGTTGTCGTGAAAAGGAAGAAGTTAGAGTATGACTTTTCCTCTAGAAATGATGCACTTTAAAGGTAACTAAAAGAAAAAGAAGGGTTGAGTCGGTATGCATGAGAGGCAGCAAAAATCCTTAACCGATCAACTTTGATTTCCCCTTGATAGAATATAACAGGTGCGAACTAGTCTGGTGGTTTTTTTGTCTAATGTGTTTTTGAACTCTCCTTATACCACGTACACTTTCGATATGACCCCTAGACTGACATATGAAATTTTCACATTGAGCCTCATCACATTGGGTTGCTTCCCTTAAGCCCAAATCATCTTGCACTCTCCCCCACTGGCCCATCTAAAAATCGTAGCATGATCAAATCACGGTTCTCTGGATGCTACTAGCCTACATGGCTCGATCCACCATGAGATTCACTTGTTTGCAAGCCAAATGAGATATGTGAAAACTTGACTCTGATACCACTTATTGGGGAGAATTAGGTCTTATTAAGGATGAGCATACAACAAGGAAGGTCGCATACACATTATATCCCACATCTGACCCAAAAGACTAGCTTAATGGATTTTAGGTATAACGTGAAAATACACTCTTTATACCCGGTATAATCATAACGTGTGATCTAGACTCACATGCACAATCCTAACAAATCCTTGTTATTTCAAGTTCATCTATTTTTGTACATCGTTATTCAAATGATATATCTTATTAGCAAAATTGAAGTTTGGAAGATGTTTGTTAAACCCGATTTCTTTCTATTATATTATCTTTACATGGTTGTCCCACTTTTCATATTTATACATATGAACTAAGTTACATTTAATAATAAAAAGATAAAAAGAATTTGGATTTAAACTTTTATATAATCACTTGTATGTTGGACGGTTTTTGCAGCTTTATGCTTAACACAGCCTGTTAATCGCTCAAAGCAAATAGAATAGTATGGTTGACCTATAAAGAGAAAATACATAATTTAAGAGTTTATGATACTTTCATAAATATCAAAAGTCCTCAACAATTTAGAAATCAAACTGATGTGATACATAGCAAAGGAAAAGCATTATTCTTTATTATCTGCTATACATTATTCTCTATATATCATGTTGAGGAATTGTTGAAAATCTCCTGCGCACTGACTTGTTCGAACACCTATTGAATGCTGCAATCACAAGAACAC
Source organism: Geranium rotundifolium (assembly GCA_963920655.1). Lineage (NCBI taxonomy): Eukaryota > Viridiplantae > Streptophyta > Magnoliopsida > Geraniales > Geraniaceae > Geranium > Geranium rotundifolium. The sequence goes on from OY987312.1 coordinate 40,375,689, forward strand.
GGAAAAATAGCATTCAACTAGAAATTTTCAAGTGATAATACAAAACTTCAAATATATATTGAGAGATCAATAAAAAAATAACCTGTTGCAATCAACACTAGCATCGATGGTAGCAGGAGTTTGAACGTGACAAAGATCGGGAAGTTGTTTTGCCGTTATAACATTAACATTAAGGGACTTCAGACTTCTTTTGAAGCATTCACAAAGAGATCTTCGTATCTGTGTAGAGTTGGCCTTGTCATTGTGCTGAGCAACGGCCAAGCAGCACGAAGCAGCCGGTTGGGGCGTTGGACCCGTCAAGTAAGGGCTAGCATGGCGCCAAGCCGAATATGGCATCTTGACAAGTTATTGTGGTTTTTCCATAGCTACAACTTATAAATGTACTCACAATCATAACCACCACTGCCACCTTTTTCATCTCCATCGATCTTAATTCCTGTAGTTACGACGGTTTTTGTTGTTTGGCTTAGTTTTAAGGAACTAGAGAAAATGTCATAAAGAATGTCGAAGCATCATAAGCGACATCATGTGTGACATTGTTGACGACATCTCGGCAAACATCCTGATCGACGGAAATTAGGAAAGTCCAGGTTCTACAGAAAGTACGAATATGTTTAGGAAATATGAGAAGTTCCAGAACGTCTCCGATTCTGGAAAGAAGAAAGACGGTGACTAATAGGAAACCCATTAGGGTTAGTATCATGCCCGATTGCTATAAAAGTTTAGGCTACCCCCTTAGCAATCATTTGGTTCTTTTATTTTGTTTCCTAGGAATAATTTGCAAAACTCTTAGACGTGAAGGTTTGCGGGCTGAGAGGTTGTAGATTGTGATAAGGATATTGTGTATCACCATAACTATTGAGAGTTAGGTGATTGAGGGTTTACTGATCGCGTGGGTGAAGACTACACGCAACCACAACGTTCAACGACGACTTGAACCGACAGAGCAAAGCGATTACTCGAAGAGTGGAATCAAGACGGAGTCTTGGATTCAGGGGGAGACCCTGAGATAGGTTGCACTGTAATAAGTAGCATAAAGTATAGATCTAGGGATGATCATAGGTACTTGTATGTTCTGACGAATTACTGATAAGTGATACCTTTCCACTAGGCTGAGAGCCCCCAGACGTAGGAGACGTTGCACCGAACTGGGTAAACCATCTGCTGTGTCATTTTTTATTAAGCTTTATAATTACTTTCCTGTTTTATCTACACAAGAAGTCATACACGGTGTTATAGCTTCATACATAACATTGTGCGTGGCATCTTGCACGACTACCTGATCAAAATTTCAATTCCTATTTAATTTCTTTAATCACTCTCTTACTCACTCAATCTTGTGTTTGTTTTAATTTTCAATAGGTCGTCTTTATTCATAGAGGAGATTAGAGTACACTTTTGTGTATATATGAAGCCACGTGCCATCTAGATCTGTGTATTAAATGTAAAATAATGTATTCAAGAGTCAATGAGTTGACCATACATGAATTCACATTCCATGGAAGGTGCAAAGAATTACACTTAAAAGAAATGTAGAATTAACGTTGTGCGGAAATAATTATATATTTATTCTTCTTTTTAATAATCACAATTTTTATTCATAAATTTCTTATCATCCGGTGCACCTTATGAGAGAGTAAGCATGATGTCGTTGAGATATTCTCTTAAAGACTCTTATTTATTATTATATATTCGAAAACAACATTGCCGTTAAGAAAAATCAAAAGAAACAATGTTACTAATACAATAGGGGAGCAGAAACTCCTCCCATATATATTTTTTAAATTGGGTTGATTTTATTCTTGTAATAGACTAGAAGTGGATACATTATATAATGGAGTTAATGTGAATATATATTAACATATTCAATACTAAATTGTAGAAATCGTTAGACGTCAATCTGTCAGATAAAGCCTTTAAGGTTGAGACTGGCTAAAATATCTCAAATTTTTATTACAAACACATATTTCATAGGTACTTGTATGTTCTGACGAATTACTGATAAGTGAAACCTTTCCACTAGGCTGAGAGCCTCCAGACGTAGGTGACGTTGCACCGAACTAGGTAAACAATCTGCTGTGTCATTGTGTATTAAACTTTATATTTACTATCCTACGTTATCTACACAAGAAGTCATACACGGTGTTATAGCTTCATACATAACATTGTGTGTGGCATCTTGCACGACTACCTAATCAAAATTTCAATTGGTATCAGAGGCGGCACCTACAGCTTTAGGTGAGTTCCTAAAATATTTTGATCAAGATGGACAATACTAGAGAAATAGGATTCATCAATCGACCACCTGCTCTAGATGGAAGTAACTACGGCTATTGGAAGGCTCGCATGTGTGCCTTCATGAAGTCCCTTGACAACAAAACATGGAAGGCTGTGATCAATGGTTGGAATGCCCCATAACTCAGTGACAATGATGGTCACCCTATCGGTCCAAAACCAGAAAAAGACTGGACTGATAACGAAGACGAGGAATCACTAGGAAACTCTCGAGCTCTGAATGCTAGTTTGAGTGGTGTTGACAAGAACGTATTCAGACTAATCAACACATGCACAACTGCCAAATCTGCATGGGATATCCTGGCTGTTTCATATGAATGAACAACCAACGTTCGAGAACAAAAGCTGCAATACTTGACAACCAACTTCGAAGCCCTTGTCATGAAAGAGGACGAATCAATCGCAGATTTCAATGTTCGTATTCGTGATCTAGCCAATGAATCCTATTCTTTGGGAGAACTAATGTTTGATGAAAAGCTGGTTAGAAAAACCCTGTGTGCTCTTAGCCTTAGATTTAAGATGAAGATCACCGCAATTGAGGAAGTGCATGACCTCAAGATCTTAAAATTCGATGAACTGATGGGATCTCTGATGACCTATGAGTTATCTCTGCCCAATATCGACAAAAGAAATAAAGGAGTTGCTTTCAAAAGCTGAACACACAAGCAACCAGAATCTGAGGATTTTGACTCTTAAGAAGACATCAACGCTACAATGGCCCTTCTCACAAAAAATTACAACAAAGTCATGAGAAGATTTAGTCGAATGGGCGGACGGAATGTCGCAACAAATGCCAGAAAAAAAGCTCCACAAAAGGCTCAAACAAGAGGAAGTCCAAACGAGAATTGATAACTCTGCCAATATCAAAGATGATCTCCACCATCCAACTCCAAATGAGAATTGGACTAAAGAGCAACTAGTCGAGGCATACAAAAGCTTACATACCAGATGTGCAGGGAAACACTAATCCTTGATCAACAAGGAGAACGGATCATCAATCTTACCAACGACAAATCTAGATTCGTAGAGATGATTGTGGAGCTAAAACGCGAAATCACCAGACTTAATAGAGAAATTAGTCTTATGACTAAATCAGTAAAGAAGATGAATCCTAGCAAAGAAAGCCTTGACAAACTCCTATCAGTAGGAAAGCAGTTCAATGATATGACAGGACTAGGGTACACACATAAAATCGCCTGATCAGCAGTCACAATGTTTGTCCCACAACAAGCTATGGTTGACAAGAAACTACAGGATGACACAACATATCCTACAGGACGACCTACAACAAATGTCCTGACATCTTCTATACCATGCTCTTGTTAATCAACTACAAAAAGACATCCTCCACCCAGACATCAATATTCTAGAAAACCAACTTATCAATATCAGTGGATGTGTCATTACTGTGGTTGAAGGGGTCACATCAGACCATTCTATTTTCAACTCCATGGGAAGAAGCAAGCTTAGTTACAACAAAATCAAAGGAGATATCAAGGTCATCTCTCAACTCCTCAGAAAACATCCTGCCTTGAATGGAGACCAAAGAATCTAGTCTATCGAGCTAATGTTGCATATACCTCCTTGAGTGCTTCAACCAACAAAGACTAGTATCTCGATAGTGGATGTTCTCGATACATGACAGGTACTCCAGAGTTTCTTTCCAATCTCAAATTATATACAAACTGCTATGTTACTTTTAGAGATGGGATTCGAGCTCAAATTATTGGAAAATGACTACTCAAGCATCCAGAAGCGTCTTGCCTAACTAAAGCATTACTTGTAGAAGGACTTAAAGCAAATCTGATTAGCATCAGCCACATCTGTGATCTAGGTTCAGAAGTGAAATTTACTAAAGAATCCTGCATAGTAAAAGATTTCGATCAACTCAATATTCTACAAGGAATCCGCTCAATGGATAATTGTTACATCTGGTCGCCCAAATCACATATCGAAGCGGCAAAGTGTCTTGTCTCCAAAGCAGAAGAAACCAAACTTTGGCATAGAAAGCTTGGACATCTAAATCTTAGAAGTATGCAGAAGGAAATCTCAGAACAGGCCATTACTGGAATTCCAAACTTGAAAATCGTGGAAGGAAAGATCTGCGAAGAATGTCAAATTGGAAAGCAAACTAAGATGTCACACAAGAAGCTACAACATATCACCACCTCTCGAGTACTTGAGCTAATCCACGTTGACCTCATGGGGCCAATGCAAGTTGAAAGTCTGGCAGGAAAACGCTATGTCTTTGTGTGTGTAGATGATTACTCACGATACACATGGGTTGATTTCCCTCGTGACAAATGGGATATCTTTTCGATCTTCAAGAATCTATGCATCCAAGTCCAACGAGAAAAAGGGGAGAAATTGGAAAAATAATTCGTCTTTGCAGTGATCATGGTCGAGAGTTCGAACACAACAAATTTGCAGAATTCCGCAACTCAGAAGGGATAGCCCGTGAGTTCTCAGCACCGATAACTCCCCAACAGAATGGCATTCTTGAGCGCAAGAACAGGACTCTACAGGAGATGGCTAGAGTGATGACGCTGGCCAAAGACATACCCACTCACTTCTAGGAAGAAGCACTTAACACTACTTGCCATATCCACAATCGAGTCACTCTCCGACCGGGTATGTCAGTAACTCATTATGAAATATGGAGGGGGAGAAAGCCCAATGTTAAGAACTTCTATGTCTTTTGATCCACTTGTTATATTCTGGCTGATAGAGAACCTCGTCGAAAACTTGATCCAAAGAATGATGAAGGCATCTTCCTTGGCTACTCAAGGAATAGTCGCGCATTTCGGGTCTTCAACAAACGAACCAAGACTATGATGGAATCAATCAATGTTGTTGTTGATGATGACTGTGAAGAAGCCCCAGAGGATGCGACTGCCGAAGAAAGAGTTTACCCAAATAATGTTAGGAATGATGCTATTGTGGATGCTAGTGAAGATGCTAGCAGCAAGTCAGAAGACAATGATGCTAGTCCAAGTGTCAATAACAATGAGACAGCTCCTGAAGCTAGCAATAAGAACCCCTCACGAAGAATTCAGGCTAATCATCCTATCTCTGGAGTAATTGGAGACCTAAATGAAGGCATACGGACCCGGACAAAAACTCCGGTGAACTACAACAAGATGATAGGTAGTTTATGCTTCATTTCAAAGATTGAACCCAAAAATATCAATGAAGCCGTCAATGATGAGTATTGGGTCAATGCTATGCAAGAGGAACTGATTCAATTTGAGAAGAACCAAGTGTGGGAACTGGTGCCCAAGCCAAGTGAAGGAAATATCATTGGCACAAAATGGGTCTTCAAAAATAAGTCCGATGAGCTTGGTAACACCACTCGCAATAAAGCAAGGTTAGTAGCTCAAGGGTACACTCAAATTGAGGGAGTAGACTTCGATGAGACCTTTGCTCCTGTAGTAAGACTTGAAGCAATCAGACTTCTACTAGGGATATCATGCCATCTACAGATTAAGCTTTACCAGATGGATGTCAAAAGTGCTTTCCTAAATGGAGATCTCAACGAAGAAGTGTATGTGTCACAACCTAAAGTATTTGTTGATCCTCACTCCCCTGATCATGTGTATAAACTCAAGAAGGCCTTCTATGGATTGAAACAAGCACTAAGGGCTTGGTATGAAAGGCTCACAAAATTTCGTATTCAAAGCGGCTACACTAGAGGGGTAGTCGACAAGACTCTATTTGTGAAGAATGACGACGGAAACTTAATGATAGCCCAAATATATGTCGATGACATTGTCTTTGGAGGGATGTCAAGAAAGATGTCAGAGCAATTTATCCAACAAATGCAATCAGAATTCGAGATGAGCATAGTGGGAGAGCTTACCTATTTCCTAGGCTTCCAAATCAAACACCTAAAAGATAGCATCTTCATCTCTCAAAGCAAATATGCGAAGAATATTGTCAAGAAATTTGGGCTAGAGAAAGCTTCACATAAACGGACACCAGCAGCTACACACATCAAGCTAACTAAAGATGATCCAGGAGAAGCCGTCGACCAACACCTGTATAGAAGTATTATTGGTAGTCTTCTCTACCTTACTGCCAGTCGACCTGACATTGCCTACTCTGTGGGAGTATGTGCACGATATCAAGTTAATCCTAAGGTTAGTCATCTATCCCAAGCTAAAAGAAATATATCTCGGGGACTACAGACTTGGGTTTATTATACTCATTCGACACATCCTTTACCCTGGTGGGGTATTGTGATGCTGATTGGGCTGGAAACACAGCATATAGGAAGAGCACATTTGGAGGTTGCTTCTTCCTTGGCACTAACCTCATATCATGGTTTAGTAAAAAGCAAAATTGTGTTGCCTTATCCACTGCTGAAACTGAATATATGGCTGCTGGGAGTAGCTGCACACAATTACTATGGATTAAGCAAATGTTATTCGAATACAATGTCAGATAAGAAGCCATGACTTTATATTGTGATAATGTCAGTGCAATCAATATCCCTAAAAATAAGGTTCAACACAGCAAAACCAAGCATATCGACATTAGACACCACTTCATTCACGAGCTGGTCGAAGACAAGAAGATCATCCTAGAGCACATCCACACAGAGAAGCAACTTGCTGACATTTTTACTAAGCCATTAGATGCAAGCAGATTCGAGTACCTCAGGACGTCACTCGGGCTCTGCACCATTAGCAAGTAATCAAAGGTGCTAAACGGTTGAGAGGAGTTTATTGGTACCTCTTCATGAACCGGTTCAAAAAATCCCAACACATGTCATTGGGCCAAACATGCCAAAAGCCCAAATAAAAAGAGGAAAGGTCGCGAGATACGCTCGGCTACCTACAGATTTGATTGTGTTTTTTTCAAAAACCTAGTCTGCCTCTGTTTGAGTATTTCCCTCTCTTCTCTCAAAACTCTTGCACAAAACTCTACCACTCTCGAAAAAAAAATGGTGAAAACAAGGAGCAATCTGGAGCCGAAGAAAGCCGCAGACGGTTTAAAAACCAAGAAAATCGAGGCGAAAAGCCCCAAAAGCAGCAAGCCCAGCACCAACAAACATGGGGTGCGAATCAAAGGACTTTAGCCACAGAAGAATGTCGAGGGATCCTCCAGAGAAATTCCACCGGAAGAAGCACCAATACCCGTCTTTTCCCGAATTCCCTAAAGGACCCGAACTCGAAGCTCCGCTTTCTCGAGGACGGAACTTATAGGCCCTCAGCGAGATACTGGCATTGACCATGGGAACAAAGAAACCTCCATGCAAATTGTCCTTGCTCCAGTTTCAGCTAGTTTCCTAGGTATCGATTCTTCTATCGTATCAAATAATGATACATCTTGAAATAGTGACTTGTTAGAGTCACTACTAGAAAATCAGGACCCCCTCAAGAAGGGGTGGTTGAGGATCTCACAAATCCTGAAGGGGCAAAGAATGACTTGACCCCGGTCAGTCTTGGGTTAGAACAGATTGCAGAAGGAGAGGGTGAAGAAGAAGGTATGAAAGATGTCGTTCCTGAACCTACAGATGAGGCTGTGGTAGGAGAAGAAGAAGTTGCTGATTCGGAAGAAGCCGAGGAAGAATCTGAGAAAGAAGAGACCAGAGACGGGGATACCGATCTGGAAGGAGTAGAGAAGGAAACCAGTGTCGCAGCTAATGTCACAGAAGAAGTGCCTCTAGATGTCAGAGGAGATGTTACAGAAAATGCCGCAGAAACAACACACACAGTGCTTTCATCTTTGAAAAAGAAAGTGTTAGAGGAAAATGAATCCCTCGCAGTAATGGTAGGAAAGTTGAGAGAAACAAAGAAAATGAAGGAAGTAAAGGATGCTGGAGGCCCCGGCAAGAAGAAGAAGTTGTCCGCCAAAGATAAAGGAAAGAAAGTTGTCTCCAAAGGGATATTGGTTGATGAAGAAACTGATGACGATGCAGAGGAAGTTACAGTAAAGGAAGCAAAGAAGGGAGGAAGCCAGAAGCCAATCAAGAACACCTCAAGTGTTCCGTATGACAATGTCTCATTTCATTCTGCTGCCAGTGCAAAACGATGGGAATTTGTGTTCTAGAGGACGGCATATCCCGAGAAGACCCTGTCCTCGGAGATCCTGGGACTGGAAGCCATTGTCAAGCTCCTGAAACAGGCAAAACTCATGAAGACCGTCACTAACATAGGTAATCACTATCCTCTGTTGGTCAAAGAATTTATTGCAAACTTGCCTGCTGGATTTGGTACTCCAGATGATCCGGATTGTGAGAAGGTGTATGTCAGAGGCCTACGCTTCAATATTTCCTCTGACATCATTAATGCCTTCCTGGGGAGGAAGTGTGTCCGTTCTGTGCCTCCACCTGACCTGAACAAGGTCCTCAAGGAGATTACTGGTGATAAAAGCATAATGTGCCCTACTAAGGGCACCGTGGCAGCCTCAGACCTCACGTCAAAGTAATCTATACTATTCCGTATCGGAGTAGCGAACTGGGCTCCCTCCACACATGCATCCTCCATCAAACCGGAGCTGGCAATTCTCATCTTCCAAATAGGTACTGGTTCCACACTTGACTTTGGCCAGTTTGTTATTGATCATCTTATTAGACATGCCAGATTACAAGTTGTGAAGATACCTATTGCTTTTCCCTCCCTTATCTCTGAGTTACTAGTACACCAACACCCTGGTGTGTTGAAGACAACCGATAAGGCAGGAAAGCGTGGAGGGATGATTGTGGTGACCCACAAGCTGTTCGAGGGCAAGCATGCTCCTGATCTTGTCAGGACATAAGTCAAACCAACCAAGGCGACAACCAGTCAAGCTACAGGTGTTGCCCCTCCAACAGAGATGACCAGCAGAGATGCCATAATGCTCAAGAGAGAGATAGTTGTACTTGACGAGGACATCGTAAACCTAAAGACGACGCTAAAGCATCTCTCCCAGCGTAGATCTCACTGTACCAACCTGCTGAAGTCGATGCCTCCTCCAGACTCGGACAACGATGATTCCTCCTACCTACCTAATACTACTAAAGACATTACTCAAAATGCCTCTGCCGAAGCTACAGAAGAAGATACTGCTAGTTCCAACAGAATTTCTATTTGATTTTAAGTACTTTCTTGATTCGCTACAAACTGAACAACTTTTAGTTTGTATTTGTTTTGAACACTATTTCATACATATTCTCGACTGTTGATCGGGAATGTGTGTGAGTTAAGTTTGTGTTTTATTATTCCCTGCCCTATTGTTCAAAACTTTTGTTTATGTTTGGCTCTTTTTGAGCCAGCAAGAGGGAGTAAGGTAAACGTGATAGTGCGCAAAACGACGCGCAAACAAAGACTTGCCGACTGCCGATCGTTGCAAGCAAAAGATGACGACGAATGCGACGCGGAATGTGACGAAGATTGCTGACCTTAAAAATAGCAAAAGGGGAGATTGTAGTTACAACGGTTTTTGTTGATTGGCTTATTTTTAAGGAACTAGAGAAAATGTCATAAAGAATGTCGAAGCATCATATGCGACATCCTGTGTGACATTGTTGACGACATCTCATCAAACATCCTGATCGACGAAAATCAGGAAAGTCCAGGTTCTGCAGAAAGTACGAAGACGTTTAGAAAATATGAGAAGTTCCAAAACGTCTCCGATTCTGGAAAGAAGAAAGACGGTGATAAAGAGGAAACCAATTAGGGTTAGTACTCATGTCTGATTGCTATAAAAGCTTAGGCTACCCTCTTAGCAATCGTGTAGTTCTTTTATTTTGTTTCCTAGCAATAATTTGCAAAGCTCTTAGACGTGAAGGTTTGCGGGCTGAGAGGTTGCAGATTGTGCTAAGGATATTGTGTATCACCATAACTATTTAGATTTAGGTGATTGAGGGTTTACTGATCGCGTGAGTAAAGACTGCACGCAACCACAACGTTCAACGACGACTTGAACCAAGAGAGCAAGGCGATTGCTCGAAGAGTGGAATCTAGACGGAGTCTTGGATTTAGGGGGAGACCCTGAGATAGGTTGCACTTTAATATGTAGCATAAAGTATAGATCTAGGGATGATCATAGGTACTTATATGTTCTGACGAATTACTGATAAGTGAAACCTTTCCACTAGGCTGAGAGCCCTTAGACGTAGGTGACTTTGCACCGAACTGGGTAAACCATCTGCAGTGTCATTGTTTATTAAGCTTTATATTTACTGTCCTGTGTTATCTACACAAGAAGTCATACACGGTGTTATAGTTTCATACATAACATTGTGTGTGGCATCTTGCACGACTACCTGATCAAAATTTCAATTCCTATTTAATTTCTTTAATCACTCTCTTACTCACTCAATCTTGTGTTTGTTGTAATTTTCATTAGGTCGTCTTTATTTATAGATGAGATTAGAGTACACTTTTGAAGGAATTATTTGAGGGTTCCAATCATATAATTTCATGCTTATACAAAAAATTAACCTCAAAGTTCCATGTTACTAAATAGGATTTAGTAATCTCTAAAGATCGTCCACACAGGAAGAGCAATCCGGGGATACTCACAACGATCCTTACTAGAAGATTGAAGCAAGCAAAACGGACGGAGCGAGGGGGGAGGAGGGTGGCCGAATTCGGCTAGGAGAGAGAGAGAGTGACGGCTAGGGTTTTGAATATTATTCACTTTATTTTCAGATCTGAAAATTACCCTTTTATAACCCTTATTTGGACTTTAATTAATTAAAGGCCTTAATGGGCTTAAAGCCCAAAGCTTTTAATTAATTGTGTAGAGAAGCCCATTCAGGCTTAGCCCATTCAGGCTAGGCCCAGTTTAGCTAATTTAATTAAATCTACTTAATTAGATTATAATTAATTAGTCCTGCTAAACCGTTCTTGATATCCGTTTTAATCCTAAACCGAAATCGATCTAATCTGGTTTAATCCAAAACCGGATTTTGTCTCTCTCATGATTTCTCCATATGATTCCATCCGTTTTACTCAACCTTTAGTGTGTGACCCTCTAGGCTCACGACACGTCGGCGGACTGGTAAAATTACCATTTTACCATTTCCATCATGAGTGGCCTCTAGCAAGACATCATGATTACCCAACGCTTGTGATTATCGAGATTTCGACTTAACCTTGTCGTACATGAATCTATCCTTTTATCCTCTTCATATCTTTGATAACCACGAGGCATAGACAAGTCATCCTTGTTCTATTGTCCTGTTTCTTGATTCTGAGTTAACTGAATAATAACTGATACTGCGTATCGACTGCATGGCCATGCTATTGTATTTCAGTTGTACTCATCAAGTGGCCTAAACTGATATATGCTCACACGTCCGTATGAGGGATAAATCCTTCAGCGATCCATTAAGTCAACTTATGTAACTTGTGATCAAGCCAATCACAGTCGTTATTGTAACCCTTTTACAGGAGACGTTAGACTGAGTCAAACTCGTCAGTCATTACATATTGACCTCAATGGTCCTTCCGTCTGAGGATGTGATTTCATGATCCGACATATGAGTATGTTCATGACTGTGTCTATGTAACATACTCATGATTGGGTCGTCCTATATCACCCCTGACTGGTGATACTATGACCTAACTCTGGCCCCCTTCTGGCCATGATCAGTAGAGCGTGATCATTTAGAGTTAGCCTCATACCGATCGCTTCTTATGAAGCTATTCTGATCAGGGACTGCTTAAGTAAGATTTTATCTGATCTGTAGATCTACTATTATGTGTTGACACATCAATGATACAAATCAAATCATACTTAAGATATTACTACAAGACTTTAGTAATATGAATGCCGATTTTATTTCAACTAATAATATTTATTACATGATTAGATTGAAAATACATTGTGCTAGGGCACAAAAACCCAACAGTCTCCCACTTGCCCCTGACATGTTCCAATCTAAACCCATTCCCCTGACATGTTCCTCATGCTTAGGTTGCGGTAGTGCCTTAGTTAAGGGGTCAGCTAGATTGTCATGCGTTGAAACGTAGCTTATCTCTACTTCGCCTTTATCAACCATCTCTCTGATGATGTGATACTTTCTCTCGACGTGCTTGGTCCGGTTGTGAAATATGGGCTCTCTAGCAAGTGCTACGGCCCCCGTGTTGTCACACCTTAAGCTCACGGGATCAGACGTTCGCGGCAGTACATCTAATCCTCTCAAGAAGCTCCTGACCCACACCGCTTCCTTAGCTGCTTTTGACATAGCTATGTATTCTGCCTCCGTGGTGGAGTCGGCTATTGTCGCTTCATTAAAGCTTTTCCAACTGAAAGCTCCCCCGTTCAACATAAACACATACTCACCTTGAGACTTAAAGTCATCTGGGTCTGTCTGAAAACTAGCATCAACATATCCAGTGACGCTTAGTTCTCCTTCTATCCCGTCATACACTAAGAAGGCGTTCTTTGTTCTCCTCAGATACTTGAGGATACACTTGACGGCAGTCCAGTGATCTTGGCCTGGGTTAGACTAAAATCTGCTGGCACAGCTGAGGGCAAACGATACGTCAGGCCTCGTACAGATCATGGCATACATGATGGATCCCACTTCTAAGGCATACGGGATTCCATTCATTTTCTTAAGCTCATCATGTGTCTTAGGACACTGTTTCTTGCTGAGCTTGATGCCATGTCTTACCGGGAGGTTCCCTTTCTTTGAGTCAAGCATTGAGAATCTTCTCAACACTTTATCTATATAGGTGCTCTGACTTAGACCTAAAATTCTCTTGGATCGATCTCTGTAGATCCTGATCCCCAGAATGTAAGCGGCCTCTCCTAAGTCCTTAATAGAGAAACACTTCCCTAAGCAAGCTTTGGTCTCAAGTAAGGTTGGGACGTTATTTCCCATGATTAGTATATCGTCAACATACAGCACCAAGAACACTATGTTACTCCCATTGCTCTTCTTGTAGATACAGGGTTCATCCGGATTTCTGATGAACCCGAACTCTTTTACGGCTTCATCGAACCGCAAGTTCCAACTCTTGGAAGCTTGCTTCAACCCATAAATGGATCGTTGGAGCTTACACACCTTTTCGGGATGTTTTGGATCGACAAAACCTTCTGGCTGGGTCATATAGACATCCTCCTGCAAATTCCCGTTAAGGAATGCGGTTTTGACGTCCATTTGCATATCTCGTAATCGAAATATGCTGCAATGGCTAACATCATCCGAATTGACTTAATCATAGCTACTGGTGAAAAAGTCTCATCATAGTCCATGCCTTGGACTTGATTGTCTTTCATGGACTTCATTTCCTCATCCATGGCATTCTGCCATTCTTTTGAGTTGGGACTGGCCAAGGCTTGCTGAACTGTTGCGGGATCATCCTGATCTACAACTATCAAGTCATTACCCTCTGTGGCTAAGAAGCCATATCTGACTGGGTTTTGACGAGATCTTTCAAACCTTCTTGGTCCTACAGGAGTTTCTATTGGAATAGGACTTGGATCATTTACCTCATCGGGTACCTCTACAATCTCTGCAGGCTGTTCCGTGTCTTCTCGAATTTCTTCAAGAAGTACAGGACTCCCACTGGGATTCTTGGATAAGAATTCTCTTTCCAAGAAAACCCCACCTCGAGCAACAAAGACTTTGTTCTCCTCGGGTTTGTAGAAGTAGTACCCCATGGTTCCTTTAGGGTACCCTACAAAGACACACTTATCTGCCTTGGGTTCGAGTTTATCACCAAGCAACCGCTTGACGTAAATGTCGCACCCCCAGATCTTGAGGAAAGACAACTTGGGAGCTTTCCCTTGCCAAACCTCAAATGGAGTGGTCTCCACTGCCTTTGTAGGTACTCGATTCAATATGAATGCGGCGGTTTCTAGGGCATGGCCCCAGAAAGATACTGGGAGGTCGGCGTGACTCATCATGGAACGAACCATGTCTAGCAGGGTTCTGTTCCTCCGTTCGGAAACACCATTCAGCTGAGGGGTTCCTGGCGGAGTTAATTCTGAGAGTATACCGTTATTCCTTAGGTGACTGAGAAATTCCTGATCTAAGTACTCGCCACCTCGATCGGAACGAAGTGCCTTTATACTTTTACCAAACTGGTTATGTACTTCATTATGGAATTCTTTGAATTTATCAAAGGACTCCGACTTATGTCTCATTAAATAGACATACCCATACCTACTGAAATCGTCGGTAAAGGTTATGAAGTATCTGAAACCTCTCCTGACTTGTGTACTCATGGGCCCACATACGTCTGAATGTATTAGGCCCAAGAGATCACTCGCCCTTTCACCTAAGCCGCCAAAAGGCGCATTTGTCATCTTACCCATAATGCAAGATTCGCATCTCTCGATTGGTGTGAATTCAAATGGGCTTAATAGCCCACACTTATGAAGTGTCGAGACGCGTTTCTCGCCTATGTGGCCTAGACGACAATTCCACATCACTGTCTGGTTTAAGTCATCCGACTTCAACCTCTTATTTACGTTATAGTTTGAACTATAGTTAGTGTTATCAATATTTAAAATATATAATCCACCAACCATAGATGCAGTGCCATAAACAATATTATTTCTTGATAAAGTAAATAAGTCATTGTCAATGGCAAATACAAAACCAAGTTTGTCTAAACTGGACACTGAAATAATATTCCTACTAAATGTAGGTACACATAGTACATTGTCCAAAACTAAAATAAGCACTGTGGGCATCCTAAGACTAACAAAACCGACAGCCGTCGTTGACACCGAACTGTTGTCTCCGACTCTCAGATCCCGCTCGCCTTTCCCAAGGAGCTTCTTACTTTCTAGATCCTGCAGATTAACACAAATGTGAGTTTCTGCTCTGGTATCAACTACCCATGTGTTTGAGAAAGTAACGTTGAGATTATACTCAACAACGTAAATACCTGATCTAGGTCCTGAAGGGTGTCCTCCCTTCTGCAAGCTCTTCACATAATCCTTGTGCTGCCTGTAATCCTTCTTCCAATGACCTGGCTGCTGGCAGTAGTAACAGACCACCTCTGAGGTCGAAGTGCTCCCTTCGGTTCTAGGAACCGCTTGGATTCTCGGACCTCTAGGTGCCCTTATCTGCCCAGCTAGGTTCATTGGCGCCTTGCCCTTACCTGACACTGCTGGTGCCTTGCCCTTGTTGGAGTGTCTTGGTGACTTGCCAGTAGGTTTGCTAGCTCTTTTGAAGCTGACACCCTTATTGACCATCAGAACCTCAAGGGTCTTGCCCTTGAGGTTTTTCTCTGCTGTCACCAACATTCCATGTAGTTCCTTGATGGTCTTTTCCATATTATGGAGATTGTAATTTGTGATCACATCTCCATAAACCTTTGGAAGCGACATCAGGACAATGTCTGATTTCAGCTGTTCTGTGAATATATGACCTAGACTGGCCAAGTGATCAAAGAGTCGCTTCATCTTAAGGACATGTGGGCTCTCTGCCTCACCAGCATTCAGCCTGCTATAAAACAACTCCATAAGAGTGTCGTATCTTTCGACACGAGCTTTCTTCTGGTAGTATATTTTAATTTCCTCCATCATCTCTTAGGGATTTCCCATGAGATGCATGAACTGGTCCTGGGTGTCATTTTCCATGGACCCGACCATGAGGATGCCAACATCTTGTCGATCACTTATGTACTTGTCATAAGCGTTCTTATCGGCCTCGCTGGCATCATCTGCAGGCTCAATCAAAGGTTTGTCTGTAAGGATATACTCCTGTCTGTCATACTGAAATGCAAGCTTCAGGTTCCTCTCCCATACCAGGAAGTTGGTCCATGTCAGCCTGTTATTCGACAGAAGAGACTTTAAGGTTTCACTGCCAGAACGTGTTGATTTGGGTTGCGACGGTGCCATTAATCTATACATGAAAATAAATTTGATCAGATTCTTAATTAAGTTGAAGTAAGAGATACTTGATTATGAACATTTCTGATTCTTGTGTCTGAATCTAAACCAAGATCTCCGCATACCCAAAACTGAAGTGAGTTAATCTCATCGCCCCAGTTTTGGACATTGGAGTAGGACAGTCCAGTCCTTTCACAATTCCATGTGATTCTTGGCTAGGGCTTATACATTGTGTGTATACGGCATTGCCCTATATCTGTTACCCTGGCTCAGATCATCTGAGAATCGCAGCCAAGTCAACCAATTTTCAACACATGGTTACTACGCTAATGCGCACGTACCCATGGTACTCGCATGAGAATCTGCATGGTTACTACGCTAATGCGCACGTACCTATGCAAACTGGTCCCTCTTCTATTAGAACCCATTCTCATGGATCCACGTTAATTGTATCCACCCATGAGTCCGAGAACTAATCGAAGTGATGAAAAGTGGGCGGTATCTAGCTTGACTTGAAATTATTTGCCTTCTAAATATTCATTATCACTGATCATAATTTGATCTTAACTTGAATTTATCATCTACAAATCCATGTAGAGATAATTTCAATTCCGGTTTACATGTGTGTGATTAACTTATTATTATTAATCTTTACACATGTGGGTGATGATCTTAATTAACATAAACTTATGAAAATTAAATCATACATTCAACCATACATTCATAAACATAAATGTAAATTTACTTTAGCTAGCCCGCTAACCCTACTGGAATAAACTAGAACCTATACTAGGTCTTGTCTTTCCTCATTCTCCTAGACTCCAACTGGCTCCACGCCTCCTCGGGATTACCGTCCTTCTCTTCGGTTCTTCTTGTCTTTGGACTATGTAATTACATTTAATTTAAATAAAATAAATGATGTGACACGCAAGTCACTAATATATTACAACCCATAAGCAACTCGCAGGTTGCGAACCGAAATTAAATTCTAAATTCGGGCTAACTTAGCAATCATGTTGCAAACACCGTGTTATCAAACAATCATGTTATCAAACAAGCATGTTATCAAGCAAACATATTAATTCCAATTTTATCTTGATTTAAATCATAAAAATATGGTTTATTGAAACCGTTTTCTTGAACCGGTTAATTTCTGAATTAAATCGGTTCACGCGCTAGTTTATCGAAACCGAACCGGTCTGAAATTTTAATTAATAATTTCTGAAAAATTATGGATTTTTCTGGGTCAGATCTGACCCGAATCCAATTGGTTTGACCGAAGCAAAATTGACCCGAGGGCCAATTAGGGTTCGGCCAAAACCCTAGGCGCCAAGGCTAGCCGCGCCGTGGCCGACCAGCCCGTGAGGGCTGGCCGTGGTGGGCTGCCTGGCCAGATCTGGTCGGGCCGAAGCCCTCCCCTGGTCGGAGCCGAGAGGCTCGGCCAGATCTGCCACGGGCAGATCTGGTCGGCCTTCTCGTTCCGGCCGATCGGCCCGTGGCGCTGCCGGGGTTGGCCTCTCGGCTAGCCTCGGCCTCCCACGGGTCTCGATCCTGATCTTACTCGATCAATTAATATTTTTCAGCAACATTAAAAAAATTTCAGCAATTAATTCATTAACCAAAACATATAATTTGCAATTTTTTCAATTCACAATATCGAACTAAATCGCAAAATTAATTCTAGTCTGTCATGCTCGAATACAAAATCATGCATAACCAAGCCTCTGATACCACTGAAGGAATTATTTGAGGGTTCCAATCATATAATTTCATGCCCATACAAGAAATTAACCTCAAAGTTCCATATTTTAATACGGATCTTACATGATCATGAATTGATCATGAGATCTAGGCTAGAATAAATTCAAATATTACCTTGAATCAAAATCTCCTTGTTACTAAATAGGATTTAGTAACCTCTAAAGATCGTCCACACAGGAAGAGAAATCCAGAGATACTCACAACGATCCTTACTAGAAGATCGAAGCAAGCAAAACGGACGGAGCGAGGGGGGAGGAGGGTGGCCGAATTCGGCTAGGAGAGAGAGAGAGAGTGACGGCTAGGGTTTTGAATATTATTCACTTTATTTTCAGATCTGAAAATTACCCTTTTATAACCCTTATTTGGACTTTAATTAATTAAAGGTCTTAATTGGCTTAAAGCCCAAAACTTTTAATTAATTGTGTAGAGAAACTCATTCAGGCTAGGCCCATTCTAGCTAATTTAATTATTTCTATTGAATTATATTATAATTAGTTAGTCCTGCTAAACCGTTCTTGATTTCCGGTTTAATCTTAAACCGAAATTGGTCTAATCTGGTTTAATCCAAAACCGGATTTTGTCTCTCTCATGATTCCTCCATATGATTCCACCCGTTTTACTCAACCTTTAGTGTGTGACCCTCTAGGCTCACGACACGTCGGCGACTGGTAAAATTACCATTTTACCCTTTCCATCATGAGTGGCCTCTAGCAAGACATCATGATTACCCAACGCTTGTGATTATCGAGATTTCGACTTAACCTTGTCGTACATGAATCTATCCTTTTATCTTCTTGATATCTTTGACAACCACGAGGCATAGACAAGTCATCCTCGTTCTATTGTCCCATTTCTTGATTCTGAGTTAACTGAATTATAACTGATACTACGTATCGACTGCATGACCATACTATTGCATTTCAGTTGTACTCATCAAGTGGCCTAAACTGATATCTGCTGACACGTCCGTATGAGGGATAATCCTTCAGCGATCCATTGAGTCAACTTATGTAACTTGTGATTGAGCCAATCACAGTCGTTATTGTAACCCTTTTACAAGAGACGTTAGACTGAGTCAAACTCGTCACTCATTACATATTGAACTCAATGGTCCTTCCGTCTGAGGATGTGATGTCATGATCCGACATATGAGTAGGTTCATGACTGTGTCTATGTAACATACTCATGATTGGGTCCTTCTATATCACCCCTGACTGGTGATACTATGACCTAACTCTGGCCCCCTTCTGGCCATAATCAGTAGAGCGTGATCATTTAGAGTTAGCCTTATACCGATCGCTTCTTATGAAGCTATTCTGATCGGGGACTGCTTAAGTAAGATTTTATCTGATATGTAGATCTACTATTATGTGTTGACACATCAATGATACAAATCATATCACACTTAAGATATTACTACAACACTTTAGTAATATGAATGCCGATTTTATTTCAACAAATAAACTTTATTACATGATTAGATTGAAAATACAATGTGCTAGGGCACAAAAACCCAACAACTTTTATGTATATATGAAGCCACATGGCATCTTGATCTGTGTATTAAATGTAAAATAATGTATTCAAGAGTCAATGAGTTGACCGTACATTAATTCACATTCCATGAAAGGTGCAAAGAATTACACTTCAAAGAAATGTAGAATAAACGTTGCACGGAAATAATTATTTATTTATTCTTCTTTTTAATAATTACAATTTTTATTCATAAATTTCTGATCATATGGTGCACCTTGTGAGAGAGTAAGCATGAAGCCGTTGAGATATTCTCTTAAAGACTCTTATTTATTATTATATTTTCGAAAACAACATTGCCGTTAAGAAAAATCAAAAGAAACAATGTTACTAATACAATAGGGGAGCACAAACTCCTCCCATATTTATATTTTAGATTGGGTTGATTTTATTCTTGTAGTAGACTAGAAGTGGATACATTATATAGTGGAGTTAATGTGAATATATATTAACATATTCAATACTAAATTGTAGAAATCGTTAGACGTCAATCTGTCAGATAAAGCGTTCAAAGTAGAGACTGGCCAAAATATCTCAAATTTTTATTTCATACACATATTTCAAAGTCGTTACAACAAAACTCGTAATCATTTACCAACAGTTTTTACCACAAAAATCATGACTAATTATTCACAACTATAATTCAACAAGAAATTGAAAGTCGTGGTTCATAATAATTCAAATTCCTTACAACAAAACAAATATATACTCAAAACACAAAAGTGTACTCAAAAAGTACATTAAGTGAGAAGCTTCTAAAATATTTGGACGTGTGGTGGACAACAAAAGATAGAGGACACCCGGGATTGGAATGAGCCGTTACTATAAACATGAAGACAAATCTCGAGGTGTTACTTGCGACATTTTAGACGAATGCCTTAATGAAGTTGTCGTGAAAAGGAAGAAGTTAGAGTAGGACTTCTCCTCTAGAAATGATGCACTTTAAAGGTGACTAAAAGAAAAAGAAGGGTTGAGTCGGGATGCATAAGAGGCAGCAAAAATCCTTAACCGATCAGCTTTGATTTCCCCTTGATAGAATATAAAGGGTGTGAACTAGTATGGTGGCTCTTTTGTCTAATATGTATTTAAACTCTCTTTATACCACGTACACTTTCGATATGACCCCTAGACTTACATATGAAATTTTAACAATCTCTCCCTTTACATTGAGTCTCATCACATTGGGTTGCTTCCCTTAAGCCCAAAAATCGTAGCATGATCAAATCACGGTTCTCTGGATGCTACTAGCCTACATGGCTCGATCCACCATTAGATTCACTGGTTTGCAAGCCAAATGAGATATGTGAAAACTTGACTCTGATACCACTTATTGGGGAGAATTAGATCTTATTAAGGATGAGCATACAACAAGGAAGGTCGCATACACATTAGATACCACATCTGACCCAAAAGACTAGCTTAATGGGTTTTAGATATAACGTGAAAATACTCTCTTTATACCCCGTATAATCATGACGTATGATCTAGACTCACATGCACAATCCTAACAAATCCTTGTTATTTCCAGTTCATCTATTTTTGTACATCGTTATTCAAATGATATATCTTATTAGCAAAATTGAAGTTTGGAAGATGTTTATTCAACCCGATTTTTTTCCATTATATTATCATTACATGGTTGTCCCACTGTTCATATTTATACTTATGAACTAAGTTACATTTAATAATAAAAAGATAAAAGTAATTTGGATTTAAACGTTTATTTAATCACTTGTATGCTGGACGATTTTTGCAGCTTTATGCTTAACACAGCCTGTTAATCACTCAAAGCAAATAGAATAGTATGGTTGAGCTATAAATAGCAAATACATGATTTAAGAGTTTAAGGTACTTTCATAAATACCAAAAGTCCTCAACAATTTAGAAATCAAACTGATGTAATACATAGAAAAGGAAAAGCATTATTCCTTATTATCTGCTATACATTATTCTCTATATATCATGTTGAAGAATTGTTGAAAATCTCCCGTCCGCTGACTTGTTCGAACACCTATTGAATGCTGCAATCACAAGAACACGGAAAAATAGCATTCAATTAGAAATTGTCAAGTGATAATACAAAATTTCAAATATATATTGAGAGATCAATAAAAAAAAATAACCCGTTGCAATCAACACTAGCATCGATGGGAGCAGGAGTTTGAACGTGACAAAGATCGGGAAGCTGTTTTGCCTTTATAGCATTAACATTAAGGGACTTAAGAGTTCTTTTGAAGCATTCACAAAGAGACCTTCGTATCTGGGTAGAGTTGGCCTTGTCGTTGAGCTGAGCAACGGCCAAACAGCATGAAGCAGCCGGCTGGGGCGTTGGACCTGTCAAGTAAGGCAAGCATGGCGCCAATCCAAATATGGCATCTTGACAAGTTATAGTCGCTTGTCCATAGCTACTACTTATAAATGTACTCACAATCATCACCACCAGCACCACCTTTTTCATCTCCATCTTAATTTTTTTTATATTCTTTAATCACTTTCCTACTCACTTAATATTCTTGTGTTTGTTGTAGTTTTGATTGGGTCTGCTTTATTTATAGAGGAGATTAGCGTACATTTTTGGGTATGTATGAAGCCTAGTGGCATCTTGATCTGTGTATTAAATGTAAGATAATGTATTCAAAGGTCATTGCGTTGATATTTCCAATTCAGGGCATACAATTCACATCCTAATATGGTGTAGAGACTTACACTCAAAAAGAAATGTTGAATTTAAGTTTTATATTATTTAGATACATGTAAGCACAACATTTTTAATAAATGTTAATGATGTTTCCAATTTGTGTTGATTTTATTCTTGTAGTAAACGTATATACAGTGTAATGTAATAAATGTGTAAATATATACACAACATGGTAGAAATCACTAATCATCAATCAATGGTATAGTCTTTGGGGCCTAGACAGAAACTAGGTTAGGTTCTATGTATTTTTTAATTTATATTAAATAGTCCGAAATGGACCGCTTAGGCTGCCTGATTGGATTTTGGGTGTTGCTGGAAACTTCAAAATATCTGGCGACGGTCACGACGAGCCTTCGAATAGTGGCGAGGAGGGCGAGGTCGGCCGGCGAAACTTGAACCATTGAAATTATGGTTAAACGCAAGATGTCTCGTATGATATTGAGACTAAGTGTGAGACATCTTGTCAGTGCAAAGTCAATAAACAAAACAACAAACAGAAATTAAACGACACGGGAGTTGGTTACCCAGTTCGGTGCAACATCACCTACTTCTGGGGGCACTCCGCCAGTGAACAAGTTCCACTATATGTAATTAATCACACGTACAAAACTTCTCTTGATTAACACCCTAATGTAAGCCCTACGGTATTATTACTAGTGTGAATTTAACCCAGAGTCTCCCCCTTTTTTCGAGCCTACGACTCGAGTCCACTCATGGAACATATCCCACTGTTCCGTCTCCTCCTTTGTCGTCTTCTTCAAAGGTTTGCACTCAGCTCCACTGGTGCGGTGTTGGGCCCGTAGACAGTTGTCCACCGACACCCGATAACGCGCAAGTGCACGCGGTCGTTACAAGTAATAATTCCTGGTAAGCACAGGGTCGAATCCACAAGGACCAATAAGGTTTAATTTAATTTAATTTACGCTATCAAGTGTAACTTAAAATACTCGATTTATAGAACGGTTTAGAGATATGTAAAGTAAACACGCTTTGGAGAGACTATTCAGTAGAGAAAACCATGGATGCTAGGAACTTTAAATTATGATGAAATAAATGAATAAGCTTTTATGAATTATGCAAGTAATGTGAACCCTAAGCAAAAATCATATTAACACCTTCTCTCGGTTTGGTGTTAGCCTAGACACAAAGTGTTCATCATCCCTCTCGGGTAGATGACAACCATGAGTCTACACTAAGTACTGCAATAATGGGGTAGGGATTTCCCTTTAAATCTAAGTTTGTCCATCACCCACCGGCCTTCTCAGACACGGCAACGCGATTCTCACAAATAATATTTATTCGTCAACAAATATCATAAGCCTTAAGCACTCAGAATCAATCACATATGCATAAAAAATTCAGTTCATACTCATAAATTCATCATAATAAAAAGTTACGACCTAGCATCCATGATTAAGGGTATTTAGCCCATGATCATGGTGCTAGAACCAAAATTCATAAAGATAAATAACACAATTCGAGTTAATGAGTAAGAACGAAGAACCCTAAAACCCAAAAGGTTGAAGAAGATGAATCGTTGAATCCCTCTCGATTGCTGTTGTGTAGCTTGCTTGATCTTATCACTTGAATCTCCCTTGAATTAGATTTGATCTCCTCTCGAAGTCCCCAATCCTCTCCTTGGTTGATATGGTGTTCTACTCTCTGCTCTCCCAAACCGTGGTGTCTGACTCCGTTCAATTGTGGCGTCAAAACTGAAATTTTCGGCCCCCTCCTTCAAAATTCGTGTTTGGCTTATATATTTTTTTTTTCTGAATCTGGGAGGTGTAACGATAGTTACAGTAGGTGTAACGATCATTACATCATCGTTAAATCTCCGTTGCATCATCGTTACAAGTCTCTGTCTTCAAATTTCCTTCGAATTGATATATTATGGGTCTAAATCAGAGTTCGGATGAGAACTGTACACCACCCGAAAGTATCAGACAATTTTCACCCTCTTCCACACCTCTAATGAAAAAACTTCCCTCACGAGAATTGTAGCTATTTTCGTCTTCTTTAATTTAGATATAACGTTTTCTCAATTTAGATTTCGGATGTGAAAGTTCTAGAACTTTCAAGTCAGCTGGTCTGCAATCCCGATATTTGTTTTAATGCTGCCTTGCAGTGCTGTTTTGAGTTTCTTCCCATGAAATTTAGAGAAAACATTATTCTAGAGAGTTGTACATCGCCGAGTTATCTTCAATTTGATCTAATTTTGGGTCACCTCGGATTAAATATAAGGAAGTTGTGCTCTCTGAAAGATTCTGCTGCGATTTTGGCTCGGTTTTGACCCTTTTCACATGTATTCTGTACATTAACACCAAACATACCCGAAGACGTAAACGTGGCATTAAGATCAATAATTTAACACATCGAGGGTGAAATAACACCTAGAATTTGGGTAATAGATATCATAAACTTACATTTGATGCCACCGCATCATGCAGGTTCGTTCAAAACATCCAAATAATGTTTCTGCGAATCTTTGTTTGGAACACACAAGCTATGATCTTAGCTACAACATACAGCTCCCTAACACGCTAGTCCAACACGCTTAGGAATTATGTATATTATGAACTAAAATATAACTACACAACACCACCTTCTACGGGATGGAATGATCATCTATTTGTAGAGGATGCGACAAGACTCTCTTTAGGGTTTCCTTAAGGATCTCGTACGCACCTTGCCGATTCCATCTCTTCCATGTTTCCTTTTTCTTGCTGCACAGTTGATATGGAAATAATCCTTCTGATATTCGAAGATCTTCTAATTAAGGAAACTCTAGAAATTCTTCTAGCGAGATGTTCGATCGTGATGTCCGAGACTTCTGGATGGACATCTTCTGATTTGAGCATCGGCGTCTTAGGTCGCGACATATGGATGGACATCATTCCACCATATAAAATAGCCAACATCCATAGGAACCACAATCTCCCCCTTTGGCTATTTTTGGGGCGAGCACTCCTTTCTTCACGTGTCTTGGAGAGAGTCTTCAATCCAGTAGCTCAGACCGAATGATGTCTGAGACATATAGTTAGACATGATACGCCATAAGATTTCAAAACACAGGCAATAATATATTATGCAAGTATTGTTGATTTCTTCAGTGAGCTCCATCTTAGCGTTCTCCTTGTCATTCTTCACGTGAAGCTAGTCTCAACTAGCCTTTACTCCCCCTGATTGCCTCAAAAATATGCCAAAAAGGCATATGCAATCAAACCATATATGCTCATAGGGCAAAATATAACATGAAGCGAGAAAATTCAACCAACCTATCAGTACCAAGGCTTCAACAACAGCATTACATATGTTCTTCTTGAACATCCTCGAGGTAAATAAGTTTGATACAGTCATCCAAGAAAAAGTTTTGGCAAGAAACTTGACTTGATTTGGTTTTATAAATGTTAAGTTCTACGCATACACACATATTTATCTTCTAATTTCTATTACTTGATGAATACTTTTATCTAAGTACCTCTATACAAGTATCAAATTAAGTATATGCTTTAAATGCATCGTAATAAACTTAAGTTCGCTTGGTCACTCTCATAATTGTAGATTTTGTTAGTCGGGTATGTATATGTGATCATACCTGACTCTACATAGCATCGTCGTTCAGGGTAACCAGTTACCTAACGAGCGGGGGGAGGGGGGGCACGTTCATACACGACTAGACATTACTTTGTGTCTAGTCGAGTATGGTTACTACATAATAGTGAGTACCGACGGACGCACCATATTTGATGGTTTAAGTTCGATCAACGTTTGTCATTCTCTCCTGCGAAACCTTTGTCCATAGTGGAGCAATAAATGTCTGAAGGAAACAACATCAGAAGATTAATTTCCACATAATTTGATTTCCCACAACCAATCCTTGTTCGAGGTTTATATTTTGTGTCATTATTCGAATAATATATCTTATTTATGCTTAACCTGATCTGTTCCATAATATCATATAATTATCATTACATGCTTCTCCGATTTGTTCATATTTTTGCTTATGAAAACGAAGTCAAATATCTAACAATAAAAGATCAAACTAACTAGATCGTTGGACGGGTTTTTGTAGGTTTCTTATGCTTATGCTTACCATAACAGAGCCTGTTCGTTGCTCTAATCAAAGAAAAGTTAATAATATGATTGAACTATAGAGAAAATATATGATTTAGTTGTTTGTGGTAGTTTCAAAAATAATAAAAATCCTCAACAATTTAGGTATCAAACTGATGTGATACATATTGCTAGCGAAAAGCATCTAGTACAACTTGTAAACATATTTTTCTTTATTATGTTGAAGTAGTATTGAAAATCTCTCATGCAACCATTTGTCCGAACACCTACTGAATGCTGCAATCACAAGAACACGTTAAAATAGCAATATTAAAAAGTGTCAAACGATGATACAAAACTTCAAATATACTTTGAGATTTAATAAAAAATAACTTGTTGCAATCAACACTGGCGTCGATGGGAGCAGGAGTTTGAACGTGACAAAGATCGGGAAGTTGCTTGGCCTTTTGAGCATTAACATTAAGGGAGTTTAGAGTGCTCTCGAAGCATTCACAAAGAGACCTCCGTATCGGAGAGGAGTTGGCCTTGTTGTTGAGCTGAGCAACGGCCAAGCAGCATGAAGCAGCCGGCTGGGGCGTAGGACCCGTCAAGTAGGGCAAGCACGGGGCCAAACCGAATATGGCATCTTGACAAGTTATTGTGGCTTGTCCATAGCTACTACTTATAAATGTACTCACAATCATCACCACCACTACCACCTTTTTCATTGATGCGGTCGCATCAAATGTACGTTTATGATATCTATTACCCCAATTTTAGGTGTTATTTCACCCTCGATGTGCTAAATTATTGATCTTCATGCCACTTTTACGCCTTATGGTATGTTTGGTGTGAATGTGCAGAATACATGTGAAAAGGGTCAAAACCGAGCTAAATCGCAGCAGAATCTTTCAGAGAGCACAACTTTCTCATATTTAAACCGAGCTGACCCAAAGTTAGATCAAATCGAAGATAACTCGGCGATCTACAACTCTCTAGAAGGAATTTTTCTCTAAATTTATGAGAAGAAGCTCAAAACAGCACTGAAAAGCAGCACTAAAACAGATATCAGGATTGCAGACCAGCTGACTTGAAAATGCTATAACTTCCACATCCGAAATTCAAATCAAGCAAACGTTATATCTAAATTGAAGAGGACAAAAAGAGCTACAATTCTCGTAAAGGAAGTTTTATCATTAGAGGTCTGGAAGAGGGCGAATATTGTCTGATACTCTCGGGTGGCGTAGAGTTCTCATCCGAACTCCGATTTGGGCCCATAATATATCAATTCGAATGGAATTTGAAGACATAAAGTTGTAACGATGATGCAACGGAGCTGTAACGATGGTGTAACGATCGTTACAACTCCCAGATGCAAAAAAATATAAAAGCCACACACGAATTCTGAGTTTGGGGGCCAAAAATTTGAGTTTTCAGGCGACAATCGAACACCATGGTTTGGGAGAGCAGAGAGTAGAACACCATATCAACCAAGGAGAGGATTGGGGACTTCGAGAAGAGCTTGAATCCGATTCAAGGGGGATTCAAGTGCTAAGATCAAGCAAGCTACACACCAACAATCGAGAGGGATTCAACGATTCATATTCTTCAACCTTTTGGGTTTTAGGGTTCTTCGTTCTTGTTCCTTAAACTCAAATTGCTTATTTAATTTTATGAATTTTGGTTGTAGCACCATGATCATGGGCTAAATACCCTTGATCATGGATGCTAGGTCTTGAATTGAATTGTGATGATTTTATAATTGTGGATTGAATTGTTTATGCATGCTTTTGGGTGAATTAAAGTACTTAATGCTTGTGATTGGTATTGACGAATATTAATTACTTGTTTGAGTCACGTTGTCGTGTCTGAGAAGGCCAGTGGGTGATAGACATGCTTTAATTTGTCGGGGTTCAACTGTTCGGATACCCGATTCTATTATTGTTGTGCTAATGCAGACTCGTGGTGTCTATCTACCTGAGAGGGATGATCAAACTTCTCGAATCTAGGCTGACAGCAATACCGAGAGGTGGTGTCAGTATAAATGTTTACATAGGATTCAAGTGTGTGCAAGAGAATTCATTCCGAAATTGTGACATGATTATAATTCAGTGCCCTAGCATCCATGATTTTCTCTACTGAATAGTCTCTCCCAAACGTTTCTATTTTATAAATTATCAAACATTTTTATAAATTGCATATTTTAAATTACACTTAATAGCATTAGTTAAATTGAATTAACCATTATTGTTCCTTGTGGATTCGACCCTGTGCTTACCAGAAATTAATACTTGTAACGACTGCGTGCACTTGCGCGTTATCAGGTGCTTGTGGACAACTGTCTACGGGCCCAACAATCTCTATCGATCTTAATGTTGGGCCTATATTAAATAAGTGGAGGCCCAAAACGCATGTAGTTAGTATCCTACATGAAAAAAGAAACCCTAATTGCTTGCCTATAAATAGGAGGCAATAGAGAGAAGGAAATAAGACTAATTCAAGAGAGAAATAGAGTGAAATTTGTGCAGAATTTTCTGCTACTTTCTGGGCCGACCAGCAAGGTTCTCGAGTCCGATCGGAGGTCGATCCATCGTTGGATCGTGCTGATTTTTGGACAGGGTGTTTGGAAGACGTGGTACTACGTTCCGACCGTTGGAATTTGCGTTTGAAGGTCCGAGTGATTTGATACGATTTTCTGATCGTGCACCATCGATTCGGTAAAGTTTCTCTACTCTTTCTTGTAATTGTGGTTTGAGCCAAGATTGGTTAATCTTGAGATATTGTGATTCTCGAATTGTATTTAGAGAGAACTCGTCGTACCCATTATATTGATAGTGGAGTTTAAGCGGCCTCGAGGGTCCCGTGGTTTTTCCTCTCTCGCCTTGTGGAGGTTTTCCACGCTAAAATTGTGCGTGCCTATTGTGTTCTTGTTTGCTATATTTTATTAGCTTGCTTGATTCGCTTTGCTTGATAGATTCCTACGAGATTTGCACAGGTGGAGAGAATTATTTAATTCCGATGCATCTAATTATTCTATTAGATTCGTTTTTCTCCCAACACTTAATTCCTATTTAATTTCTTTAATCACTCTCTTACTCACTCAATCTTGTGTTTGTTGTAGTTTTCATTGAGTCTGCTTTCTTTATAGAGGAGATTACAGTACACTTTTGTGTATATACGAAGCCATGTGGCATCTTGATTTGTGTATTAAATGTAAAATAATGTATTCAAGAGTCAATGAGTTAAAAATCAAAAGAAACAATGTTACTAATACAATAGGGGAGCACAAACTCCTCCCATATTTATTTCTTAGATTGGGTTGATTTTATTCTTGTAGTAGACTAGAAGTGGATATATTATATAATGGAGTCAATGTGAATATATATTAACATATTCAATACTAAATTGTAGAAATCGTTAGACGTCAATCTGTCAGATAAAACCTTCAAGGTAGAGACGGGCTAAAATAATATCTCAAATTTTTATTACAAACACATATTTCAAAGTCGTTACAACAAAACTTATATTATAATTAATAAAACTCGTAATCATTTAACAACAGTTTTTACCACAAAAGTCATGACTAATTATTCACAACTATAATTCAACAACCAATTGAAAGTCGTGGTTCATAATCAATCAAATTCCTTACAACAAAACAAATATATACTCAAAACTCAAAAGTATACTCAAAAAGTACATTAAGTGAGAAGTTTCTAAAATATTTGGACGTGTGGTGGACAACAAAAGATAGAGGACACCCGGGAGTGAAATGAGCCGTTCCTATAAGTATGAAGACAAATCTCGAGGTGTTACTTCCGTCATTTTAGAGGAATGTCTTAATGAAGTTGTCGTGAAAAGGAAGAAGTTAGAGTAGGACTTTTCCTCTAGAAATGATGCACTTTAAAGGTGACTGAAAAAAAAAAAAAGGGTTGAGTCGGGAAGCATTATTCTTTACTATCTGCTAAACATTATTCTCTATATATCATGTTTAAGAATAGTTGAATATCTCCCGTGCACTGACTTGTTCGAACACCTATTGAATGCTACAATCACAAGAACACGGAAAAATAGCATTGAATTAGAAAATGTCAAGTGATAATACAAAACTTCAAATATATATTGAGAGATCAATAAAAAAATAACCTGTTGCAATCAACACTAGCGTCGATGGGAGCAGGAGTTTGAACGTGACAAAGATCGAAAAGTTCTTTTGCCTTTATAGCATTAACATTGAGGGACTTAAGAGTGCTTTTGAAGCATTCACAAAGAGACCTTCGTATTTGAGTAGAGTTGGTCTTGTCGTTGAGCTGAGCAACGGCTAAGCTGCATGAAGCAGTCGGCTGAGGCGTTGGACCCGTCAAGTAGGACAAGCACGGCGCCAAGCCAAATATGACATCTTGACAAGTTATTGTGGCTTGTTCATAGCTACTACTTATAAATGTACTTACAATCATCACCATGTTATGTCCACATGTGAGTTCAAAGTCCCACATCGGAAGAGTATTGAGTATAAGGAGAGTTTATATACACATTGGACCCTAGACCCACTAGGCTAGTCTTTTGGGTCAAAGGTGGGCTCTAATGTGTGTATGGGCTTTCCTTGGGTGCTCCTTCTAGGTAAGGCCCGGATCTCCTCAACAGACCACCCTTTTCATTTCCATTGATCTTGATTTCTATTTAATTTCTTTAATCATTCTCTTATTCACTCAATCGGGTGTTTGTTGTAGTTTTCATTGAGTCTGCTTTATTTATAGAGGAGAGTAGTGTACATTTTTGGGTATATATGGAGCAAGTGGCATCTTGATCCTTACATTAAATGTAAAATAATGTATTCAAAGGTCACTGCGTTGATATTTCCAATTCAGGCCATACAATTCACATCCTAATAATATGGTGTAGAGACTTACACTAAAAAGGAAATGTTGAATTTACGTTTTATATTATTTAGATATACATGTAAGCACAACTTTTTTTATAAAATGTTAATGATGTTTTTTTTAAAATTGGGTTGATTTTGTTCTTGGAGTAAACGTATATACAGTGTAAAGGAATAAACATCAATCGGTCGAATAAAGTCTTTGGGGCCTAAACAAAAAATAGGTTAGCTTCTATTTTTCTAATTTATATTAAATAGTCCGAACTGGACTGCTTAGGTCACCTAATCGGATTTTGGGTGTTGCTAGAGACTTTAGAAGCTGTAGCGACGGTCACGACGAGCCTTCATTTAGTGGCAAGGAGGGCGAGGTCGGCCGGCGAAGTCGGTCGAAGGGTCGGAGACGAAACTGGCAAAACTTGAACCACATAGTTCATTAAAGAAATATCCAAAATCTTCACAATAGAGTTTTTTATAAAAAAATATTTTAAACTAAAATTTGTATAATCTGTTTTTTGATTAAATTTAAGCTAAAAGTTATGTTTTACAAATCTTGATTCTTAATTTTGTACAAATATATAGATTTTGCAAAAAGAATTTAAAGTTTATAACACTTTTGTTATTAATAAAATATTGAATACTCTCTTCTAAAAATACGATGGTATACAACAAACTTTTGTCAGTTTCCATTTATTAAACCGGAGACCCAAGAACATCACCGAAAATGGAGAAAATGAAAACAAAATTGATTTTGTAACTGAAAATCCCTAAATCATTACAAAATTGATTTTTCAATTTGAAATCCCAAAAATGACGTGTTAACTTCCCCTCAAAAATGATCTTCGTGTTCGAAGTAGAAATCCATATTTGCCGTCACCTTTTTCTTGAATGAATCTAGCACAACATCATTTTCACCTATAAACTCCTTGAAGTATATGAAAATTCTTGAAGTCGACCGTGGATGCACTAACTATTTGGGGATCCACCAACTTGAACATTGTTGTTGTTGTCATTGTATGTCTGCGCTCAGTGGCAGATCCAGAATTCTTTTTAAGGGGAAACATTTTTATACTAAAATGTTAAATTAAATAATCATATAATTAATTAAAAATTTAATTTTAATATTAAATTCATATAACAAAAAATAATTTAGTTTGAATATTAAGTTTTTTGTTGAGTTCGAACTTAATTTTCATTATATAAATTAAAGCCAAACAAATGCTTACGAGAGAAATAAAAATAATGAATATCAATTAAATTATAATATATTGGTTGTGTAAATTATTATCGCTCTTTATTTTAAAAACATGATAGTGTAATTAATATTAAATTACTAATATGATATTTTGAAGCCTTAATACTTAATTTATGTTATAAATTCAATCTAATAAATACTGTACATATAATGTTGTTGGGGAGACGGAAAGCCCAAAAAACCCAGTGGGGGCATAGTAGTTAAAATAAAATGTGTTTTGGCAGGCTTAATTCAATGACTTTGAGGTTATAATTAGCACTTCCTTCATACCACTAAGCCATAAAAATGTTTTGAAAAGTTTAGAGGATGTTGATATATATTACAATTTAAGGAGGACAATTGTAATTACCAAACAAAATTGTGTATCCATTCCACTTGTTTCGTTTGATGTAAACTATTGCCATGCATCCATTTTTCGATGAGAACATACAAGTTTTTTTTGCTACTTTTCACACTAGTCTAACGGCATTTCTAGCAAATATTGTGTTGCTATAAAATTAGGTCCTTAAGAGGCCAAACGAAGCTATTTCAAATATGATGAATTTGGGACCGTAAAAACAATTTTTAAAGACAAAAAAAGTCTTTAAAATTTAGGATATAATTAATTGGGATATTTAAATATATTTTAGTATATCATATTCTAATTAGTTTTTAGTAGATATTGGTGTTAATCTTGTTTTTTTGGATTAAATTTTGGGATATATATTTTTCCTTTTTAATTTAGATTTAGGTTCAAATAATACTATTTAACAAGTCTTTTGTATTTATTGAAAGACTAGTTTTATCATAATAAATTACTTTTCTTTCAAACTTTTGAGTTTGTACTCAGTTTCTAAATTGAAACTTGGGATAATGACACTTTATTACACCTAACTATAACGAAATAACACTTTCATACCCTAACTATTTTTCTCTCTTTTCTAGTACCCTAACAATTTTTTTATGACAACTTACCTCTAAAATGCCTAATATACCCAAAATACCTCCGGTTCAATTGAAAAAAAAATAAAATTGAACTAATAGTGAAATCTAATTGGTTCAAATTGGGCCGGTTTAAATCAAATTCATTTACCCCACCAGGGGTATTTTAGGTATATTAGGCATTTTAGAGATAGGTTGTCACAAAAAATTGTCAGGGTACTAAAAAAGAGAAAAATAGTTAAGGTATGAAAGTGTCATTTCGCTATAGTTAGGTGTGACAAAGTGTCATTCTGTGATGATACTCAACCACGTTTACTCACATAGACTCACTGCGTCAGGTGGTATCAGAGCAAGTCTCGTTCCTGATCTAATGGTGGCTGACAGCAGTTTAGGAAGCGGTCATACTATTGACGAAGATCAAAGTATGTAAGAGTTGAGAACTGATATACTGGCTTGATGGGCGACATTGAAACCTCTACGACATAATTTTGATTACAAACTCCAGCGTTCAACTTGAAGTCTTGATGAAAATATTAATCAAATTACTTCTTTTGAAGTAGATGCCAACAGAAATAGGAGTGACGATAAAGTACGATCAATGGTAGAAAGTGCTCGAGGTAAACTTGTTAACACGCCTATCACGATAAAGAATAGTTATAGAAAACCAGTCTATGATTATGATATTGATGAGGTTGATACGTTTCTGAAAGAAAACAAACATGCAAAACAAGCTTGTTATTGCATAATAAAGGTATGAGTATCCCGAATCTTAATGTGAATTTCAGTGACGAAGAATTTACTTTATGGAGTTTGGAGATCAAAAATTTCTTCAAGTTTATGAAAATTTCACAACAAAAGAGAGTGAAACTAGTAGCAAACACTGAGTGGAGAAGCTTATGACCCGTAGGCTGATTTGCACCACATAAGATATCAAGAAAGAAAACCTCCAATTCAAACTGGGGAGCAGATGAAAATAATGTTAACAGGTGAATTTCTTCCACCAAATTACGAGCAAATCTTGTAACAACAGTATCAATAGCATCATCGAGACAGAGAAACCATTCACGAGTATGCCGAAAAAATCATTACACCA
This sequence comes from Geranium rotundifolium, assembly GCA_963920655.1. Lineage (NCBI taxonomy): Eukaryota > Viridiplantae > Streptophyta > Magnoliopsida > Geraniales > Geraniaceae > Geranium > Geranium rotundifolium. Next base: position 40,409,962 of record OY987312.1, read on the forward strand.
ACAGAAAAGAATGGAAATGAAGAAAAAAATAAAAAGTATGAAGTTCCTGAAAATTGAGTTTATCAAAGAATTGAAGCATGAGTTCTCTGCCAAAAAAATGGAATATAATGGTATTCCATATTCTCCTTCTAATGTTCAAATCAATGTATGTGTTGCCAAAGAAAGTTATGCTCTCGGCCAATTCCTAGTATATAGGCGAGCACAATTATGATAAGGAAGGGAATATAGGTGTAGATGAAGATATACGTATAGAAACACATCACGAGATAATGCTAGAAGGTTTTAAAGGTTATAATGAACCAACATTATACCAACCTAGAATTTGATTCATGCAAGCAAAAATAGTGTAAAAAAAGGTGCAGATAAACATCACATGAATCTTGGGTGTTTTGAATTAAGGTTTTGACTCTTTTTGTATAAGGTCTTTAAGTGATCGAAACATGTTGTAGACAAAGAATACCGTATACTAAATAGACGAGAACTTGTACTAGTCACAGAAGAATTTATACTAGCATAGTTATAAATTAAGTTGGCTCAGTTACGGATTTAATTATGATAATTTTTTATATTATCTAACGTAATGGTAATTATTTATTATGTATGTAATTATGCAAAAAAATTTTGAAGGTAAAAGCGAATTTTATTAATTAAATAGCAACTAACCCGGCATCAAGCCGGGCAGCTGAAGTTACAGTTGGTGGGACAGGCCCCTCACCATAATCACAGCTACTGTTAGTGAAAGCAAACATGGCCAATTCGTGAGCCATTTGATTACAAGTAAATGTGTTCCGATAGTGGGTAGTACGCAAAACCGTTCGCTAATGATTCTTCCAAAGTTGTGCAGCTCGACTTGTTGAGCATCACATAGAGCCACGACCTCCAACTCATACGGAAGGAGAAATCCCGTGATCTTGCTGGAAAATGCTTTATGTAATTATGCAATTGATAACATATAATACAATTATTTAGTGAATTAATAATTATGGTAATTATTGAATTGGTAATATTTAATTAAGATTGTTATTGAATTGATAATAACCACCTCATCAATACATGTCATCTGGACATGCGCGTTTCTTGCATCCAACAGTTAGGTTTGACGTTTGTAGGGTCGCCCCATGACTTCAACGATTGTAGGTTTGCACCAACTTTAAATAACAGTTATATCAACTAAAATATTTACTGTATATGCACCTATGGTAATTACTGAATTGATAATATGTAATTATGTGAGTTATCGAATTGGTAACATGTAATTATAGTAGTTATTGAATTGATAATCACCTGATATTTACATCAACGACCAATGCAACACACAACTATCTCAATAACCAATGTCGCACATCCAAATGAAATGAAGTTCGTTTGGAGTAACCGATGGACAACCAAAAGAAATAATATTCGTCTGGAGGAACGATAGAAAAATTACAGGAATAAAGTTTATATGGCTATTCCAAATGAAATAATAATATTCTTACAATGCATGTGGTTAGATCTTGGGACCATATGACTTGATACACATGTACGTTGGGTCTAAAATGGAATGTTAATTAATACTCAATAAATCTGCTTCCGGGCGATTCAGTCCCCTAAGACAACAAAACCAAGCATAAATAGGCAACATCCTTAATACTTCAGTAGCTAAGTATTAATAAATAAGGATTCCAAAGAAGCTCAAGAATAATGTGGATTCATGTACGGCTTGAAATGGAATGTAACACTCCGGCTCCATCTAATTCACCCATAAATAGTCTATAAATAAAGAGGAACCAATCCAAGCAAGTTCATACCGAAAATAACTAACAAGATCGAGTAAGAGAGTGATAAAGCAAAGTAAAAGTAATAATAAGATGGAGATGACAAAGGCGATGGTGATGGCGATGCTGATTGTGAGTGCAGTGATGAGTAGCCATGGCATTAATTCTCAAGGAGTAACATGCCAAGAAGCGGTGATCAGTTTGGCGCCGTGCTTGCCCTACTTGACGGGTCCAGCGGGGCAGCCAAGCGGTCCTTGCTGCTTGGCCGTGGCTCAGCTCAACCAGAAGGCCGACTCCACTCCCATTCGCAGGTCTCTTTGCGAATGCTTCAAGAGCACTGCTAAGGCCCTTGGAGCTAATGCTGAAAAGGCAAAACAGCTTCCCGATCTCTGTCACGTCCAAATTCCTGCTCCCATCGACCCCAATGTCGATTGCAACACCATTAACTAGGTGTTCCGACAAATGGGAAATCATTCTGCAAATTAATTAATAAGGGAATAATATGTTTAGGAGCTACTAGATGCTTTTAGTTATAACTATGTAGCACATCAGTTTTAATTTTAAATTGTGTTGACGACTTTTAGTATTTTAAGGCATACATATTCGGTCTTCATAATTCAATCATATTATTATCTTTGCTTTTAAATCATATATATTTATCATGCTATGGTAAGCATACAAGTGATTGATTACTTCACTTTTTAGATGTGAGTTAGTTCATAAGAATAAATTATAAGAACAAAGATGCATCATAAATATTTTGAAAACAAATTAGATTCATAAGTTTAATTTTATTGATATGATTATGTCAGATATTATACAATAATATTACCATATTGCAGATTAATATAATTTTTATATTATATTTTTTTAATAATTACCACATAAACAATATGTGGATAAACCTGAACAACAAGGGTTGATTTTTGAAAATCATATTCTTTCTATGCCTTTAAATATGGTTTCCTTGTGTTTATAACACGGATAGATCTTTTTTTCTCTTCAAGCCTGCATCGATCTTACTCTTACTTTAACAATCACAAATTTAGTGTTTTTTTGCTTCATCATAACATAATCGAGTCCAAATCTTAATACAATATACCTATAAGAAAATGATAAGGAATTTCCCCTCTTTTGGCTCCAGTAAATATTTTTCAACTTATAGAGAAAAGAATACCAAATCTTAAAAAAAGAGGAATTTTAGAGCACTTCAAATTCTAAAGGATGAGAGACATTGTTTAGTAAAAAAACCGAGGTGTCCATTGTAATCAGAAATCGATAATTGAACCAGGAATTGGACCAAACCAAATTTGAAATATTGACAATCATGAATTATAATTAGGTGTTATGGTTTTAATTTAAAATGTATCGGTCAATTTTGATTTGGATATAGTGCATATCATTAAAAACACTATTTAAGTGGATAAACCGAACTGGAATTCAACTTACCACATGTTGCGCCCACAACAATCCATATTTTATGGGCACGACCTTTGGGCTGATTTTGGGTTCAACTTTTTTCTTGTTCATATTTTACTTTACCATCCATATTCTACTTTACCTTTTCTCGTTCAATTTGAGATCATGAATATGAACTCAAGCCAGCTACCGAGAAGGGTTTTTAGTCATAATGTCTTTCTTCTTTGATTCCATATATTCATCAAGGAGATGGAGGCAGCCTGATGGAAAAAATGAGATAGGGACAAAGGTTGTGAATCGTGATGAGATTCATTTAGTCGATTCAGAAAATTTTTATATAACCATAAGAAGACAATGCGAAGACGATTCCAAATAGAAAATAAACTATTTTCTGGTTGTGAATTGCTACCTATTGTGAGATGTATTAGAGATTTAGGGTATGGAATTGAAATAGATAGGTGGAGGCGTAGAGTTTTTTGGTTTATTCAGTTAACCAACGTCTTTACTATTATCAACCATATTTAAATCTGGTTCATTTAAGAATAAAACCATAACCTAACTTTAATTTATATGGTTTTAAGTTTTTCAAGTTTGGTTCGGTCTAATTTTTGGTTCAATTGTCGATTTTTGGTTAAAATGAATACCTCTAGCTGAAGGTGGTAATTTCTCGCGGGGATGAATGGGAAAATTTGTAAAGTTGTCATCCCACAATGGCAGGTCTTGAACTCCTTCGCCGAGAATGGTCATACTATTAAGGCTTGTTGTCCTTAGATGTACTAGAGTTCTATACGCGCCTCTAAAAAACCCAATATTTTAGAATCTTCTCACGTAACTGCTCTTTTTATTATACTTTAGAGTTTTAAGGACACTTTTATTTTGGTGTAAGAAATTTGAATTATTGTATGGCACGATTTTAAATTACTTGTTAGATTATGAATTATGAATCAAGATTTTTATTATAAGGATTTTGAAATATAAATAACAGTATTTTTTTTAAGAGAACGTCTCAAACGGTTTCACATGCTTACAGCCTCAGATGAAAAGTTGTGGAACCTTGTAACTATTAAAAAGAATAAATACATACTTTACATAGAACGTGAATTCAACATTTCATTTAAGTGGATTAGTGTAATACTTTGCACCTTCCATAGAATGTGAATTAATGTATATGGTCTTGATTGGAAATGTCAACGCAGTGACTGTTGAATACATTGTCTTACATTTCATATACAGATGTGACTCCACATAAACCCCAAAGTGTGAGAGCAGACCAAATCAAAGGTACTTCAAACACAAGATCGAGTAAGAGATTGATTAGAGAAATAGATATTAAGATCAATGGATATGAAAAAGTTAGTGATGGTAATGATGACTGTGAGTACATGTTTATATGTGCAAACTTTATTTTCACCATTTATTTATCAAATTAAATCTCAATGTGATTTCTTGTAATCATAATTATCTTCAATGATCATAATTATTTTTCGTCATTACCTCTAACCATAATTGTTTTTTCTCTTCACAATCCGACCAAAATTTTCATTTACTTTCATGAACAACAAGAAATTGTGTCATGACCAGAACTTTTATTTAGTTTCATGAACAATCAGAATTGTGTTATGACCAGAACTTTGTAATTTGTTTCTTGACCAACACTTTTTAATTTATTTCATGACCAGGATATTTTCCAATTTTGTTTATAATTACTTTCATGAACAAACACAAATTGTGTCACTACCAAATTTTTTATTTTGTTTCATGAACAAACACAGATTGTTTTATGAACAAAATTTTTATTTTGTTTCACGAACAAATATAAATTGTGTCATGCGCATAACTTTTTGATTAATTTCATGACAGATACTTTTTAATTTGTTCATGATCAAAATATTTTTTTTCTCATTCACTTTGTTGATGTCAGGTTTCGATTCCCACACGGTTCTTTGAAGTGTTCGACATTTTAAAATAGGTGCCCTTGCTCTAGAGAGCAACACTGGAGACAAAACACCCGATCGTTCAAAATCCTGCAAAACAAAACGAAAACAAATATTCATCAGTCCAAAATTAACATGATTGAAACGAAGGTCAATAACTCCAAAATCAACAAAATAGAAAGAAGATCGATCGCTCCAAAATCAACAAAACAGTAGAAGATCGATCACTCCAAAATCATCAAAACATAAGAAGATTGATTAGACCAAAATCGACAAAACATTATGAAGATTGTGGTTACCATGAGATTGGCTATTTTGTATGATGGCAGGACGTCCATCCACATGTTGCAACCTGAGCAATATGATGTTAAAATAGAAAGATGTCTATCCAGAATTCTCACCATTAAGAACCGAACATTTCAAGAGACGAATTTCTGGAGTTTTCTTATTTAGAAGATCTCCTAATCAAAGCATGATTTGATCTGATTTAGTTGTGTGTCAGCTTCAGGAATCTTGCAGAAGAAGGATTGGAAAGGCGCGAGATCTTTTAGAAAACCCTAAAAGACGATGTTCATCTTCTACAAAAGGCCGTCAGCCTCTCCCTTAGAAGGTGGTGCTTGTAGAGTATCTTTGTGAGTATACATAGTTCCTAAGCGTGTTGGACTAGCGTGTTGGGAAGCTGAATGCTTTGACAAAGAATAACTCTTATGTGTTCATTCAATATTCGAGAAGAATGATTGTTTGACTGATTCGGGTTGTGCTTGCAGGATTGAAAACTTGTGCATCCATTGAAGAACGACTAGAGATCCGAGTAGAGAGGATTGCTCGAATAGTGGAATCGGGTGAGGAGCTCGAAGACAGGGGAGTCCCTGGGTTAAGTGGTCACTTGTAAAAATAACATAAAGCTTAGATTTGTGTGATAATCGTAGAAGCTTGTATGTACTTATTGGTTACATTATAGTGAAGCTTGTTCACTGGCCAATTGCCCCCAGACGTAGGTGACGTTGCATCGAACTGGGTAACAATATCTTGTGTCGTTTATCTTTCTGTTTGATAATTGTTTACTAACTATGCACCAGCAAATGTCTATCACTTAGCTTCAACATTATGATAGACATCTTGCGTTTAACCGGAATTTCAAAGATGATCATTCCAAAGTTAACAAAACAGATTAAAGAAACCGGCATGTAAAAGTGACTCACTTCTGCGATTTGTTTCATCGCCGACCATTGAGTTCCGCCGATTATCCATTCGTCTATGGTGTGTGTGTATATATATAAATCTGTGATATGTTTCATCGCCGACCATAGAGTTCTCTATTGGTCATCGTTGCGTGTGTAAGTTTCTTTATCTGTTATATATATATATATATATATATATATATATAACAGATAAAGAAACTAGGGTGTAAAAGCGACTCACCTCTATGGTTTATTTCATCGCCGACCATTGAATTCAGGCCGATCATCGTTGTGTCTATGGTCCCTGTAGTGCTCGCCATTTTTTTTCTTTTCTTCATAATGAGCAGATATTTTTTCAAATCATGATTATATAGAAGGGGTAATGACAATTGACTACACCCAACTATGTCACGTTTCAAATTTAATACCCCAACTTCTAGTTTTTGATTTAGGGTACCCCAAGTTTGAATAAGCGACACTTAGCCCAACGTCTGTTAAATTTAACTGAATTGGTCTGTTAAAAAGTCTAAAATGCCCTCAATAGTTTTGGTATGTTAAACCGGTCTGATTGGTTCAATTGATATGATTGTGAAATGACTATTTTACCCATAATTGATCAAACCATTTAATTTATGGGTTGAGGGCAAATTTGACTTTTTGTAATTATTTAATAATTATATTATTATATTATTATTAATTATTATAAAAATTAAAATTTTAATTGAAAAGACAAATATGCCCTCAATTTGACTTCTAATTTTCAAAAAGAGCCATTGGCTCTTCGTCTTCTTCGATGCTCGGCCCGTGGACGTCTCCAGCGAGAGCGAGCGGCCAGGCCGTCAGAGCAACCCCGCACGACGAGGCGGTCCTCGTCTTCGACCTCTCTGCTGCTCCAATCCGCCTTCAACGCCACCGTCCATCGAGCTCGTCGTCTGTGAAAGAGATGTTGAGGAGCCCGAACCAGATCTGGCCGAATCGAGCTCTCAGATTCGACCCTCAACTTATTGGTTGATTAATTATTGGTTAATTAGGTTGATTAATGATTAATAATAATATATAATTAATAATAATATTATATGTATTTAAATATTAAATAATTATAATTATAATTATTATTTGTGTAAGTGAAAAGTCAGTTTTGCCCTCAACTTATTGGTTAAATTGGGTATTCAATTAGGGGTAAAATAGTCATTTCATAATTATATCAATTGAACCAATCAGACCAAAACTATTAAGTGCATTTTAGACTTTTTGACTTTCCAATTTAGTTAGATTTAACAGACGTTTGGGGTACCCTAAATAAAAAACTGGAAGTTGAGGTATTAAATAATATCAGCCAAAGTCCATCCGATGGCTCCCTTATGCTTTTGCAGCACATATGTCAACTGCTCTTCCTGCCATTCAGTTAATGATGAAGAAATGATAACTATAAGAGTGTTCCCTTGGCTTAGAAAAATATACTTTAAGTGGGACGGCAGTGTCTTTAGTTCCAGTACGGGCAGCTGAATAACATATGGCACTTTTGGTGCACTAGGCGTGTCCTATCCGTACAGTGGCTCGACCGCTCCAAAATGCATGGCCTTCGCTTCAAGGTGGCTAACTTCTCCATTTACTAAGTTCATTTCTTCTTCCACCGTTTCTTCACAATGACTTCGGTATTTATAACTGCACATAAGTGGTACAACAGCATTAATTGCTTCAGGCAAAACCGAGACTAATAAAACACTTACCTCCGGGTCAGGGGTTTTAAAAGTTCTGTGCACGTCAAATACTATGGTTTAATCCCCCACTGCCATCTTGATTAATCCACTCTTCATATGGATCACAGTATCGGCTGTTGTTAAAAATGGTCGCCCTAGAATTAGCGGGACTGCTCGGTCTGCTGGGTAGTCCAATATTACAAAATCAGCAGGGAAAATAAATTTTTCTGCTCTTACCAAGACATCCTCCACCACTCCATCAGGGTATACCACAGGCCTATCAGCTAGGTGTAGGGACACTGAAGTCTTTTTCATCTGACTAATCTGCAAGGTATTATAAACTAGATAACGGCATAAGATTTATCCCTGCACCCAAATCACATAAAGACACAAGTGCCTTATGGTGACCTATCCCAACAAGGATAGTAAAACTCCCTGGTTCTTTTGCCTTCTTAGGCAACTTGTTCAGAATAATATCACTGCACTCTGCATTCATCTTAACTTGAGTGCACTCCTGCAGCCTGGATCGGTTGGACAAGATCTCTTTAAAGAACTTTTGGTATATAGGCATCTCATCTAGCGCCTCCACAAGTGGAATATTAATGGTGATCTGTCTAAACACCTCCGGGCACTTTTCAAATTGGGCATCTGAAAATTTGTTCCTTGGCTTCTTCACCCGTTGTGGAAATGGTGGCTTTAACACCACTGGATTAGTGAGGTATTGATCTTGTGGGTCTACATCATCATTGGCTTCCTTAGGAGTTTGCACTGTTTCTTCGAGTTCTTCACCTTGACTTGACTCTTCTTTCTCTTGACTTTCCTCTTGAATTTTTCTAGGTGTTGGGGTGGGATCTGGTAACTGAGTCCCACTTCTTAATGTGATAGCATTCACATTATGGCTTCCCGCATTTCTTGGGTTCTCCGTGTTGCTCGGGAGTGTACCTAGCGGTCTTGGAGTCACAATCTGGGCCAGAGTAGTCTCGATATTTCTCATCGATGTGCTCATGCTGGTAACATCTTGTTTTAGCTGGCCCTACTGTGTCTCGTGGTTCCTTGTTATAGCATCTTGACTTTTTATATAGGTCAGCATCATCTCTTCCATAGTTGGCTTTGCATAAACGCCTTAGTTACCTTGAAAACCAGGGGGTTGGCTTGATTGGGCATGGAAGTTTCCCCGGTTGTTTTGGTTCTGGTTCCTCCCGAATTGTTGTTGGTTCTGCCATTGATTTATGTTCTGCTGACCAGAGTTCTGACCCATATTCGAGTTTTGGCTTGTGTTTTGATTTTGATTTTGCCATCGCGAAGCGTAAATCGGGTTGAATTTCTGGTTTTGCAGTATCTGCTGGTTGATGTAGGCTACTCCGGTAGTATAATATCCACAACCTTCAGTGTCATGGTTGTCCACCTTGCATATTTCACAGTATTGATGATTCTGCTGAACATCAGCTTGTGCTACCTGGGCTTGAGCTTGCTGACTTCCCTGAATCATGAGTAATATATCATTGTACTTTGTTTGTAGGTCTAATATCGCCTTACTATCATCAATAAATGCAGCTTGATGTGCTGGAACTCTTCTTTCCTTACGGTACATAAAGTTATTGTTTGCACACAGCTCAGTTTGAGTGTATGCATATTCAGGGTCCTTGCTCATAAGTGGACCTCCTCCTACGACATCTAACCCATTGTAAAATAGCTCATTCTAGACATACAAGTTTAGCTGATGGTTGGGGCACTTTCGCAGTAGTGCCTTATACCGCTCCCAGGCATCATGTAAGGTCTCCTTATCAAATTGCTTGAACGCAAAAATTTCTCCTCTGATCTTGGCTGTCTTCATAGGGCGGAAATATTGGCCTAGGAATAGTCTTTGGAAAACTGGCCAATTCTGTGTATCTTCAATTTTTAGGGACATAAACCACTCACTGGCTGCTCCGGCCAGTGAAAATTGGAATAGCTTGTACCTTAGCAGATCTCTTGGCACTCTTGCCCTAGTGGCATCACATATCTGCTCAAACCTGCGTAGATGCCGGTTCGGGTCTTCTTTCGACAACCCATTGTATTGGCTCATTGCCATTAGCATGCTCAGGTGCACCGGCCTCAATTCAAAGAGATTTGGGTTGTACTGTAGTGCTCCCCTTTCTGGCGCTTGATTTGCATTGGCGTTAGGTTGTATACCTGGCTGAAAAGGTGGCACCATGCCTCGAGGGATCTGACCATCATTGCCAACATTAGTTGTTGCTTGATTAATATTGGCTTTATTGGTCGCCTCCTCGCTGTTCAGATTCATGTTATCTGAGTCTTGTGGTTGCGTACTTGGCTGACGAGTTCTTCTTCGAGCATTGTTAAGACTGCGCGTTGTTTCAATTTCTGGATTTTACGTGAATTCAGGTGCTCCTGGTGAACGGGTCATGCACGTTCACACCTACAGTATGAATTCCAGACAACTAAAGTTTAGAGAAATTAAAAAAATTAAAAAGTAACAATTGACAACACAATCTAAACTGATATTAACCGTTGGTCCTCGGCAACGGCGCCAAAAACTTGTTGGGCTCGTAGACAGTTGTCCACAGGCACCCGACGCACAAGTTCACGCGGTCGTTACAAGTGATAACCGGTAAGACCGGGTCAAATCCATAGAGACCAAACTTATAACGTCAGATTAAGTTATATGATCAGTGATGCTCAAATAACGAATAATTTGTTATGCCTTTTTAATTTATGTAAACTTCAACAGTAAGTACGAGACGATTTATAGAAAATTATTCAGACGAGGAACTATGGGTGCTAGGTCATTAGCTCACTAAGAAAATCTCAATTATGGACTTAATAAAATATGAATATGCTGAACCTTATGCAACAATGTCACTAACACCTCCTCTCGGTATGGTGTTAGCCTAGGCTCGGGATATTTACCACCCCTCTTAGGGAGGTCAATAACACGAGCATGCGTTACACAATGCATAAACGGGGTAAAGGTTCCGAAGACCTGAACCTTTTCAACTCGAAGCAAGTCCGTCACCCACCGATCCTCTCGGACTCGACAACATGACTCTTTCAAACAATAATCATTCGTCAACGACTATCGCAAGCATTAAGCACTCCGAACCAATCATACATGCACGTAATACTTTATTTCATAACTATAATGTTCAAAGTAACATAGTTCGAGGCCTAGCACCCATGATTTAGGGTAGTTATCCCATAATCATGGTCCTAGAATCATAAATCATAGAAACATATATAAGAGAGTAGACAAAGAACCCTAAAACCAAAAGGTTGAAAATATTTGAAGATGAAAGCTCTCTTGATCCTTGGGTTGCTACGCGTCGTGTGCTTGCACCTTGATCTCCCTTAACTAGATTAGAGCTTCTCTCAAATGCCCCCAATTGCTCCTCACTTGATCAAGTTCGTCACTCTCGTTTCTCTGTAGCTCGTCTCCTCTTGATCTGCAGTAAATAGCTCCTTTGCGACTGGCAGGTGTAATGATCGTTACAATGGTGTAACGATCGTTAGATCATCGTTACAACGGCGTTGAACCTGTCGTTACACCAACGTTACAGCTCACTGTCTCGGGTTTTAGCAGTGTAACGATCACTGTGACGATCGTTACACTGCTGTAATGATCGTTACATCAATGTAACGATCGTCACTTCCGCACCCTCCTTGTCTCTTCCTGTGTTGCTTTCTCGACTCCTCGCATTAGCTCGGTTTTTGACCATTTTTTACCTGTATTCTGCACATTCACACCAACAAGCCCGAGGGCGTAAAAGTGGTACAAATTGGGCTCTTTAAACCCGGGACGAAGCCAATCTGGCTCTAATTGTGGGGACGGATCAATGACAAGGGAATCCATGCGGGCCCACATCATTGGTTCACGATGAGAACTATAGTAGCTTGTTAAAATAGCTTGTGTGATATCTAGTTGATGCTTGAAGTTTTACTATTGACTACCAAATAGTGAAAATCTTTCCACTGGCAGAGTGCCCCCAGACGTAGGTGCGGAGTCACCGAACTGGGCAAACATATTGTGTGTCTTTTGTTTACTACTTTACTATTTACTTTTCATTATATGTGCTTAGACAAATTGTCAAACCAATTGTTACAATATTGTGTTCGACATCTTGCCCCTGCTACATAACAAAATTATAGAACGATCAAATGAAATGAAGTTTATAAAACTATCTTCCAACCGAGGATTTCTTACAAATGAGAATTCCTATCATAAAATTTATGTCTAACCATACCCTCCAAACATTAAAAATGTGTGTCGACTATAGTATTGGTCAGGCTTATGACAGTTGTGGTCAATAGACCATAGCCGGGTGATGTAGCAAACCATACTCGGTCAAATATTATACTCGTTGGTGGTAAAAAATATGACGGTTGCCCTAAACCATGTGCGACTACACAATTCTTATTGTGTCAACCATGGTAAAAACGTTGAAGACCATATAGACAACATACAAATTTTAGTACGTATGTTACATTATTTTCATACGCAACTTGAACATGAGTTTCTCGAACATAGCCGACATGAGATGGTATTATTCAAGTAAGAGTAAGTGTACCTGACACAAATTACGTACATTGGGTATGTTGACATCTCATTCGACAAACACCAATACTGTACGTCAAGTAGTAGCATATTTTCAGTGGTTTCCTTAACCCTTAAAGATGGCGTATTATACTACATGCATGTGGTTACACAATGGTCAAGGCAATTGCTTGACCTTAGACTGTTAAATTATAACTCTAAATTAAGGTTTTAAGTTGGGGTTTAGGATTTAGATTAGAGTTTTAATTTGGGGTTTCGATTCAATTGAGGATTGTGATTTAGTTTGGAGTTTTATTATTCAATTTAGAGATTAGGGTTTGAATTTCAATTTGGAGGTTTTGGGCTCATCGGGTTTGTTGAGTTGTACCCGAGTCACCCGACCACTTAAGTTGAGTTGAGTCTTACATATGGTTCATTGGACCCGATGGAGGCCGAGTCGAGTCCAAAACCAATCAAGTCTACTCAACCCAACCCGATAGACACCCCTAATTTCATCCCTAAATAAAAGGTCATGGAACCCCTAATCTCTTTAGGTGCATGTAATGATAAGAAATGTATGGATAGAATGGAAAAAAATGCTGTAATTATTAAAAAGAAAAATAAATATAGAATTATTTCCGTACAACATTAATTTTAAATTTATTTGAAGTGTAATTATTTGCATCTTCCATAGAATGTGAATTCATGTATGGTGAACGCATCGACTATTGAAGACACATTTAGTATACAGATCAAGATGCCACGTGGCTTCACATATACCCAAAAGTGTACTCTAATCTGCTCTATAAATGAAGCAGACCCATTGAAAACTACCACAAACACAAGATCGAGTGAGTAAGAGAGTAATTACAAAAATTAAATAGGAATTAAGATCGATGGAGATGAAAAAGTTGATTATGGTGATGATGATTGTGAGTACGTTCATAAGTAGTAGCTTTGGACAAACCACAATAACTTGTCAAGATGCCATATTCAGCTTGGCGTCATGCTTGCCGTACTTGACGGGTCCTACGCCCCAGCCGGCTGCTTCATGCTGCTTGGCCGTTGCTCAGCTCAACGACAAGGCCAATTCCACTCCGATACGAAGGTCTCTTTTTGAATGCTTCAAGAGCACTCTTAAGGCCCTTAATGTTAATGCTCAAAAAGCTAAACATCTTCCCGATCTTTGTCACGTCCAAACTCCTGCTCCCATTGACGCCAGTGTTGATTGCAACAGGTTATTTATTATTAATTTTGAAATTATATTTCAAGTTTCGTATAATCACTTAACACTTTCTAATTGAATGTTATTTCTCTGTGTTTATGTGATTGCAATATTCAGTAGGTGTTTGGACATATCGGTGCATGGAAGATTTTCAATAACCCTTCTAAATAATAAGGAATAATGTTTACCGGCTACTACGTATCTTTTACATTAGCTATGTATCACATCAATTTAATTTTTATATTGTTGAGAACTTTTGGTATTTTGTAAACTACCATAAACTCTTAAATTATATATTTAGGGTTCATTAGTTCAATCATATTTTATTGTCTTTTCTTTGATCAGAGAAACGAATGGTCAGTTATATGGTAATCATAAGAAAGCTGCAAAAAACCCATTCAATATACAAATAACTAATTAAAAGTTTAAATCCAAACTAGTTTATCTTTTATTATTAGACGTGACTGATTATTCCATAAGCATAAATATAAACAATACAAAGAAGCATGTAATTACAGTCACCAATAAGAAATTGTGTCATGACCAGAACTTTTAGTTAGTTTCATGAACAAACAGAAATTGTGTGTTTTCGGAAACTTTGTAATTTGTTTCTAGCCAACACTTTTTAATTTGTTTCATGACTAGAATATTTTCCAATTTTATTTTTAATTACTTTTATGAACAAACACAAATTGTTTCATAACCAAAATTTTTTATTTTGTTTCATGAACAAACACAGATTCTTTCATTACCAAATTTTTTATTTTGTTTCACAAACAAAAAGAAATTGTGTCATGTGCATAGCTTTTTAATATGCCTTAAAAAATAGGGTTCATGCTTATCATTCAAGTCTTTAATATTTTCCGTCGAAAAGTGAACTATGTCCACACTAGATGTATGTCCTACTGCAAATTATGTAAAAAATATAGTCATACATGTCCGATTATTATAATAGTCTGTTTGTGTTTGAAGTAATTAATGTATATTATTTCGCAGATAAAAAAGATAAGTAATTAGTCAAGATATATTATATATGTCAACTATGTGTAATGACGATTGTGCCCTCAATTGGATTGTTTGCGCTAAAAAATTCGATTACCTCATCAGCAAGATCGAATGGCTGGGACTTATTCTCAAGTTCTAAAGTTGGGTGGAGGTTCTCACCTAATTTATCCAATTATTATAATTGTCCGTTTGTGTATGAAGTAATTAATGTATATTATTTCGCAGATAAAAAAGATAAATAATTAGTCAAGATACATTATATATGTCAACTATGTATAATGACGATTGTGCCCTCAATTGAATTATTTGCGCTAAAAAATTCGCTTATCTCATCAGCAAAATTGAATTGCTGGGACTTATTCTCAAGTTCTAAAGTTGGGTGGAGGTTCTCACCTGATTTATCACCCCCCCCCCCCCCCCACACACACACACACACATCGTGGTGTCCGGATGGTTGTAAACACGAAAAATTTCGCGGAAAGTTTCGTCCACTGTGCACTAAAGTGAGGGGCAATTTCAATTTTTTGCGCAGCAGAGCGTACTGTTCAACTCTCTCATTCGAAGTATAATATCACTCTCAATGTTGAACATTACACATTCAAATGTTGGACATTACACTCTCAATGTTGAACATTACACATCCATTGCTAACATTACACTCGTATGGTTGACATTACACCCCGAATGAGAAAGATGAACAATACGCTCCATTGCGCAAAAACTCGAAATTTCCCCTAACTTAAGTGCACAGTGCGCGACATTACACTTTCACGGTGGGACATTACACTGCCACGTGTCGCGCGGTCTTTTAATCGAGCGAAAAGCAACCGCCATAATGTGTTCATTCGATTCGGACGGATTGGGCGCTTGTAGTGGAGTGTGCCCTTATATATATATAACAGATGAAGAAACCGGAGTGTAGAAGCGACTCACCACCGTGATTTGTTTCATCGCCGAATTGAATTCAGGTCGATCATCGTTGCGTCTATGGTGCAAGGACTGCTCGCCATTTTTGTTCTTATCTTCATAATGAGCAGATATGTTTCTCAAATCATGATTATATAGTGTTACTACGTTTAATATTGGCGTATTTTTTAGCACAAGGTGAAGATGTCAGTCAACATGTTCACATTTGGCTTGACATGCTACGCGTAGGATTATGCAAGTTATCGAAGCCTTCCTATTTAATACACAGAAGCTTAGCGCGCAAGGGAATAAAGTCACGACAAATTTAGGAAACCTCTAGCTGGAATAAAGATGTGTCAACAAGGCTAATTAAGGCGGCAACGCCAACCTGTCAACTTGCCAACAAAGCTCTTAACTGTGCAAATTTGGCGGATTGAGAGACTGGAGATCAGTGTCGATCACATACATCAAAACGTGAGGGTTTGAGTGTTTGTGATTTGTGTGATTCTATTCGTGATTGAAGACTCACGAAGAAATTGTCGAAGACAACTACGCCGAGCATAGGCTTGCTCGAAGGGTGAAGTTATCGACCATTTTTTTTTTAATTTTTCTTATATTTCATCGTTCTGATCCATACCGTACCTTTTCATCATCTTATGGCTACAAACCGTTCTAATATTTGGAGAGGAATGACGGTTTGAAGCTGAATCCTCCCCTGAAACCAGAGGATGGAACTGTCAATTTCATAAAACAAGGAGACCCCCAAAACTGAAGCCCAATGTTTGAACTGAAATGGTAAAGCCCAAGAATGAGTGTGACTTTGAGAAGCACTCTTCGTCGTCAAAATTCAACTTTATACAATGTAAGCAAATCGGATTTAATAAACAGATTCATAAATTCAACTTTATTAATAGCGAAAATTTCAGATAATCCCTTTTAACTATACGCGAGTCTCACACGAACCCTATTAAGTACAAATTCAATCTTAGAAGTGCCCTAAATATCAAAAAAATCCTACTTTACCCTTTTCCGTTAACTATTTAAAAAATTATGTTAATTTTTTTTTTCTAAAATAACGAAAATATGCTTGAATAAAAAAATTAAAACAAATAAATAAAAATGATTTTAAACTTCTTTTTCTCTAATTTATTTACAAAATGAAAGAATTAGAAAAATATTTCAGCATTAATTATTTAAAAATATTATTTCTAAAAATTAATAAAATAAAAACGATGTTTAAAAGTAAAAAAAAAATCAAATTTTTTTTATAAAAGAATTTAAAAAATTATTTTTTCTACTAATAGAATTTTATTCATTATTTTGTACAACGAGAAAATTAAGAAAAAAAATTTCAAAATCATTTTTACCTGTTTATTATAATTTTTCAGATACAAGGATATTTTCATCATTTCACAAAAAATCTTGACATAATTTCTTAAAAAGTTAAAGAAAAAAGGCTAAGTGGAACTTTTTAATACTTAGTGCACCTCTTAGATTGATTTTGTACTTAAGGGAAATCATGTGAGACTCGCGTATTGTTAAATGGGTTATCTAAAATTTTCTATTATTAATACGATTATTACATAATAAAAGATAGATAAATCTGAACAACAAGGATTGATTGCAGAAGTTCATATTCTTTCGATGTCCCGTAATATAGTTTTCTTATTAAGACGTTTATTGTTAGATATGAACATTAGAGAAGAATTTTAGCTTGAAAACTGATAGGTTTTTCCCATTATTTGGTTCTAGATATTTTTTCGACTTAAACAGTAAGGGAAATCAAATCCTACAAAAAAATCATAGAGTACTTTCAAATTTTTTAGCGTCAGGTGAAGATGTCAGTCAACATATTGCAACACATCTGTCTTGACATGCTACGCGCAGGATTATGCAAGTTATCGAAGCCTTGCTATTTATTGCACAGAAACTTAGCGCGCAAGGAAATAAAGTCACGACAGATTTAGGTAACCTCCAGCTGGAATAAAGATGCGTCAGCAAGGCTAATTAAGGCGGCAATGCCAACCTGTCAACTTTCCAATAACCCAAGGCGGAAAGGGACTTCCTAATTGGAGTTAATTTCCTATTTGAAGTTGAAGACCAATCAGGCATGTAGAATTGCTATAAAAGCAAGGGCTAAACTCATAGAAATTCACACGTTCTCTGTGCTTGATTTCAAAGCTCTTAAACATGCAAGTCTGGCGGATTGAGAGACTGGAGATTAGTGTCGATCACATACATCAAAACGTGAGGGTTTGAGTGTGTGATTTGTAGGTTTCTGTTCGTGATTGAAGACTCACGAAGAAATTATCGAAGACAACTACGCCGAGCATAGGCTTGCTCGAAGGGTGAAATTATCGACCATTTTTGTTTAAATTTTACTTATATTTCATCGTTCCGATCCATACCGTACCTTTTCACCATCTTATGGCTACAAACCGTTCTAATGTTTGGAGAGGAAGGACGGTTTGTAGCTGAATCCTCCCTTGAAACCATATGATGGAACTGCCAATTCCATGAAACAAAGAGACCCCCAAGACTGAAGCTCAATGTTTGAATTGATATGGTCAAGCCCAAGAGTGAGTGCGACTTCGAGAAGCGCTCTTCATCGTCAAAACTCAACTTTATACAACGTAAACAAATCGGATTTAACAAACAGATTCATAAATTCAACTGCAAAAATTTCAAATAATTCTTTTTAATTATACGCGAGTCTCACACGAACCCTATTAAGTACAAAATCAATCTGAGACGTGCCCTAAATATCAAAAATTCTATTTTACCCTTCTCCGTTAACTATTTACAAAATTTCGTTAAGTTTTTTTTTGAAATGACGAAAATACGCTTGAATCTAAGAAATTAAAACAAATAAACAAAAATGATTTTGATCTTCTTTTTTTCTAATTTATTTACAAAAACAAAAAATTAAAAAAATATATATTTCATTATTAATTATTTAAAAAAATTATTTCTAAAAATTAATAAAAATAAAAACGATGTTTAAAAAAAATAATATTCAAATTTTTTTTGTAAAGAACTTTTAAAAAATTATTTTTTCTACTAACAGAATTTTCTATTATTAATATGATTATCACATAAATAAAAGATAGATAAACCTGAACAACAAGGATTGATCGCAGAAGTTCATATTCTTTTCAATGTCCCGTAATATAGTTTTCTTATTAAGACGTTTATCGTCATATATGAACATTAGAGAAGAAATTTAGCTTGAAAACTAATAGGTATTTCCCATCATTTGGTTCTAGATATTTTTTCAACTTAAAGAGTAAGGAAAATCAAATCCTACAAAAAAATCATATAGTACTTCAAATTTTAAAGGATGAGAGAATTGTTTAGCAGAAAATTTAATTAATTAATTGAATTGATTAATTACAATTCAATTTAATGTATGGACAGATGTAATCATCAATTGTTTCTTTAAATATACATTTTGTAATACCCAATCTTAATGGTAACGTTGTTGCTTTTGATTTTTCTTAACTATAGTGCTTCTTTCAAATAGAGAAATAATAAATAAAAGTTTCTAAAAGGATATCCAAACGGCTATATGTTTTTCACACCCACAAATGAAAGGTTCTGAAACCGAATGTATATCGTCTGGATTGGAAATTTATGGATATAATAGCACAGAATAATAATCTTAATGCACACAATAATGAGAAATTTATGGATATAATAGCAAAAATACTATAATTATTAAAAAGAAGAATAAATAAAGACTTTCCATACAACTTAAATCTACATTTCTTTCAACTGTAATTCTTTGTACATTCCATAGAATAATGTGAATTCATGTATGGTCTAGATTGGAAAATGTCAACGCATTGATGGTTGAATACATTGTTTTACATTTAATATACAGATCAAGATGCAACGTAACTACATAAATACCCATTATAAGTGACTCTAATCTACCCTATAAATAAAGCAGACCCAATGAAAGCTACTACAAACACAAGATCGAGTGAGTAAGAGAGTGATTAGAGAAACTAAGATCGATGGAGATGAAAAAAGTGGTGATGGTGGTGATGATTCTGAGTACGTTTATAAGTAGTAGCTTTGGACAAGCCACGATAACTTGTCAAGATGCCATATTTGGCTTGGCGCCATGCTTGCCCTACTTGGTGGGTCCCACACCCCAGCCAGCTGCTTTATGCTGCTTGGCCGTGGCTCAGCTCAACGCCAACTCCACTCCGATACGGAGGTCTCTTTGTGAATGCTTCAAGAGTACTCTAAAATCCCTTAATGTTAATGCTCAAAAGGCTAAGCAGCTTCCCGATCTTTGTCACGTCCAAACTCCTGCTCCCATCGACGCCAGTGTTGATTGCAACAGGTTGTTTTTTATTAATCTCTCAAAGTATATTTAAAGTTTTGTATTATCACTTGACGCTTTCTTATTCAATTCTATTTCTCTGTGTTCATGTGATTACAGCATTCAGTAGGTGTTCGGACAAATTTGCGCATGGGAGATTTTCAATAATTCTTCGAGAGAATAAGGAACATTTGTTTACTTGCTACTTACATGCTTTTCATTAGCTATGTATCACATCAGTTTAGTTTTAAAATTGTTGTGGACTTTTGGTATTTCGTAAACTATCATAAACTCTTAAATCATTTTTTTGAACTTCATTAGTTCAATAATATTATTGTCTTTACTTTGATCGGATAAACGGACATGCTAAATTATGATAAGCATGAGAAATAAGTTGCAAAAACCCGTCTAGTATACAAGTGACAAATGAAAAGCTTGAATCCAAATTAATTTATCTTTTATTGTTAGACGTGACTAATTATTTCGTAAGCATAATTATAAACAAAACGAACAAGCATGTAATAACAGTATAATAGAAAGAAATCGGCCATAACAAACTGTTTATTGAATTCAATTTTGTTTAGTACAATATATCAAAATATGGAAGTCGAAAGCCAAAGTTAGTGTCTTTTATCAAACTCATTCTATGATTCTCTAACTACTATATGTGCAACGACGTTACAGTTTTTTATTACGACTTTGTTCTTCTCATGTAGATGTGCAACAAATAGGACATTTATTACATTCTCTAGCTGGTATATCCTGCTAGCATGGTATACCCTAGCCGGCGAGACTTTAAGTATCTCGCCTGGTTGGGTAGGATGATCAATTGTCAACGTTTTAGTACATATTTTTTCCCGGCGAGATTTTGAATATCTCGCTGGCCTGGTATAACCTAGCCGGCAAGACTTTGTATATCTCGCTGGCTAGGTTAGGATGGTCAATAGTCAACGTTTTAATACATATTTTTTTCCCGGTGAGATATTAATGAAAGTCTCGCCGGCTAGGTTTTTACAATTTCGAATTTCTAGAATTATAAATTTAATGATAAAAATAGTTTTAAATAGAAAGTCTTTCGCGACGAGACTTTGACCAGTATCTCGCCGGATAGGTGACATATTATCACAAATTCAAAAGTTATATAATTAAATTCATGTTATAAACCGTAAACCGCAACCTTCAATCCTAAAATTTTCTCGTTTATAACATAAATTTATTTTCTAATCCTAAACCCCAAATCTCAACCCCTAACCACAAATTCATAAACCCCAAATTCTAATATGCAGTGCAATGTTGTATATTTATATAGATATGTAGTGCAATGTTGTATAACATATTGGACATGTGCAAAATTGAAGTAATGTAGTGCAACGTTGTATAACTGCCACGTGT